>CM076575.1:666494112-666943494 GCA_034641835.2 Pinus albicaulis | reverse complement strand
CCTTGGGTTTTTCCCTTTTTTGAACAAAACCTTTCAATTTCTTCATGTACCTCTCTAAGAAGAACATCCAATGACAAGAAACCTCCCCAACTAATTCAACCTCATTTACTAGGTGGATTAGAAGATGAACCTGTAATTCCATGAAACTTGTCAGCAGTTCCTTCTTAAACATACAAACAATCTCAAATATCTCTTGACGCCACCATGGAATGCTAGCCACATGAATCTCCTTTGACGTGATCCAATGTACAAATGAAAATAATTTATATGTGGCACATCCTAGGTCTTGAGGGAATTCATTTTTCGCACACCCACACATGAACAAAGGATAATGACACTGCAAAGTTATAAACACCTGCAATAATATATAAAACTAGTTATGTTTTATGATCCCCACATGGGATAAAATTTATTAATATAAAAAATAATAAAATCATGCTTTTTACATTATACGTACTCTTAGAAGATTCAAATAGTCATGCGATTTCAACCTCGAGAAATGGTCATCCACAGTGAAGCAGCGCTGTACTGAAGACCCATATGAAGTTGGCACCCTCACACCCATTATAACTTCCTTTCCCAAATAAATATCATTTTTTTTTAAATCCATGGGACATCACCTTCTTTGAAAAACCATGAATTAGAGGGACCGGCGCCTCCCTCTGATCCCATCCTTTCTAATCGTCTTGGCCAATGTTTCTTTTTAGTTTTTGAAGTAATAAGATATTTCCTAACAATGAATGTGTCACTTTGTTTGGATGATATGTGCATCCATAAAGAAGATGAAACATTTGTAAATATATGCATGGGATCTAATAAGTGGGTAATCTTAATATGCTCCCAATATGGGAGGTTATTAAAGATAGATTTCCTTTTCATCCCAATGGGCAATTTCTCAACATAGGTATCGAAGAATTTTGGATCATCGAACATAGGCACTCCATTTGAATCAAACATTTTTATGAACTTCTTCTCTTTCTCTCTCTCATATGCTCTAATCCATTCAGTTGGTGTCATTATTGGAGGCCTTTGGGTTCTCTCTCGTTTACCATTGAAAGAAGATGTTGCTCTTCTGTAAGGGTGTTCTTCTGGGAGGAATACCCTGGAGCAATCATACACAGCCTTTCATAGGTCCTTGGACCATCTATCTTTCAGAGAAGGTCCACAACATTTACATCCAAAATACCCTTTTGTTACAGGACCTACAAGATTATTGTATAAAATTAATATGCATGGCGCGTTAAAGAATATCATGAAGATCAGAACAAATATTACAACGAATTAAATAACTAATATGTGAAAGAATATTGTTACATATATAAACAAATCAATAAATTAAACATGTAATTTACTAGAGAAAACTCCTAAGCCTCGATAATCATGTGTCGTGTAAGCACATATTCCATACAACCTAAAACTCCTCTATGCTACGATGGGTCTTGATACATCGTATACATTTATCCCATCCCTTAATTCCTTCAATTCATCTACCAGTGGTTGTAAGTAGACATCTATATTCTTCACTTGTCTTCTACCAAGGACTATGAGAGCCAACATAAGATGTTCATTCTTCACAGACAACCATGGGGGGATATTGTTATTGATCACTACTATAGGCCAAACATAATATTTGGTGTTCTAGAAGGATTATGGATTGACACCATCCATGGCTATGCTGAATTGTATCCTCTATATGCTTCATGGCTATTTAATCCTTGAATTTTTTGGGCCATGTATCCTCTATATGCTTCATGGATATTGAATCAGTTGGGATTCGCATAACTCCCAACTAACTTCTGTGTGAGGCATGCCATCACTGCAATATAGCTAATTATTTGCAACAAAAGAACCTTTTAATCCTTGGTATTATAGGCATGTGCCTCAATATCTTAAAAGGAGGACCAGTACGTGATTTACCCTTCTTTTTTTATTTATCATACCTGTCATGCCCACATTTCGGACACATATATTTGTCTGCATATTCTCCTCTATATAGAATAAAATCATTTGGACATGCATGATATGATATGTACTCAACACCCAACGTTTTGAACAATTTAGTTTCCTCTTCACAGCTACTGGGCAAGACATTATCACTCAGAAGAACCTTATCTTTGAATAACTTGTAGTTGGTGATCATGGAAAAATATTATAATAAATGTACATTAATTCCGGTATAATTATTAACGTTCATATAATTTACCATTTGTAATGTTCATTGCAGTGTACTGATTATATTTCAAATTTATATAAGGGAGTACTTTATGGTAACTTACCTCAAAATTTCCGAGAAACATGCATTCGACAAGCTAAAATTTGCTTTCAAGTTGTACAGTAACATCATTGTCCCCAACTAGGTAGACTTTGACTCACTGCCAAGTCCAAAGAGAAGGGTGGTGGAAGCAAATTTAAGGCTTTCAAAAAAGGTGTCATTGATATGAGCATCATCCCCTAACTGATCATCGTTTTGGAATGCATATAACAACGTTGTCTCCATGGCAGTCGTATCCCTTAAGTAATCATCCATACCAACCTTTGATTGCCTCCATTGCCATCTTGTGAAGAAATACTATTGCTGTAGTCATTCCTAATTGGTGAGTCTGGATGTAGCAGGAATTGAATCGGTGGTTGATTCAACCATTCTTGGTATCATTCCTCACCGATTTTTTTTCTTAATTCAATCTTCTCTCGATTTGACATTGTTGTGGGGTGTAACGGAAGATGGTAGGTAGGTCACTCATCATCACTAGAATCCTAATAATTTAAAAAAAAAACTATTTGAACATAATTAGTACAAATATATGATATTAATTAGTAACCACGTTGACAATACTGCATGATTATAAATTGGTTTGACGTTGAAATAATTACGTTAATAAATATATAAAACAATTATAATTATTACCATCATTGTCGCAGGATTGTGGCTACAAGATGCAATATTGTTACAATTGGCAGGGTGAAGTGGCTATCCATTTTCATCCACCAAAAGCGCCTTGCAGTATCTAGCTCCTGATAAGAGCTTCCGACCTTTTGGATTTGTTTGAATATTTTTTGCATTTGAACTCGATGTTGAATCTGCATGAACCTGCAAATTTGTATACATTACAACTTTAATTAAGCTTTGCATGATTGACATGGATAAAAAACATAAATTCAATTAGATAATAAAAATATAAATAAAATTTGAAGTAAATATTACGTCTCGAGAAGGATAGGGAGAACTCGACGATGGACTTTGAGAAATATTATGGAATGAGATAGGTTTTGAAGAATTTTCCATTCGATATAATTATGATATTTTATCCCTGCATTTGAGAAAAATCAACAATAAATTTTGGTGCACGCACCTAAAATTAATTTTGGTGCCTTAAAAATGGACTTCTTGTTGTCGTTGCTAGTGTACAAATCACCGCACCAATGCATTTTCGTTACTGCGCACCAGTGCCATTTTATAAACAGACGCACCAGTGCGGTGCTATTAAGTGACGCACCGGTGATGAATAACCGCAAATAAAAAAAATGAAACTCGATTTTCTTTAAGTGAAAAAAAATGGTAAATTGAAAAATGGGCGGAAAAATATTTTTGAAAATCTATTTTCATAAAACAATTCTTTAAATACTAAACACTTTTCATTATTTCACTATTTTTGCAAAAAAAATCAACCAAAGATTTGCAGGAGACATTGCTGGAGAAAATAGAGCATGAGAGCACTATGGAACAGGGAAATATATTCGAACAGAAGTATTCATACAATAATAATTCCAAACCTCTGATGATTCTAACCCTGTAGCATATAATTTCAAATGATCTCGTGATTAAATTTTATTGTTTTTTTTTTACTTTTTCTGCAATTCTTTTTTTATGCAGTAAAAAAATAATTCTATTTTTATTGTTTTTTTTACATTTTCTGCAGTATTTTTTACGCAGTAATAAAAAAAATTCAATTTATTTTTCATTTTAGAAACAAAATAAAATAAAAAATCCATTTTTAGAAACAAACCCTACATTCTTTTTGTTTTCGCCCTTTCTTCTCCCTCTTTCTGTGATTTCAGAATTAGGATTTTTCAATTTATATTTATAGGGTTTGTATTGCTAAATATAGGTCTAAGACATCCAACCCATAGGACAACTTGCATAGTCGGATCCCAATCCATGTCAGCCCTTGCGTGAATTTTAAAAATATATATATTTTTTTTTCATTGGTGCGCTCGGCATAACCTAGCGCATCGCGAAAGTACTGTCATAAAAAATAAAAAATAAAATATTTTTTTATCATTGTACCATATGTAAAATATGGCACCGGTGCACTATTTCACTATCCTGCACCACGTACGTGCTCTTTTGCACAAAATAAAAAATAAATAAATAAATAAATAATTCCCATTTTAGAAACAAACCCTACATTCTTTTTGTTTCTGTCCTTTCTTCTCCCTCTTTCTGTGATTTCAGAATTTGGGCTTTTTAATTTAGATTTATAGGGTTTGTATTGCAAAATATAGGTATAAGACATCCAACCCACGGGAAGACTTGCATATTCGGATCCTAATCCATGTCGGCCCTTGCGTGAATTAAAAAAAAAAAAAAACAATTTTTTTTTTCATTAGTGCATCTGGCGTAACCTAGCACACCGGTGCGTTATGTTATCCCAGCGCACCGGGAAAGTACTGTGATAAAAAATTAAAAAAACAAAATATTTTTTATCAGTGCACCATATGTAAAATATGGCACCAGTGCACTATTTCGTTATGGCGCACCGCGAATGTGTTGTTTCGCAAAAAAAAAAAAAAAAAAAACCATTTTAGAAACAAACCCTACATTCTTTTTGTTTATGCCCTTTCTTCTCCCTCTTTCTGTGATTTCATAATTAAGGCTTTTCAATTTATATTTATAGGGATTGTATTGCTAAATATAGGTCTAAGAAATTCAACCCATGGGACGACTTTCATAGTCAGATCCCAACCCATGTCGGCCCTTACATGAATTTAAAAAAGAATGATTTTTTTCATCGGTGCGCTCGGCTTAACCTAGCGCACTAGTGCGTTGTATTATCCCATCACACTACGAAAGTACAGTGATAAAAATTAAAAAAATATAAATTTTTTATCAGTGCGCCATATGTAACATATGGCACTCGTGCACTATTTCATTATGCTGCACCGTGAACGTGTTATTTCACAAAAAATAAAAATAAAATCCATTTTAGAAACAAACCCTACATTCTTTTTGTTTCTGCCCTTTCTTCTCCCTCTTTCTATGATTTCAGAATTAGGGCTTTTCATTTTAGATTTATAAGGTTTGTATTGCTAAATACAGGCATACGACATCCAACCCATGAGACGACTTGCATATTCGGATCCCAATCCATGTCGGGCCTTGTGTGAATTTAAAAAAAAAAACAGATTTTTTTCATCAGTGCACCTGGCATAACCTAGTGCACCGGTGTGATGTATTATCCCAATGCACCGCGAAAGTACTGTGTTAAAAATTATTATTATTATTATGATTATCAATGTGCCATATGTAAAATATGGCACCAGTTTATGCTACAAAAACTAACACTTGACGATTTTTATTATTTTCTCTTTGTTAATTGGTGCACTGGTTAGCATGTAACGCACTAATGCTCCTTGTTGACATAGAGCACCATTTGGTCTATTATACTGTTTGTGCGGTGCTTTTATAATACCTCCACGCACCAACGTCGGTGCGTACAAAATGAATGGCACACTGGTTTCTTGAGTTTTTTCTTTACCTAAAAGGTTCACAATTTATTTATAAATATATTAATGAATGATATGGTACAGGTTTCTAATTGATAAAGAAATGATTGACAAGAGATCAAGTAACAAAAATACTGATAACACATCAAGAAAAACAAAAAAAACAAGTTCTTTGTAAATTCTTTACAAAAAAATATTATTTTTGAACTATATGTAAGTTTAACTAATATTTATTGTGTACTGTGTATCATGCAAAGACACAAAATGACGAAGCTCGATAAGATTATTTCTGATCTAGGACCAGAAGAGTGTAAAATCTTGATGGAAAAATTGGAAAAGGATGAATCAGGTGAATGAAAAAATATTATCGATCCAATATGAGTTTTTTTTTTCATTAATATATACTTAAAATTATTAGATAACATGTGGCAAAAAAATTATTAATTCACATATGTTTGATGTTTTACAGGGATCAACAATTCAGAAAAGGAATGTTGTTCCAAGAAAAGAAAAAAAATTAAAACATGCAAATGAAAATGAATTTCTCCTTAACTCATCTGGAGTGGTGCTTGAAGGTTAACGAAACGGGGAAAAATTATACAAAATTTTGAGGGATCTAGTGGAACGAATGCATAGACGTTCTTTCCACTTACAATACAAAAATCAATCCAATGATTCCAAGAACCAAATTTTATCTAAACTATAGGAAGAGTTTCCAATTAATTGGTCAATGAGACATGTCAAATGTTTAATAGCAAAAACATACAACAACAAAAAAGAAGGAATGGAAAAATAATATTCCTTAAATAAATGTTTGTCTAGAATTATTTATAAATATCACTTTTGTTATATTTACTTTTCATATATCAATGTAAAAATTAAATATTTTAATGCCATGTTACATTTTTAAGAAGATTATGAAAATCTGAAAATATGAACGACCTAATATCAGAAATATGCCAGTAGGAATGTCCAAAATGGTGTACAAGGAGATGGTCAAAGAAATGGATAAAATTGCATCATAGGAGGAGTCATCTCAACAATAATGTGCTTCAAATGTAATATGTAATCATTGAATTTTTTGATCATTAGGTACAATAAATAAAAAAATTAGGATTAAAAATTAGTTTTCAAGCATTTTCTTGAAGAAAAGAAAAGAAAATGGAACCCATTCAACACATAAAATAGGATGACAAGGAAGAAAAAGGTTAATATTTGAGTTTGTGAGTAATTGTTACTTCCTTACAACAACTTAACTAGATTTCATTTTTGTGTTTTTTAAGTTGTTTTACAAAAATCATCATTGAATGTCTTCAAACAGGTGCCAACATACAAAGAAGAACCATCAAACGAATTGATTGAAATTGGGTTAAATATGAGTTGTGAGTATATGATGGCATATCAGAAATTAATTGTTGAATTTGTAAGCATCTATCGCTCTTGTTTTACTTAGCTCCGTCTATAATTAATAGAACAAAAAAATCTTTTATATTAAATATATGATTTATTATGTGGTATAAAACTTGCAGGAAACAAAGTATGGAACTATGCCAACAGATGAAATCTTGAAAGATGGCATGTTACATGGTTTTGAAAGAATGTGTATAGTTTATGAGTCAATTGTTGCAATGGTATGTCATTTATTTTCGATTTACATTGATGTATATTATTTAATATTGCAATTTCATTATTCTCACCAATGTATATACACTCATTACAGTTTATTTTTATGTTTGTAGATGGAAGGTGAAGAAGAAGAAAACAATCAACACAGTGAATAAAACATTCCTAAAAATAACCCAAGTCATGGAAGTAGCTCTAGTAGTGACAACAATTCAAGCGAAGAATAATGATCACTATGTTTGGATATCAAAGCAAGGCGTTGTATTTTTTGAAATATTATCCTGTGAAATTAGACGTTTTGTTTAATGTAATGGACATAGTGTCCCAATTGAAAGACAAAGGGATACCAATAACTGTCCCATTTTGTATGACAAATACTGTCTTATTACAGTGGAAAAATATATGTATAGGGGCAGAGGTTAGGGTCAAACCCGTGATCTCTCCCCAAATGATACCACATCTTACCAACAGACCACGGGGCGGAGCTTGTAAAGCCTCCACACCCAACTTATATTTGAATTATATGGGGATATCTTATGGTAGAAGGGAGGGGGCTAGCCCTCCTCCCCACGTGACCCTTCCACATGACCATCAACCAGTGCCCAAACTAATTGTGCTTATGTGCCATTAAACCATGCTTATCTCCTTTTAATCCAGGTTTAAATTAATTAAACTCACTATTTAAGATGGCAGCATATTTGGAGGCGCCCCCATTTTCAAAAGGCCTGCTATTTCAGTGGACTTATCTAGAGTCTTCTCCGAATTTGGAGGAGGATTCTAGGGAAAATTTAAATTGAAAATATCTTGAGAAATTTTCGACCAATTTTGGCTCAGGAAGAGTCATTCCTAGCAGCTTGGCATGCTCTGAACGCATTGGAATAGGTTACAGAGGCAGAGGATAAAAGGAAGGCCATGCCTAGATCAGCCAAAGGCCAAATTGAGAGAATGAATAGTCATTTCTGATCATTTTTGACATTATGAACTCATTGGAGTATGTTTCAGGAGCGTGTGATACATGTAAAAAATAATTTATGCATTTTTGATCTAAAACATAGGCCCAAGACATGGAAGCTAGACCAAGGAGATGTAGCCCAGGAGCGGTGAAATCCTTCATAGAAACTTTGTGTTGATGGATTAATTGTGATGGTTTGTTGTTCTTTATGTTGTTGTCATCATTTTAATTTCATACTTTATATTCTTTAATTCACTCACAAAACTTAGTTAATTTAGCTATTGACACACATAAGCAACAAGGAAACCTATGTACATCAAGCATACTATTAGTAAATAAATTATAAATCTGAAAATGAAATTAGCACAACAAAACTAACATTCATACTCAGATCATCTGTAGCTTGCCAAAAAAAATTAGTTTGATTTTTTGGTAGGTTTTTCTGTGGCATTTCTTATCCTATTGATTTAGATGTTCCTGGAATTATATGTGTTTGGTCCAATGAACAATGAATCTTCACTGATGTCATAGAAGAAAAATAATCTATTGGAACCTGCATTGTATAACCATATCCATATGGTGTGGAATGAGAACCTATTTTAGTTTCCTCAGTTTGAGAATTTCTACTCTTAGAACAAACATATTATTGTCATATATACACATATTCCCTCTGAGAATAAGGTTTATTGTCATCCATTGTAGAGGATCTTGTTTTCCTTTCCCACATAGCCTTCCTTATCTTTGTAGCATGTGATGTTTTATATTTTGATTAAGTTAAGATCCTAGAGAATTATCAATAAATTAAGGAATCCTTCGAATGGTATTACTATTACTTTACATGAGTTCCAACATATCTACACAAGAGAGAATGATTGTTTGATTGTCACAGTTTATCGCTTTTAGTTTGAAACCATAGTGGGTTTTTCCTGATTGATTCTTATCTTTAGCATGTGATGTTCTCTTGGTGTGTTGAGACCTCATATTCAAATAGATAACAATCATTGATAACTTAGGATGAGAAGGAAGGTACTTATCTTTTACTTTAATGGCCTATTCTAATTCTACTAAGATTATTTTGACATTATTTAGTTTCTATTTTGTATATTTTCATATTCCATTTTTCTCTCATACTTTTATCTTAGTTTGATATTTGAGAGAGATCCTAATACCAAGTCCTTCAACTTCATTGGAGTTTGAGGGTGACTTACAAATTTTATATTTCTTCCTAGATAGTTCTTTTTTCAGCTACTAGAATTATGGAAATTATATATCTTCCAAGTGAGATTATCCATTATCCACTAAGTGGGTTAGGATGTCAATCTACACCATTTAAGTCTCCCTTTCTATTTGATGTGATTCTTCCTTAGACTCTTGAAGTTTCTCTTCCTTTGTCTCTAGTTTTTCTCTAAGATATTGGATTAGTAATAGAGAGAGTTAGGTGATTTTTTCTTTTTTCTTTTGGAGTTGTGTGGGATTTATTTTGGTGATAAATAAGGGCTCACCTCTTTTGGAGGAGCCCTCTTATTCATTGGCCAGTACTACAAATCCATTTTTCCATTCATTGCCTAAATTTGGGGTCCCAGTACAAGGTTTTTATTAGTGGAATTCCTTCTATTTGGAACCTTGATGAATCCTTATTGCTCTACACCTTCCCTCCCCGGCTTAATGTTCTCATGTATATTAAGTGGAAAATATTGTAATAGATGGTTGTGTTCATGACATTTTTTGCACTAAAATGGAATGTACTCATAGTCTAAGGTTTGGCTCCATTCTATATCCTCGTAGCATATGTTGATAGATTTAGGGAGAACTCCATTCACATCCATATCCACTCAAATATGAACATATGAGGTGTAATCATCCATTCTAGTGAGTTATGAAACTTTAACAAAGGTTGAACTTAGGGTGTTTTCGATGCCTTGAAAAGTTTCTTGTAACTAGAATTCGTAAGGGAATATGTTTTGTTACAAATAAAGACTTCAATGAATTTTTCTTTCTTAGTACTAAATCATATTGTTCAGTTTCTCGAATGTAGACTATTTGAATTGGAAAAATAGGGTCTTCTAAAAATATGATCATTGTCTTTCACATAGGTGAAGAAACACTTGGAGCCTGCTTGGGTTTGCCTTTTCTTGTCCTTGCTTAACTTCTTTTTGGAATTTGGACTAGTTTGTGACATGGGAGCTTTATTTTTTATTTTTTTTTCCAAAATGACAAATTCAAAATTTACCATTGGATGAACTAGTTTAAAGCAGAGCTATGAAATAAATATATCAATAAAGCTAGTCACTGACACTGTTTGATAGGAGAGAAGTGAATCTTTGGTTGTGCATTGATTAAATAATTTTTTTAATTTTGACATAATAGGAAATGGGACCTATTCGGTACCATGGTGAACATGGTGAAATCTTTTCATGTATTTGTAGTAGCCCTCGCTTTCCAAGGTGGGGGGGGGGGGGGGGGGGAAAATTTCCTCATAAACCATCTCTTGAATTTCTGGAGCATGCCCAAAAGTTTTTGTTTTATTTGTTTGCAGCTTTGTGTGTAGAATTTATTGGCCTGCTAATTTAGATGTTCCTTAAATTATATGTGTTTTTTCCAACGAATAGTGAATCTTCACTGATGTCAAGAATCCCTTGAAACCTGCATTGTATAACCATATCCATCTGTTGTGGAATGAGAATCTATTTTAGTTTCCCCAGTTTCAGAATTTGTACTCTTAGAAAAAACATATTGTTGTGAGATATCCACATCTTCCCAATGAGAATAAGGTTTACTGTCATCCAATGTAGAGGATCTTTTTTTCCTTTCCCATATAGCATAACTTGTTTTTGTAGCACGTGGTGTTTTCTATTTTAATTAAGTTAGGATCTTATAGAATTGTCAATCCATTGAGGAATCCTTTGGATGATATTACTATTAATTTACACGAGTTCCAACATATCTACATAAGAGAGAATGATTTTTTGCTTGTCATGCTTTGTTGCTTGTAAGTTCAACACCATATTGGGTTATACTTGATTGATTATTATCTTTAACATGTGATGTTTTTTAGGTGTGTTGAGACCTCTTATATTCAAATAGAGAAAAAAAATTGGTAACTTAGGATGAGAAGGAAGGTACTTATATTTTAGGTTAATGGCCTATTCTTATTCTACTAAGAGTCTTTTGAGTTTATTTAGTTTCTATTTTATATATTTTCTTATTCAATTTGTCTCCTATTCATTTATCTTACTTTGAGATTTGAGAGAGGTCCTAAGTGACTAGGCCTTACACTTCATTGGAGTTTGAGGGTGACTTACAAATGTTATATTTATTTCTTGATGATTATTTTTTCAATTGTTAGAATGATTGAAATTATAGATCCTCCAAGTGAGATTCTCCATTATCCCTTAAGGTGGTTAGGATTTCAATCTACATTAGTTAAGTCTCTTTCTATTTTATGTGATTCTTCCTTAGACTCTTGAAATTCCTCTTCCTTCATCTCTATTTTTTCTCTAAGACATTGATCAGTAATGGATGGTGTTAGGTGAGTTTTTTTCCTTTTGGATTTGTGTGGGATTTATTTTAGTGACAAATACAGGCTCACATATTTTGGAGGAGCCCTCTTCTTCATTGTTCAATAATACAAATAATTTTTTTCCATTGGGTGCCTAATTTTGGGGTCCCAGTATAAGGGTTTTATTAGTGGAATTCCTTCTATTTGGAACCTTGATGAATCCTTCTTAATCTACAACTTCCCTCCCAACCTCAATTTTCTCATGTATATTAAGTGGCAAATATTGTAATAGATGGTTGTGTTCATGACATTTTCTACACTAAAATGGAATTTTGTTATAGTCCAAGGTTTTTTCATCCATTCTATATCTCAGTAGCATATGTTGATAGATTTAGGGAGCACTCCAATCACATTCATATACACACAAATATGAACATATGAGGTGTACTCATCCATTCTAGTGAGTTATGAAACTTTAACAAAGGAACTTAGGGTGTTTTCGATGCCTTCAATAGTTTCTTGTTCATGGAATTCCTAAAGGACTATATTTTATTACAAACAAACACTTCAATGAATGTTTATTTCTTAGGAATAAATCATATTGTTCAGTGTCTCAGATGTAAACTAGTGGAATTGTAAGAATAGGGTCCTCTAAAAATATGCTCATTGTCTTCTACATACGTGAAGATTGAGGTGAAGAAACCCTTGGAGCCTAGTTTGAGTTTGCCTTTGCTTGTCCTTGCTTAACTTCATTTGGGAATTTGGACTAATTTGTGACACAGGAGGTCTATTCAAAGTTTTTTTCCCAAAATGACAAATTCAAAATTTACCGTTAGATAAACTAGTTTAAATAAGACCTACAAAATAAATATATCAATAAAGCTAGTCACTAACATAACAAATTTACATTGTTTGATAAGAGAGAAGTGGATCTTTGGTTGATAATTGATTAAATAATTCTTTTAGTTGACATAGAAACTATAATTCACTATTAAGAGGTACCATGGTGAACTATTTTCCTGTGACTGTATTAGCCCTCACTTTCTAATTGGGAGGGTGGAAAAGGCCCTCATCAACCATCACCCAAATTTCTGGAGCTTACCGAGAAGTTTTAGTTTGATTTGTTTACAACTTTGTCTACGACATTTCTTGGCCTACTAATTTAGATTTTCTTGGAATTATATGTGTTTGGTCCAATGAATAGTGAATCTTCATTGATGTCACAAAATAAAAATAATCTCTTAAAATGTGCATTGTATAACCATATCCATCTGGTGTAGAATGAGAACCTATTTTAGTTTCCTCGGTTTCAAATTGTGTACTCGTAGAAAAAACAGATTGTTGTGAGATATCCACATCTTCCCTCTAAGAATAAGGTTTATTGTCATAGATTATAGAGGAGCTTGTTTTCCTTTCCCACATAGCCTACCCTGTCTTTGTAACACGTGATGTTTTCTATTTTGACTAATTTAGGATCCTAGAGAATTGTCAACCCATTAGGGAATCCTTTAGATGGTATTAATATTCTTTTACATGAGTTACAAGATATCTACACAAGAGAGAATGATTGTTTTCTTGTCAGACTTTATTTTTTGTAGTTCAACACCATAGCAGGTTGTTCCTGATTGATTCTTATCTTTAACATGTGATGCTTTCTAGGTCTGTTGAGACCCTCTATATTAAAATAGAGAATAATCATTGGTAACTTAGGATGAGAAAGAAGGTACTTACCTTTTAGGTTAATGGTGTATTCTAATTCTACTAAGAATATTTTTTACTTTATTTATTTTATATTTTGTATATTTTCATATTCCCACTACAAGAAAAAAGGACATTGGTGAGGGTCATGATTGTGATGGACCTTTAAGGTCCGTCACCAATGTCACATATAGTGACGGTCCTTAAAAAAGCGTCACTATAAGTGTATATAGTGATGGTCCTTTAAGGTCTGTCACCAAAGCCATTTTCAATGACACTTTTGGTGAGGGTCGCTAACGGCCCATCACTAATTATCTCTTTGGTGACACTTCTAGTGACAAACTTTTAATGACCCTCACTGATGCTCTTTTTGTTACTTTTGGTGATGGTCAAAAAATGTCCGTCATCGTTGATCATTCCAATCATTTTTTTATGACATTATGTTCTTGTTAATATATTTTTTGTCAAAAGATAATTATTTAAACCATTATTGTGTACTATTTTTTATAATATGTCCAAGGCCATAGTGGTTAGAGTTAGTCAATTTTTTAAGAAGTAATTAGTGTGTATCATTTCCCTCAAGTAATGACTAGTCAAATAGAGTTTTCCTATGAGTCAACACATGATTCATATCTATTAAGTTTATTATCTAGAAAATTCCCTTTAGATAAAGTCCCACTATTGTGTGTTGTAAGTATCTTATTTAATACATAATCAAGATATGTCAATTCTATTAATGAGAAATACCTAACACTCCTCAACACTCTTGGCACACCTTAAAATAATGCTTTGGAACACACTAACATTTCTTAGCACCTCGCATGTCTTGGAACATCTTTTACCTAGAACATCTTATCTTGACATTGACACCCAAGCACATGGTGGCATGCACTAGCACAACATAGAACTGTCCTACCATGTGTTAGCATGCATGTATTCCCTAGCATGCCCCGGAACACCTTGGTTGAATGCATTGACATACAATAGCACTTGGCACACAATTCCACTTGGCATGTATTGGAACCTATTATTAGTGTGGATAGCATGCCCCTTTTGAAAAAAGATAAAATATCGACTTATTAACCCTCTTACTAGTTCTTCCTTTTGTTTCCTTGAAACTTCTTGACACATATTGACATACCCTGGCACCCTGGACATCCTTAGCACCTGGCATGTATTGGCATATCTTGGCACTATTTGGAAAATATAATTAGCACACTTTGAGACTTCTTAACATGCCTTGATATTCCCTAGCATGCCTTACCAATCCTTAGCATACCTTG
Source organism: Pinus albicaulis (assembly GCA_034641835.2). Taxonomy (NCBI): domain Eukaryota; kingdom Viridiplantae; phylum Streptophyta; class Pinopsida; order Pinales; family Pinaceae; genus Pinus; species Pinus albicaulis. The sequence goes on along the minus strand of CM076575.1, from coordinate 666,928,715 downwards.
TCACTCCCTCCTTTGCATGACAACTAGCACTCATTAACACTAGTCCCTGGAACACATTCCTCATATTCATTAACTTCCATGAACTTTGACCTAGTGCTCCCTTAATGTTTTGTCCTAGTACTCCTTAACACTCCTCAACATGCATTAGCACTCTATAGAGCACATTAGCACTCTTCAACATGCCCTTCCACTTCATAGCATGCATAACACTCTGTGACACATATTGGCACTTGGCACGTATTGGCACTTGGTAAGTCTTAGCATCTATGAAATATGTTGACATGCATTGGTATGATTTGGCATGGTTTAATATTAAATTTATTTGAGATCAATTGTTAGAAAGTAGATGAGAAGCAACAAAGGAAGACTTGGCACTTATAATGCACTAAGACTTTGCACTTGGCACCTATTGGTGCCTAGTGTTGGTGTGCCTAGCATGCGCCTCTTGGAGAAGGTAAATTAATGACTTATTAACCCTCTTATGTGTTCATTTCCTTGTATTTTAACTTGTTTATCCCTTTGTTTGCCTTGAAAATCCCTGGCACGCATTAACACACCCTTGCACATCTTGGCATGCCTTATCACTTCGCACATCATAGCGTTTTTGACATGCCTTCGCACTATCTAACACACCTTAGAATTACCTAGCATGCCTTGGAACTCATGTCCTCCCAACTAGCGTTTACATTTTTTCACGATCTGGGAACCCAATCAATTCCTTGGCTACTGCAGTTCATGTGACAATATTGGCTTGCTTCAACCCAACAACTTGACCAATTGCACCTACTACAAGTAGATTATTCCTTGTTCACCTAAGAACTGCCTATAAATCATATTATGCCACTCATGTCCAAGCTCAACTTGTCCCATTTAACTAGTTACCAAGACAAGGATCACATGATCTACCCATGGCCATAAAACAACTAAGAAACATAGCTTACATAGGAAATATTTCACATGTATGTTCAGTCCATATAAACAGTAAAACATTAATTGAGAGTTTGCAAGAACCACGAGATGCACAAGGCACAAAAGATATAAGCCGACACAAGTCGAGTGCCCCAAAAATTATACACAACAATGTACAATATGAAAATAACTAGAATATTTTAAAACATGAGCATGTAGCCAAAGTGTGCCACATCTCATATAAAAAAATAGCTAAAGGAAAAACAATGTTGTGCTTGGCACAAAGTGATCTGCCTTTGTCTAAAACTGTTATGTCGAGCCTCGTATAACAACCGTAGGCTTGCCTCCTGTAAATCCTATTATGAACTTCTCCTAACACACTTTGTCCTTAGCACACTTGAATTCGTTGACACTCCCTGGCACACACTCTTATTTGTTCCTTTTCATGTATTTTGACCTAGTTATCCTTTGATATGCCCAGACACTCCCTAAAACTCTTCAACATGCATTGACATTGTCCAACATGTGTTAGCATGCCTTTTCATTCATAATGTGCATGCTCTGACCCTCCCTCTCTATCATGCCCTCACAACTACCCTTACTTAATTTTAAACTTGGGAACCCAACTAAGCCCTCGCTTGACTACAAGAGCTTGACCAAGTTATGGTTACTACAACTAGACTATGTTGTTGAATTGTGTAGCTTGGGAGGTACTCCACAAGCCTAGTGAGATGGGTTTGTGTGAGTTTGTTCACAAAAGGCTTTGTGGGAAAAGAATCCAAGCAAAGGGATTTTTTTCCCAAGATGGGGTTTAAAATCTAATAGAAAATTAAAAAGGAAAATTAACATTTCCTAAGTTCTAAGTGGATAAAACCCGTAAGTTCTAGAGGGTTTCGAAGAGGCCTAGTAAAAACTATTTATGGAGGCCTTATGATGAAGGAAAGAACATCAAGTGAGAAGGATCTCATTTGATCAAGAGGGTGAAGAGAGATGTAGCCCTAAATTAGGTCAAGTAAGAGGGCCAAGTAAGGGTTGCTAAAGGGAGGCCATGATCATCCTCCAAGAGCAAGATCATCATGTGAGGGTTCACAAGAATGTTGCATACCTTAATGGTAGGTTCAAGCTAGGAAGTAGGATGGCATATTGTTGGTTCTCTTATGGCAGATCGAGCTTAAGATAGGCTGCTCAAGAGAATCTAGGCATGTGATTTCAATGGTGTCCTTGTGTGAAGGCCACAAAATTCTAAAATGTTGAAAACTACAACAAGAAACATTGAAATTTGAAACCAGAAGGACCAAAAAAAAAAAAAAATGCACCCACACTCGTGAGGAATTTTGATGCACTAGGAGTGAGGAATGTGGGGCATCTAATTTATTTTTCCCTTAAATAAATTGGAAAATAAATTGTAATTTCATCTCATAACAACTTGTGTCAGTTAACTAATTCATGATGACTGAGTTAGCTCAGGAAATTGGAGTTGAGGGTCTAAGATGAGGCATGTAGAGGGATTATTCTGATATTTTTGGGGTCCAGTTGCAGTTTATGCATTATTGGGGTGCAAGTGTGAATTAGTTAACTCAATTAAATGAGTTAAAATTAGCTTAAATAGTTCTAAGTAAGTGATGAGCTAGTGAGAGGTCGATCGGTGAATTAAATTATATTTAACTCACAATGAGTGATCAATTAGATAACCAATAATTCACTATTGATAGTTGCATGCATGTCAGTTCTGAAGAAGACCCAGTTGAGACAAAGGTTAAAGGGAACATAACTATCAGTTGTATTTATACAAAATTTTCCATGTGCAATTATAAAGTCATTGGGATGCTATGATGGATTGTGAAATTAAGGAACATTGATTTTCGTAATTAATAGGGATTTAATTACCTACGAATTGCATGAGTAAGGAAGGTTGAAGGAAGGCTAAGAATTCTCTAAGTACTAGACCAAGTTTCCCTAGATCAACAGGAGACAATTGGAAGAGTGGTGGAGAATCTCATGAGAGATTAAGCATTGTATTGTTACATGATTCCTTGACTTAATACACAATAGAGATAGAGAAGTTTTGAGCAGTTTCTTTCCCAAGATACATCTTGTGTTGTGTGATTGATAATTTATTTCTCTTACTTATATGTGATTTTACGATCGTGTTTTGTTTCCGAAAATTGTAGGAAGGATTCAATATCTTGTTTTAGTACATTACAATATCAGATTGAATCTCTTTGGTTAGATTTTCTACATCGTATCAGAGCAAGAATTTTTTTGGCAGTGACTTTGAAGAGAATATCTAAAGCTTTTGCTACAAAATTTTTAAACAAAAAAAAAGCATATTTGGATTCCTTGCGAAAAAATACGCAAATGGAAAATCAATTCAGAGCTCGAATGAGGGAGATATCGTCGATTTAAAATCAACCCCTTTTTTAGAAAATTTTGTAACAACATGACAGTTACAATGTGCGCGACTCAAGAACCTATATGCACTTGAAGTACCAGATGCATGCAAGGATTTGAGGAGCAAAGTAGAGGTTAAATACTTGGTTGTTGAGAGGGAGTACAAATTACCTCTCAACATGCAACCTTAGATGTAGTCTCAGAAGGTTGTGGAGCAGCCAAAATTTAAGCAGAGAGGAGACTGAGTGGAAGCGTCCACTCAAGCAGAGACCTCCATGAGGGGGGAATTTTGAGCCATATGGGTGGAGGGAGCACATGCATCAATACCTCCAAGTGAAAGGTGGGGTGATGTGTAGACATAATCCCAAGATAGTAATTTTGGCCAGGGTTCATTGAGATGGTGTGTCTCATGGATCGAACCTAGCTACAAGGATTCCATAGTACAACAGTAGAAGGAAGGATCAGTTAGATTGATGCAGTCAAATGTCAGGAAAAAAAATATCAGAGTGACAGATGTCAGATACTGGAGTGCAGATCAAAGTTGGCAACACTGCAAAGGGCACAAATGCAGATGTCAACAACAGCGCAGAGAGTCCAGTAGACAGGTGCAATGGCTAGCAACAATTAGAAGAATATGATGACAAATGAATTATATTGATTCAATTGTTTGGAGGCTATTCAGTTTCAGGATTTGCAGGTGTAAGAAAAACTAGAGAAGTGTTGCATGTAGATTTCCAAAGGTATCGCATCGAGATAGATTGAATTTCTTTATTGTTGAGAGAGTGTGTTGAAATTTGCAACAAGAAAGTGTGAAATTGGCAACCATAAAGTAAAAAAAATGCACCCACACCGGTGAGGAATTTTGATGTACCGGGAGTGAGGAATGTGAGGCGTCTAATTTATTTTTCCATTAAATAAATTGGACAATGAATTGTAATTTTATCTCATAACAACTTGGGTCAGTTAAATAATTCATGATGACGTAGTTAGCTCAATAAATTCGAGTTGAGGTGATCGAGGTGGATATTGGTGGCCACCCGCCTATTCCACTTGGGCCCTCGCCATTGTCTCTTTTAGTTTTTCAGTTTCCTTAATTATAGTATAGTTTATTATTTTTGTCAGTTCTTTGGGTCCTGAACTTCTCAAGCCTTTTTAGGTCGTTTTCGAGTCTCTTATGGAGGCAAGAGTCATGGTTTTTTCTATGGGTGGATAGGGTTTGTTCTACAACAATTGGAAGTACATAAGTATATTCCCCTAGTTAGGACATGAGTTTCCTAGCATGTTTAGTTCATAAGGTATGCCATTAAGACTGTGACAAATTTGCATAGAAGAAGAGTGGTTGTGACCCTTAGAGTGAGGTTTATTTCTGCAATATAAACTGCAGATCTGGAAGATGGTTTTTAGATTCAGTATGTGTGGAGATAGCAGATCCAAAGGAGGGTGGAACCTGAGAAGAATATTGAGCATGTAGAAGAAATGTGCCATATGAAGAATGGATTGACATGCAGAGGAGTTGATTTTGGTGGAATCCATAGAGTATTAGATAGAGATCTGAAGAAAACTATAAAAAATTATTCAATGGAATGTTAGTGGCTGATTTGTGACCCTATTTCAATCATCTACAGATTGTTAGAAGGATGATAAGAGGAGTAGTTCAGATTTGTTCATAGATTGGACAAAAAAGAGAAAATTGTTGATACACAAGAACAATTATTTTGAGAGGACTCAAAACATTGTTAGGTGGAATATTTTAAGAGCCATAGATGAAGACAACATTGTGGGCCCTAGATCAGTAAAAATAATTGACTGTGGTTGGGCAGATTGATGGTAGTCCAAGTACAGTTGTAGGGTTGTTAGGTGTATGTCAAAGAAGAGCCCTAACTCTTGTACTTGTGAAGGAAAACAAGATTGGTAGAAAGGTAGGTGTATAGTGAATAAGGATGTGAAATCTTTGAAGGAATAAATTAGAAGTCAAGTGGGCCAGCCAACTAGCCCTAGCTCACTATATTGTAGAGGATTAATTCAGTGAGAAGAAGAGCAGCCTCCATAGCCCCAGACTTTTCATCTTGGAGCCGTAGTATGGAAAACATGGGCATACCAAAGAGTTTTTCGCAGATGGAGTTGTGAACAACCTGTTACCACTCAAACTAGTGGTGAACCTAAAAGGGGTTCCTAAGAGGGAAACTGCTAGGACAAGGGAAACGGTGGAGGCTTAGCCCATTGTCACCACAGCCAAGGCTCCTTGTTATTCATGGATTTTCACAGATGGGAGGAGTATCGGTAGTTTAGTAATTCACTTGTAGATTATAGGTCAATGAATAGGTGGGAAGTGACCCTAGAAACCCTTTCCCTAAGATAGAATAAAGAGTGGGACTTGCTTGCCTTTTAAGCAAGGGACTTGATATTTTAGGGAGAGAGGAGGTGGATTGAAGGGTTGAGGGAGAAAAATAAGACTTATGAAGGAAGTTAACAGTCTCTAAAATCCTTTGGGAACTTGGATTCCCAAATGGTCCTTGATGAAAGTCCTTTGACACCAAATGGGACCACACGGGGCCAAGTGGACCCAACCCAAGTTCAGGGATGGAATTTAACAACCATTGATGTTCCTATCCTGGACAATGTGAGGGGAAAGGATCATGCAAGATTTTTTAATGCGATGGGTCAAATTGATCCTAATAGGTTCTAGCCTTGGGAACCCCTAGGAAAAACTTGATCCTAAAGCTAGGGCTCGAGGTATCTGGAGATTCCACTGTCGGAATTGGCCCAAATTCATAGGAGAGTGAGGGAACCCACCACTGCAGTTTCCTCTAGGAGATTGAAGTTTTCCTCTAGCTATATTCTTGGGAAATTTATGCCCTAGGTGACCTAATGGGACTAGACCTAGGGAAAAATGGAAAATTGTGTTAAAAGGGGGGGGGGAATCATCACCCATTTTGAGGGACTAGTGCCTAATTCACTTTGGGATATGGACTTAGGGATGATAATGAACAGGAATTCAGTTTCTTAATCAAGGAGGCCTAGAAAGTCAACTTCGTCCAATGTTAGAGGAAAACGAAAAGTGACCTTCATGCATTTATAATTCATACAAATGGTGCAATATTATTGAGATAAAATGATCACTAACACATTTCATTCATATAACAATGGCCCATACATTAAATAGTCTAAATAGATACATAATTCCACATTTCCATCATGCAGCAATTAGCCTTGTTATAGCGAAATTCAATAGTATGAAGCAACAAGAATAATAGCATTAAATTTTCACTCACAATTTTCAGGAGTATATCCAACTAGCTTGAAATTTTCAAAAAAAAATATGCAAGATAAAAATAGCCCAAATCCATACATCAAATTGCATCTATCATCCAAAATAGTCCTCCAAGGAAAAGTGTGAAATTTTCTAAAGATAGAGATATCCCAAGTCAAGTTATGATACAAATGAATCCAACTAACTCCGATTTATACATTTATTATGAGTTGATTGAATTAGCTTATGGGCCTACATTAACCCCTAAACATAAATTAATATGCAAGTAACCCTAAATTTTGGTGACAATCCCACCAAACTATCTCATACATGGAATAATAAGCCTCATAAGAGGCCAGATTATGTCCTAGGGCCTTCTAGTAGGCACACTGGGGTCCATGAGTGCCATAATTATGCACGAGATCCAAAAAAGGGTTGGACAAGGGGGTGGCCCCTTGTTCTCCAAACACTAAACTTATGGACTGAAAGGGTTGTGCATGGCCACCATCAACAAGTAGGTCAAGTGTTGTCTTATTCAGGATAGATTGGTTATCAAAGGATTAAAACCAAGCCCTAGTTTGATTGTAAAGGGTCATGATCGATGGTAAAGGAGCTCTAGCCTATTGTATTGTAGTTTGTAATATAATGAAGAAGGGTTTGAAAAAGGTAAAATTATCATGTGCACTAGTTTATTCCTTGATTTGTGTAGATTTTGTTGTGCATTAAAGTAGATGTGTTGTGGCGCTTGAGTGTGTTTGCACCAAATATTCTAAGACAAAATCCAGATTATCATGTGTCGTGGAAGTTGAAAATATGCCTTGTTCAACTAAGAACTATCTATAACTCATCTTATGCTATTCATGCCTACTCTCAACTCATCCAACTTAACAAGTTACCAAGACAAGGCTCACATCCAACCGTGGTAGTAAAACAACTAAGAAACATAGTTTATATCTTAACATCTGATATCACCTTGCACATCTTAGAATGCCTTGGCATTATCTGGAACTTGTTAGTATCCCCTGCATTCATTGACATTTTGTGGTGGTTAGTAGGTTGCAAGGTCTGTGATAAAGACCAACACAAATGGAGGAGGGTATGCACTGGAATTTAGGGTCAGAACAAAAGTAGTCACGGGTGTAATATTGACTGAGGTAACCTTAGTTTGAGGGTCATAGATATCTAAAGTTCATGTCAATATTCAGTCAAATAAATTCCTAGAATATATGGATCCATATGAGTTAGGTCGAGTCTCTTATGGAGTGAAGAGTTGTTATTATTGTTATGGGTCAATATTATACTCAAGATTGTAGACTTCATATCATTAGCTTTAACACATAAATTACTGAGAAACAACTAAAAGTGCAATGACAGAGACAAACAATTATACACCATCCATACATTGAATACAAGATATACCCTAGGAAAACTCAATACAAGACAAACCCAACTAGAAGGAGATGCCTCTGCTTTTCTCCTTTCTTTTCTGGATGAAAATTGAATATAAAGAAAGGGGTACTCGCACTGGCTAAATGTGGATGCTACATGGTTTTATTCTTCCTCTATCATGCTTCAATATCACATAACTATGAACATAATATTGAAACATAACTATGAAATAGATGTAAATGCAGAGAACATAGATAAACACAGTTTAACTTGTTTATAGAGAGTTGAAGAAGTTACATGGTCACTAGGTGTTGTGATTTGTCTTACGAGGATCACTTTTTCTTTGTTTATTTTTCTTTCTAATATTGATCCACTCAGTTATGTTGACATGGGTTAGTGGCATTGTGATATAATGATTTGTGAAAGGGAATCATGAACACAAGGTAGTTAGGACTAAGCTTTGCTATTTTCGAATCATGAAGATGCTTTAAACCTCAAAAGAGATTTGATGGAACCAAAGTTAAGTGTGTCTCCCCACAACTACCAAGGGTAACTTGCATAGGCTTCTTCGCTTTCGGTTGAGCCATTTTCTTTGTTGGAGCACATATGTTTCTTTGTAGTACTTACCATCCTTTGGGATTTTTCCTATGTATTGGATGTAGAAGATGTTGGTGAAGATGAATAGGTCCCTAGGAGCTGTACAATTTGTTGGCATGATCTACATCTAAATTGTGTGCTTTCAATGCCTAACATTTCGGTAAAAGTGAGATCAACCCATTATATGAGAAACTAGTTGGGAAACTCACAAATTAGGTTGAGCACTACATAGATATGGGTAAAGATGTTGAGCCCATGACAATATGAGCTCCATTAACTTTAATAAAATGACCGAGGGAGTTCCTAATAGTTACAAGAAAATTATGATACCATAAGTGAAGAGAAGGTTTGGAACTCTTACCTAGACTAGAGTAGTTGTAATAATCATGGTGTTTGGATCAAACTTTGAGAACTAGGGATGAAAGGAGAGGTGCATTTTCCCCTAGAAATAGGGTCCTAGGTTGAATTTTTTTTTCTATCCACCATGGCCTTAAAAATTACAATGAAGTAACACTTGGAATGGAGGAAGAGCTCATTGTTAGTAATCGAGGTTTGATTTTTCCACCCATGAAGAATTTTTGTAGATGGCCAAAGCCCATTAAAACAAAAAAGAGTGCCATCCCTTCAATAAAAAAGTTGTGGGCATATACCTACAAGCTCTAACACTAGAATATCCTTTGATTTCTCCACTATGAAGGTAGGAATGAGGAGCGCCTTTTTCTTTGAGGGAATAGAAATACTAGGCTTCACCTCATCCTTGAATTGATGGGATTGGGAGGAGGAGGGCATATTTTTGCATAGGATCCTCCAAGAAGGCTTGAAACCAAAATCACGATAGCATCCTTGCTTAAGCCAAAATCCACGGGAAAGAAATTATCAAGGAGTTTCCTTCTTGCATAAATTCATTTCTAATGGCTTGGAGGGAACCCTCTCTTTGATGTATCCATGAATTAAATATAGAGATATAACCCATGGATTTCATATGAAAATAGAAGGATTCCCCTGAATGGGACCTCATAAATACTTGAAGATCTGCGGTGACTCCACCTTGTTTTTAAGACTTGTGTTAGATAGGAATGCAATGGTATTAGTCGAATGAAGACCATATTAGATCTAAAAGTCTTATCTAGTGTTTGTGTAAGTTGCGACTCTTAAAATGTGATGGTGGCACCTCGTTTGGCTTGAAATTCCATGGATATAGTCGGTGACCACATGCTCTCTCTAGTTATAGTTTTAAATGCCAATCCTAATGTGGTCCTAGCTCATCCATTGAATCCTTTTATTGTCGTGTTCATTTAATTAGGGTTAACTATTGCAAGCGTGATGACAGAGCACTCATTTAATGTCTTATTGACCCATTGATGAGTGTTTTTAATGTATCAAATGCAGGATCAACCATAATTTGAGCCTTGAGCTCAAGATAGACTTTGTGAAACTTGAATCTCACGTTGACATGGAATTTGAAGCAATGGATTTACAAATCCTTGATTTCATGAACTGTATTGACTCTTGAATATTTTCTTCACTCCCTAGTTTCTTATATTAATCCCAAAAAAGAGACAACATGCAAATCTAAATTAGTTAATTAGTTGAAAAAAACAATGTTGTCATAAACCTTGTGAAGAACAGTGTTTGATGGCTTGGAGGGATCCCCTCCCTTCATTATTTCTATTAATTTAATATATAAAAAGATATGTGGATAATATGGAAGGGTTCCTATTAAAGGGACCTCATAAAGACGTGAAGATCTGTTATGGATCCCCCTTGTTTGAAGATTCATGTTAGATAGTATCGCAATTATAGTAGTTAGAAAAATACCATACTAGAGCTGAGAGGCTTGCTTGCCCTAGTGTTTGGCAAGAGAAGACTCTTCAAAATATATGGTGGCACCTCATTTGGCATGAGATGCAAGATATAGCCACTAATGATATTCTCCTGAATGGAACCTCATAAATACTTGAAGATCTGCGGTGACTCCACCTTGTTATTAGTCGAATGAAGACCATATTAGATCTAAAAGTCTTATCTAGTGTTTGTGTAAGTTGCGACTCTTAAAATGTGATGGTGGCACCTCGTTTGGCTTGAAATTCCATGGATATAGTCGGTGACCACATGCTCTCTCTAGTTATAGTTTTAAATGCCAATCCTAATGTGGTCCTAGCTCATCCATTGAATCCTTTTATTGTCGTGTTCATTTAATTAGGGTTAACTATTGCAAGCGTGATGACAGAGCACTCATTTAATGTCTTATTGACCCATTGATGAGTGTTTTTAATGTATCAAATGCAGGATCAACCATAATTTGAGCCTTGAGCTCAAGATAGACTTTGTGAAACTTGAATCTCACGTTGACATGGAATTTGAAGCAATGGATTTACAAATCCTTGATTTCATGAACTGTATTGACTCTTGAATATTTTCTTAACTCCCTAGTTTCTTATATTAATCCCAAAAAAGAGACAACATGAAAATCTAAATTAGTTAATTAGTTGAAAAAAACAATGTTGTCATAAACCTTGTGCAGAACAGTGTTTGATGGCTTGGAGGGATCCCCTCCCTTCATTATTTCTATTAATTTAATATATAAAAAGATATGTGGATAATATGGAAGGGTTCCTATGAAAGGGACCTCATAAAGACGTGAAGATCTGCTATGGATCCCCCTTGTTTGAAGATTCATGTTAGATAGTATCGCAATTATAGTAGTTAGAAAAATACCATATTAGAGCTGAGAGGCTTGCTTGCCCTAGTGTTTGGAAAGAGAAGACTCTTCAAAATATATGGTGGCACCTCATTTGGCATGAGATGCAAGATATAGCCACTAATGATATTCTCTTTGTGGTTACAATTGTAACTACTAGCCCTAATGTGGCCCTAGCTTGGTCATTGACCCCTTTTGCTGTCATTTCATTTATCTAGGTTTTTTTATTGTAGGCATGATGACAATGAATTCTTCACCCATTGATGTGACCCCTTTTTCTATCATCTTCATTTTTATAGGGTTTGTTATTGTAGGCATGATGACAATGACTTCTTGACCTATTGATGTGTGTCCTCAGTGTAACCAAAAGCAAGATTGGCTAGAATTTGAGCCTTGAGCTCAAGATTCACTTCATCAAACTTAGATCTAGTGTTGATGATGTCATTTGAAGCCATGGATTTACAAATACTCAATTTCATGCATTGTCTTGAATATTTATAGTCTTGTTTCGATGTTCTTCCTCGGTCACTTGTTTATATCTTTATATTAATCTTAGAAAGAGACAACATGTAGATCTAAACTATAAATATAGGGGTATAGTTTCACATTTGAACCTCAGGAATTCAGACTTCTCTGAAATCTCGGATCATTATATACAATTAAGATCATCTTCTATAGTTACCTTAGAACCATAGATTATAGGGTTATAGGGTTATTGTTTTAGATCAAGCTCTATTTTCTCAGAGACACTTTTGGTGTAGTTTCATCATGTAGCTCAATGTGAATTTACAGTGATATTGTAATATTGCAGAAAGAAGTTTCAAACATATTACAGATATTTCAGTTGAGATGCTTTTCAAGAAGGAAACATCACTATAGTTTGGATAGGGTGTTGTTCTCTATTTTGATACTCAGTGATGTATGACATGATGTTGTCTCCATTATTAGTGCTATGACGTTATGAAATTCGGTACTATGATCAGTCCTATGATGATGATATATTTTGTGCCATGATGATGTTATTTCTATCTTGATATTCAATGCCATGATGAAGGTTCTACCATGATGCTTTAGTACTACATCAATCCAAAGCTACAGAACTTGGAGATACTGCAAAAGTGATCACTATAATTAAAATTTTTGAATAGAAACCTATAGTGGAGATACTACAAAAGTGATCACTGTAATTAAAAAATTTGAATAGAAACCTACAATCCATTTCTACATAATGAATACAGGGATGTTCAAAATTTCAAGAGTCCTGCTCAACATGGTTCAACATAATGAAACAGGGATGTGCAAAAGGTTTTAGAAATCTGCATTTTCTAAATATTCACTAAGCTCTAAGCTCTGCACCAAGATCTAAGCTCTGGGGTTGAGATTCAAGATCCCTACGAGCTCTAAACTCTGCACTAGCTCTAAGACTTTTCAAATATTGCTTCCAAAAACACTTCAGATATGCTTAGTGTTTTTAACCTTGTCACACAAGCCACAAATCTGAAATTTCCTTTGGCCACAGGTATTCAATGATGTCTTTGAAATACTGTTGTTCCAGAAGTTTGTTTTGTAGCCCCTCAATCCAAGGCATGTCACTAGTTCAAGACTTTTTCCTATCCACAAGGTTAGATAAATTGTGTCACGAGTCCAATATTTCTTTGTCCATAGATTCAAGGTTTTTTAACTGATGCCTAAGGTCTGAATTTATTCCAAGATCCTTTGCCACAATCATAGGTCCAAGAGTTGTCCACATATCAGAGTACTCAAGTCCAAAATTTTCTCAAGATGTTACAACACATATCTGAGTTTTAATAAATATGACAGATCCTGAGACTGCTGCTGCACAAGTCCCTCACAAGTTTTATTTGTTGCAAGAGTGTAAGCCTAAGGTCTGTATCAAAAGTCTGAGAGGCTAATTCGAGTGTTCTGCAAAAGGTAACAAGAGTATGACAATTCCACAGGCCCAAATATTTACCAAAATCACAGTTTCATAGGTTCAAATGTGAATTTAAGTGTCCCAAGTAAAAACTACAGTGCTTTAGATCCAAAAACTATAGTCCCTCAGTTCAAATTGCAGATGTGTCCAAGCTACTATAGCGTATGCAATTGAATCCTAATAAACATGGTAGGAAATATAAATCCTTTTGATTCTTTTGACACTCCTTTCTCACTACTCTCTCTTATTGTTCTACCTTCCAACACCAATATATTTCCTTTAACCACGAGTTTCAGAAGTTTCCCTATATCTTAATCTTTGTAAATATTTTATTCTTTCTTCAATGTTACCTTCCATCATTAATATCCTTTTGTAATTGGTTGTTCCTCTTCCCTACCACGTTTATTTATTTCAAAAACATAAATTTGCAATGGCTTCCTTCCTCAAAATCACTCATTCTGAACCCCATTCTCTAATGCTTCCATTACCATAGAGAACTTAACCACCAAAACTCACCATTATTATTCTAGCTAGCCAACCCTATCATAGTGGGCGAACGTGACAATATCAACAAGGGTAAAGAGAAATATCCCTTCTACCAATAAAATTTTGATTCAAAGATGGATTTTTCATACTAAATTAGCAGAAGATCCTTTCTTGAACTTTATTTCTTCCTTTGAAAAGGATTGATAACGTTTTACAACCAACTCCAACAAGTAGCCTTGTATGATAATGCACACCTAATAGTTAATGATATGGGTCATATAATGGTCCAAATAATGAGGAGAAACCAAATTCTATATGATCCAATACATGGTCCTCTTCTGTCAACAATTTGGGCCCTTTGTCTCAAGATATCCTCTCTTCTTTGGAAAGAGGACCAAAACAAGTTGTTCCAGATATTTCAAAATGGATTGCTCTTCACTTACATTCCTCTCCTTTATGTCACATGTGATGTGAGTGCCAATTTTTATCTTCTTGACTAGGGTGTTCTTCTTTTGTAAATATGACCCTTGATTATGCCATGAAAACCCTCCAAAAATTTCTTGAATGAAGGGATTTCCTATTCATGCGTGAAGCTAGTGGAATGTGACAAGTCATCCAAGATACCTCCAAATATTTTATTTGTGCCTTGGGGAATGTGAAAGATACCCTTAATAGAAAAAAAACATAAAAATTCATAGCCAAGTGCCCCAAATGTGATATGTTTCCACTTGTGCAATTTTTCTTCCAAATACGTGAACTCAAATAACAAAACACACCTTAAAATACATGAATGTCTCTCAACATGTGAAAGAAAAAGTAAACCCTTACCCTAGTCTTCCTCTGTTGGCATTTTGGGTCTTTTGTCACAAGATATCTCATCTTATTTGTAAAGAGGACATAAACAAGCTTTTTAGATGTTTCTAAATGGAATACTCTTCACCTATGCCATTCTCCTTTACACCACATGATGCGAATGCCAATTTTTACATTCTTGATTATGTCATTCTTCTTTTATACATTGACCCTTGAATACACCAAGAAATACTCCAAAATAATCTTAAAGGATGGGAGCTCCTCTTCATGCATGAAGCTAGTGATGTGACAATTTATCCAAAATTCCTCCAAATATGTGATTTGTGCCTTGGGAAATGTGAAAGGTACCCTCCAATGGAAAAAACATGCATAAATATTTGTGGCCAAGTGCCCTAAACATGAGATGTTTTCACTTGTGCATTTGTGTCTCGTATTGATGCTCAAACTGGCACCCCAGTTTTGCAAGGCTCACAAGGTGTCACTTTGGTTCAACTCAGGGTTGTTGCCACTATGACCTTAACAATGAATCCTATCACTTTAGATTACTTATTGAATCCTGGGGGTAACCCAATGCACAAATTTATGGGGTCTTTTATGTGACTAGATCACTAGCACTGAAAACCATCTTTACAATGGATGGTTCAACATCTTGATAATCCAAATCATGTTGACACAACTTTTGTATTGATTATTCCTTTCATCACAACACCTCCACTAGATATTGATGTTGTTCATAAAAATATTTTTGGCTCTCTTCACTATGGAAACAATATTACTCTGATGCCATTATGCCTACCTTTGCAACTATCACATTTCACTTCTATCCCATCGGGGAATTAGCTTTCATCGATGAATGACTACACAATAGGACTGTATGAGCCAATCATTCATGTCGTCGATGTAATGCCCACACGACATGGACATTCGATGATCTATCATAACGAAACGCTCATTGATATATTTCATAGAAACCAAACCCATAACAACAAGATACATTCTATTGTTTAAACCTACAAGTAATGGAGATATTATATTCTAAAAAAAAATGACCATCAACACCAATTGTAAGCCTTTACCTACACTAAATAATCCTTAGAAGTTAGTTCCCATAAAATTTATGAAATATTTTCCCTAGTACTAAATAATAACTAAATAAGATTATGGGTATTCTAAAGAATATTGGTACATTCCTTTGAAATCCTTGGTTGTGCCTCCCTCTTCGCATTATCTTCATAAAATCTTTAATTTCATTACTTTATCACATTCCCAATTCATTTATTCTTCTCACACAAAGAAATGGAGATTTTAGGTAGATCTCTCGAAATTTGTCTTGATCGAAGCAGTGAAGACGCTGAAATGTTGAGCATTTTAGAACTTGAGCCCTAGTTTTAGCAGGCCAAGCTTCGAAGAATTCAGTCCAATTGCATGGGCATGGAATAGCTCAATTTTATCTTCATTTCAACCCTGGTATGTAATAACCTTCCCTTCCCTCATCAATACTTGTTGTTATGATATCATTTCAAGGTCAAAGTTATGTTCAATGTCTACAGATAATTTCATAGATAAACAATAACAGACGGAAAAGTCAAACTACGGTTACTGGTAATTATTTCCTTCAATTAAAATAGATGAGCCGAACAGAGCTAAGCAGTGACACACCGAGCCAAATTTTTCTTTAATTAATGATTAAAGACATGTTTAGCCTTAAGGTCAGGGACGCTGGAAGGACTGAGATAACTAGGTCTTTAAATTGGGTTTTCAACCAAACAAATATGAGAGTACATTTACGGCAATAACTGGAAAAAATTATGCCTTAGGTGTTACAGACGAGGAACTTCCATAGCTCTCAATCCCAGAGAATTATATATATGTGACCTAACCTATATTTTTTACAGCTGATGAAATTCCTAGGTTTGGCAGCTGGTACCTAATTAGGAGGTGGGAGCTGCGGAGACTGTCAGGTCAGAGAATTACTGCTTAGTATTTTGTTTTTGATGCATAGAATTGTATCATAGTCTCATGCCCATTTATTTCATCCAACACCCAAATATCATACATGGCTACATTGCATGACATCAGATGACAACTCATTCAAATCACCAGGCTGCATAACCAAGAATTTTCTTCTCGCTCCATTTTATTGGGAGGAGCTCGAGAGCCAAGGTTGGACACTATTAGAATCTGTTGTCTTATATTCCTATGTTTTTTTTGTCTGCCGTGCTGCTGCACATTGCCTGCCAGGCATGCAATTAGCTTGCTGGTTTCTTGCTATCCTCGTGTAAATGGCATCTTCAGGGGATATACATTCGCGGATGAAATAATATCATTAATATAATTTGACGCTTAATCCTATCTAAACCCTTTTATCCTCAATTATATTAGGAGTTTTATTGAATTTGAGTGGGACAATAGAATGGAAGAAGAGAGTTTCATCTCAGTGGGAATTACAAACAAATAGAGGTTTAGTTCTGCTGATCGATGATATAGATTCATAGGCGCCCAAAAAGAGGTAAACTATATCACAGGTTTTATTGAAATTCAGCGAGATGATAGAACAGAAGAAAATATTTTCATCGTAGTGGGATGAATGAATGAATGGATGGTTCAGTTCGGTTGATCGATGACACAGTTTCATAGGCGCCCAAAAAGAGGTAAACCATCTCTTCCCTCCTCATGCTAAAAAACAATTAGAAACTTAATCCATCTCTTCCTCTCTTCACAGTTCATGCGCATTCACGATTGGGACTCAATCCCAATACCTCCTAATGGCAAGATCAGAAGGGGCTTTATGGTCTTTGTTGCTCTTTCCATGGATGCTTCTGCTTCTTTAGTGTCATGGTGCCCGTTATCTTCCTCCTACTTTGTAGCTTTTTTTGCCCCTACGAGTTCAAGGATTAAGGTATTTCACAACTTGACTGAGTTTGTTCCATCTCTGTGTTCACTTGTAGTATACACCACTACTTTTCTCAAATATTTATGCTAGATACAGTTACTAGGCATTGCAGTCCATGTCCCCAATTTGACCTGGGAAAACTTGCTTCTGCTTTACAGCAGCCCTTGGCAAACCCCCTGGAATGTATCCAGTTCTATTGTATCTGTATTTTGCTTGGGTTCTATTTGACACAATATATGTTTACACATTTTAAAGTAGTCAATTAATAAAAATGAAACCGATTGGGTAGTTATCAATAGCCTCTATCTCATCTTGTACTAGAGAACATGTTTGAAAATCAAATGGGGAGGATGGCCTTGTATTGGGCCAAGCATTGTGTAGATAATATTAGTACTTTTATATATCAATATCAACATTTTCTACATCAATAAAGTGTTTTATCCTATTGTTGTTTCTTAATTGGGCTCTCTCATTGGTTAGAGTCTGATATTTAAATTTTATATTACCTAGAGAACTGATATTTAGGGTGAATTCTGGTAAGCGTGGTCTTGGGTTACTTCTCTTCTAGGATGCTAATTGAAAATGGATTCTGTATTTTTTTAATAGTTTCAAATTGTTCTGCATTGCTATTTTCTTTGATTTGTATTGGGCCTCTGTGTAATCTTTAACAAACAAATTTCCAGGGCTAGATATCTTGGCCAATGGGCCAACTGTCAAACGCACATTGCTATTTTCTTTCATCTGTACTAGGCCTCTGTGTAATCTTTAATAGGGCTAGATATTTTGGGCAACTAGCGAACTATCAAATGAATGCATTAGAGGGCTTTTGAGTTGCAAATTAACAATAATTCTTGGTTTTCATCTGTAGCTGTAATCATATGCTTTTGATGTGAGCTTCTGGCCATGATAGACAGGTCTTTTACTTACGATTTTCTCCACTTATGTGCTTCAGGATGCAGCTCTTTACACTATGGAAGGAGACCAAACCTCCTCCACTGTGTGTGATGACTAATTCGCATGATGATCTAGCCTGGGAATAACTCCAAGTGTGGGTCTTGTAAATTATTGCCAGTGGGGTCACTCTTTGAATTAATGGCCATTCATTTCAACATTAAACTCTTGCTATGGTGATCACTCGAATTCATGGATGAGTGTGCTAGCTAGAGTATCCCATACTGATAAGACATAAAATATGCATCACGGTGGAGGGGTTGTGCCATGTTCTCCCTTGTTTATTCTTAGTGGGGCAGTGTCCATGCACCTCCCCACCTATTCCCTCTCCATCACCCCATCCGAGGAGGATGAATCTTTGGGAGCCATATCCTTTCAACTCTGCCTGAGGAAAATTTTCCCAATTTTATCTCATCTATCTTGCCTGGTCTATGCATCCTGCATTAGCCAATAGATGTGAAATTTTATTGCCCTTGTGCTTGGCATGCGAGGTGAGGACCATTGGTACATGGGGGATGAGGATTGAAATATTATCTATTCTACTTTCCAGTCTCTATCTTTTAAAGACTCTCTTGAAGAGGATCAATGAATGATCTTGGTGGTCATGTTGATGATGAGCTAGGAATATCCTTTAATTATGAGCTGAGAGAAATGTTGGAATGATTGTCTAGAGCAGATCTTCTCCAGAGGACTCTATATTTCTAATTGCATATTAATTGCATTGAATTTGAGGCAATGAGATATGGCTATGTAGAAATGAAATAATCTGAAATTTCTATTTTCCCTGTACGAGACATGTAAATTGCATATTTTAACCAATCAAGTCCCAAACAATTTACTCTCTTATACGATGGTTACTATTTTTTTTTATATGACTGGTACTTTTATTACTTTTCTACTTGGATTGATAAACATTGTATGAATCATGTGGGTTGTTCCACCTGTCTAGAAGGGTATAAAACTAGGTTTTTCATTCATGAAGGATTCCCAATCAATTTCTTAAGAATGAACAATCTGATAAATCTTGCATTTATCTTCATTGATTAAAAGGACATAGCACACATTGACACTATTATTAAAGCAAAACATGTGATAACAGAAGCCCAACTGGAGAAAGAAAACATCTATTTTGACATTAAAACATTATTTTTTGGATTTTTCTCATTGAATCTTTTTTAATCATAAAATGAATTATATACCATCTAATACCTTACTTTTCTCTATTTTAATATCGTTGTATTAAAGTTTATATTATATCATTTATCTTGTCGTATGTACAGTGATCCTTGAACGAGTCTTTAAAGTGTAAAATTGAACTGGATTAATAGAATATTAGAGTCTTAGATCAAGGCCTCTTTCTACTTCCATGGTAGCTACATTGACCTTGATTTAGAGGATGTGAAACCTGAGAGGTCAACATATTTGCTTTAAAATAATCAAACCCCCAATTCAATGTTTTGTTTGTATGTTTATCAATTGCTACATTGACCTTGATTTAGAGGATGTGAAACCTGAGAGGTCAACATATTTTCTTTAAAATAATAAAACCCCTAGTTCAATTTTTTGTTTGTATGTTTCTCGATTTCTCTTGGGTGGCTGTCTAATCACTGAAAATAAAGAACAAGGGCACACTCTCATTCTTGGATTTATGTATCTAGATGATTTCTCTTCGGTGGCTCTCTAATCACTGACAATAAAGAACAAGGGCACACCCTCGTTCGTGGATTTATGTAGCTAGATGCTTGACGCATATGATTGGTCTTGGATACACTTTTGTTGGTCAAAATAAAATTATCTATGAAAATACATTGGGTGTAATTATTGTATGTCATGCTTAGATCCTTTGGGAAGTTTTTTTTTTTTTAATTAATGTCATTTTGCCCTTTGATATACACCAATGACTTTATTTATGTGCTATTGTGCACTCACACTAATATATAAACACATGTTGCAGATGCTTTAATATGATTTAAGGTCCATCCCCTTATAACCTGAAGATGTTAATGTCTCATTTCTCCCTAACCAGCTCTATAATTTATTTATTGACAGCTATCGTTATGGTAGCTTTTGTTTGACTATATGTTTAAATAGTTTTTTTTTGTATTTTTTTCACATGGAGTTGTCATTTGAAATGTGAAACGTTTAAAATCTGAGATGCCTTATTTTTTTGTTTGTTTGTTAACACGCCTAACCTGTGGCTTTTTGAGTAACCATGACCAATGGACAGCTGTCAAAATCACCTAGGTGATCACACCCAGCCTGCGCCACACCAACCCTTAGGATGGCTAGATTTTTGTCCACAGGGTTTCAGACCAGTGACCCTTTCACCATGGAGTGCCTTAACATAACACCCTGTCAATGTCTATTCTACACCCCATGGGCTATCTAACATGCTTTATTGAAAAACATCCTCTATGAAATTAATTTCCATAATTTGCATGTTTTACTTTATTTTCTTTCAATTTTTGCAATTCAGCATTTGTAATGCATTATTGATAAGAAAAATTTGTGCCGTGATTTGTATGCAAGGGTGGATATTTTGTTTTCTTGTTGTTTCTTAGAATTTTTTTTAATGAGCTCTAACCTTGCACATCTCTGATTTTATGTAATTTCAGATTTTGTGGCAGGATGATGATAGTGGGTCAAAGTGGGCATGGGGTGACGAATCAACACGTGTTATTATCCCAATGATATCTAATTGGTGTGCTTTCCTACACCAGCGTAAAACGATGAGGTTTGATTCTAGTTTCTTTTTCATTTACGTGTTGAAACATGTTGATGCACTATGTTGGTGTTTTGTCTTTTTATGTAAATACAATGATGTACCAAAAACATGAATTTTATGTGTTGTAGCTTTTGTCATAGAATTCAATTCTCCTTCAAAAAATATTTGTTTTTAAAATCTTGGTTCCCTAACTAAACGCAACACTTTATTTCTTGAAAAGTTCAACTTTCTGATTTTTAAAATTATTTTCCATTTTTTATTGCATACCAACTTGACATTGTTTATTTCTAAGATGTATGTGTGTTTATGTTATCTAAATTCTTAGTAATAGAAATGTTTGCACCTTCCTTTCAAGCTGGCATATTTTGAGTTTTTAGCTTGATTTGGATATTTAGTTTGGTATTCTTAACCTTTCATGGTTGGTTAGTTGTGGAAGGATTGATGTTTAAGAAGGCTTTGTTGGATGTGCATGTGACTTGTCTTCAAATTTTGATGCTACATCTTAGAAAAATACTCAGATGTTTCCCTTTCATAGTTATTTCTAATTGATGTATGCATATTCATTCCTTGGTATTTTTTCTACATATAAAAATTATATGAGATTCATTTTTAGTTGCTGATGTCACTTTTCACAAGCTGAAAGGTGCGTGAACACTGTCACGTAATGTTCCAGGTACTGCAATGCAAAGACTAGCTCTCATTACCTTGTGTGATTAAGTCATCTTAACATTTATATGCCACAATTGAATAAAAACCACTTTTGTACAATTCACAGACTGGTTGTGTAATACAATTCACCAAATCCATGTTTTATCTTGGCACAAATCAAATCCTGCAATGAACTCTTTTGAAGGGATATTTTTATACATGCACAAACATTTTTTTTGTTTTCTTTCATATCTAAGATAAGAAAGTTATTTATTTATATAAAAACTCTCCAAAATCAAGAGCTAGTCATTCTGAATGGTAGGAAGCATTCTTCTGTGTTGATGGTATTCCAAATAATAGTACAAAATTTGGACAAATCAAACCATAAGATTTGCAAATTTGTTGTAGTTTAGTTTGGCTGAATTATTTACTCAGATCCCATTAGGTTCAGTCATAAAATAATTTCGAGTGGGATATGCGGGATGATTTAGAGGGTATTGTTTGAGGGTACTATGCCTACTACCATAATTTTTTCTCAAATGATTTTTTTTTTTTTTGAATAATTCTAAATCTATTGATATAACACATAACAGTACAAAACTGCCCCTACTTCAGCTAAGAGAGCCTAATAGCATGGCTTGATGGTCACAGAAAGCATGAATCTGGACTACCCACCGAGGGGAAACCAGTCCCAGAGAAATTTGTCTTGTTGCCCTCATAGGGGAAACCGACATTAGGTTTAGATAGTTTAACAAAAAAATACATATGAAAAAGACAATCTGCTCTTTCAGCAGAGGATAATTGAACATAAAAACAAAAAACAACCCATGAAACCTGGGTTGAGGAGTTGTGTTCCACCGTAGGCTGTCCTGGCTACTTGTCATTAACTAGAGAGGGAGGTTCCTCCATGATGCGGCACCTGTAGTCTTCGCTGCTGCCCTCTTCATCTGCAGTGGGAGCACCAGTGGCTTTGTCAGTGTTCTCCTTCATCTGTTCCTGAGTCTTGTCATCTCGAGCAATATTCAGTTGCGTCTTGGAATCCTTGGCCTCATCTTTGTGAAGAGGGGCGAGAGCAGCAGGGGGAAAGGGATTAGTAGCAGAAGGTGGGTTGGGACAGGTGGCTTCCTCCTTGAGGGTGACAATGATGAAGGCTGTAATAACAGGCCTATCCATTGTGAAATAAAAGCAAAACTCCGCTCTTTGGGAGGTCTGACGGAGGGGTGAGTGAGAGGACGGTGATGGAGTAGGGGAGACAATGGTGTGGGTAGAAGGAGGCATAGGAGACATCACATGGGGAGGCAGAGAGCTCGGGATGGAGCATGCTTGCTCACCGAAGCGATTTATACCTCTTTGGCCTCGGGTTTTCGGGTAATGGCCACACGAGAAGTCCTCAGAGGAGGAGTCTGTGTGGGGGAGGACCGGGAAAGAGTGGCTCGGCCCCTACTGCCCCCACGACGACATATCATTCTGTGACGAAGCCTAGGCATTGTGGTAGAGAGGCGCACACAACGTCGACTGGGGGATGGGCGAGAGTGATGCTGCATAGAGAGACTAGGCAAGGCAGGCTGAAAGCAGGGTTGGGGCTTCGAGCAGAAGAGCCTGCTCTAAGAAAAATGGAAATCCGGCACCGTTTCAAGACAACAGAGAAGCAGACAGCGCCTTCCAGTGTGCATTCGAGCACTTGGCTCGGCACAGGCAGGAGGGCAGGAGCTTCTCTGCAGAGCTATGGACTTGCATACAGAATGTTTGTCATGCGAGAAACTAAATTCGATCTCCATTAAGAACCAGAGGGCATGTGCAAAGCAGTGGCAGAGAAAATTGAAGGTGCAGTTCGAGTGCAGGCTAGCTATAGTAATGGTGTAGTAAATGCAGCTGTGGGTGGCCATATGGCCACCCCACGCCAATGCCATTGGGATACATCACGGGACGGGCGTCCCATCAACCTTGGCTGTCATCCGCATCCGGAGTTCTCAAATGAATTTTTAAACTCCGTGCAAAACTTAAAAAATTCCCAATGTCTCTCTTTCATATGAAGGGCATGATTGGTTTCACTAGATTCTAATGTGGACTAGTTTATTGCATCATCACATAAATTCTCATCATGATTAGTTTCACTAGATTCTAATGTGGACTAGTTTATACATGTTCTACTTGTCATAGAGATGCTTAGACTTTTCACAAATTTAAATTCTGTCATTAAGTGTAGCTTCAGACTTGGAATTGATCAGAATCTTGGATTTTATTCACAGTGATGATTTTGGTCCCTTCTATAGACTATGTACCTTAGTCTTTTGGTCCTGTAGCATAGAGTATATCATAGTCTTTTGATTCATTTTGCACAAACGTATAGAGATGCTCAGTCCTTTATGTCATAGATAAGACTTGTTTTGCATGTCTTTAAGTTCATCATTTGTACATTTAAATGCCTCAGAGATGATCCACATGGTTTTGGTTTCTTTTAACTTCATATCACAATACACTTCTATCCTCTGTCTCACAGTGCCACAGATTTGCATTTATGACGAATATTATGGTCTTTTTAGATGTCAAAGATGGATAGTCTCCAAAATGAGTCGAGCTGACTTATATAGTGTTAGATAGACCTTGTATCGTTTCATGTTGGTGTCATCATTGATGCCTGAATCTTCAAATATTTGTTGCTATATTAAGCTTGAGATACCTCATAGAAGTGTCACAACCTTTTTGTATTGATCAAAGAACATTACCTCAGATATTCATTTTTTCCCAAACAAACTTGCTTCAATCATTATGGAAATTTTGGACTTGTTCATACTCTCAGACTAGCCTTTGAACTCAATAGTAATAGATGTCAGCTACAGTATTTTGGTTACTCAAGCTATACAAATATCATGAATACACTTGGTCTTTTTGATTCAAAAAGGAGCGCACTGTCATGCTCAGATTGCCACTGAAAGTATTGTCACAGTAGGTTGTCTTCTTTTAACAGATTTCATATAAGCCATTTGCTTTTTCTTTGAGTACTTTGTAGATTATAAAGATAATGACTTGTATGCTTATCATAGGATAAGGTACCTCTGAAATTCACATTAGTACAGGAAACTTACTTCATAAATCAACATAGAGACTCAAATATGTGTACCTATGCCAAATATTTTGTCGATAACAGAGATATGAAGTTCATCCTTGATTTACAAAGATAATGCCATAGAGTCTTTGCATGGATTATAGGTCTCTTTTTCTAGCCCTTAAGTATTTCGGTCCTTCCTTTATTGATGTGCTCAGTTCACAGGAATCTTGATGTCTTTCTTCAACTTGAATCACAGAGATACTGTGCCTCTTTCAATTCGTATTTTAAGGAAAGGATGTCACAGAATTTGTATGATACTTTTCTTAAGGTGCCAAAAGGATAATTAAATAATCCAACAAACTGTTATGTTCAATTTACCTTTCCTTCAACCTAGCTCTGATACCATGTTGAGAAATCAAGATTCTTGTATATTATGGTAGATTTCTCTTAACTTGATAATTAATTGTGAATGTTTGTTGGCTTCGTGTTACTTATGTTATCTTCTTCATCAAGCAATTACCAAAAGTACAAAACATGAAGATCAAAAAGAGACAAAGAACACAAGAAATTAGGCTCCAAGCCAGGGAAAAGCCCCATAAGGGGGAAAACCCAAGAAAATCCTCTTCTTACAGACACAGATCAACGTGAGATATCCAAGACCCAAGACCAAGACCGAGACTGCCACAAACACCCAAGTCATCCCTTCGCCCATCCATTTCAAACAAATCATGGTCAACAGAAGTCAACGCTGGTCAAATCTCAGAAATCTAGTCATCTCCTAAAATTTCAGGCCTGCAATACCAAAAAAAATAACTTAGAAAATTCCCATGCTTGAACAGAAACTAGGGCAGAAAACATAAATTTATCTCCTTTGACTTTCGCTGAAATTCTACTTCTTGCACAGAAATTGAAGTGATGGATGAATGATAAAATGAGATTGAACTATCTTGTATTTATACATGTCCAGGAGGTCGAATGGATGCCTCTTTAGGCCATCTTGTCCAGGAGGGCCGAATTGGTCTTTGTGGTGACATTTTTGAATCTTTGACTTGAAAAATAAATTTTCTTTTTCTTTTACAAGTCCACATGGGACCTTGGCTCAATTACATTTCATTGAATCATGATAAATTTTCTCTTGACTCAATTGACACTAAAAGCATGAGGAACATGCTTTGATTAGAAATAGAATAATAATAACAATTAATATAATAAAATTATAAATACATCAATAATACATTTGAATTACATTATGAAGACCGACGCTAGTTAAATTTTCAACAAGGTCATTTAACTAGAAAAGGATATTACAGTCCTCCCTTCCTGACATTGCTTGTTCTCAGGAAATTGCACATTCGTGTATTGTAAGATCTTTTCTTGCACATATGTAGCCTAATTTAAAATTTTATGAATATATTTGAAGGCTTCATTCACTGTGTTGCGATTTCGTGCCTTCATTTCCCATATAAACAACTCGTGGCTGCTAAGATATGCATAGAGATCCTTGGATTTCATTGCCACATAATAGTAAGCTTGATGTTCTAGTGACTAATTGTTGTGGTGTGCCTCCACTGGACTGAAAATCCTTAAACTACTCACATACAGTAAGTGGCACTCTATTAATTTTATCCTAAAAAATGTCATATTTATTTAGAAATAGAATGAATGGTGTATCTCTGAAACATGAATGCTCCACAACATTCTCAAAAAGTTCTTTACTGAAGGTCATCTTATTTCTCAGCCCAATTTTGGTCATATTCACTTATAGAAACACAAAAGATTACAGTTCGTACATTCTCAAATATCTGCAGCCACTTACAACCTTCATTTAATCCTTTAGTATTTACTCTAATAAGCTAATACTTCACAATTGGAGTTGGACACTCAAATTTTTCATTATAAGGTTCTAACATTGGACTGCGATCATCAGTTGAAAATTATATAAATGCTAACCCATTACTTTGAGTCACTCTAGCATATAAAATGTTAGATTCTGACGGATTGTATGCATTAATTGATACCTCAACAACCCGTTCCTAGAAGTGACCAACAACATCAGGGAGGACACGCAACTCATTTCTTCTTGCATATGTAGCTTGAATTGCAATGTCCCTCCACATTTAATCAACTATTCGGGCATACTCACGTGTTACAGTTGGGAAAAAACCATCTAAATTCCCCATTGCCATAATTTCCAGAACCCAATTGGAAAAATGTTTCAATTTTGGATTGAGAGAGTAAGTACATTTAGCAGCTTCTTTATCATCACTTTCATCTGAGGCAGAAACTTGTTCATGTACACCATAACCATCCATATCCGCTAAGATTTCCTCCTCAAAATGCTCACGCCCATCAAGAAATATGCAAAGATATTTATATAGGTTGCACTGTATCATCAGTTCGATGTTTTGTAGCTCCTCTTGTGAAAATTTCTCACTCTTGTAGAGAAATTTTTCTTGCTTGAAAATTTTACTAGCACTAAAGCCTTCATATCCAAGTAACAAGAGCTTTTGAATCTTCTTTTGCTTCAAGCATTCTTGGACAAAACTGCTGGAATTTTTATCTGTATTTTCCCTTGATCCATGATAGTTACTCTGAGGGGTAGGTAACAATAGTAAGGAACACATCAACCTTGTTGAGAAATTAGGGCATTTAGTTCAATTTCTCTTTCATGATAATCAATTGTGAACTTGTTATGCTTATTTTACTTATATCTTATCTTTGTTAGCTTGTTATGCCTTTCATCAAGTCAATTATCAAAACACAAGAGACACAAAGTTTAGGCTCTTCAAGCCAGGGAAAAAACCTCTCCCTCTTGGAGAGGAAAACCCAAAAGAATTTATTCTTATAGATCTTCCATTGACGAGTACCATAACCATGAAATAGACCCTTGACACCAGTATGCCTCCAAGACTCTTGTCACTACTTTTCTCAACTTCTGTAGCTGATCTCTTCTTTTTGCACCGCACTACACATTTACTAGGGAAGCTCGATCCCTAGTTTAGCAGCCCCAAACTGTGTGCTTCTTCTTGGCATCCTTTTATCTTATCCTTAGCTTCCTAAAGTCTTCTTCTCGGCCTACTTCCAACATCCTTTGGACATCTTTCAAACTCAAGACCGAGCCTTTCTTCATGCTGTTGTAGCCTTCCTCTTTAGTGTGATTACCTTCAGCCTCCCTGCGATATGCAAGGCAAACTTGCAGACCAAAACAGAGATATGATAAGACTTTCTTCCTTCGATAACACACCTCATTTCTTGTCCTAATCACATATCATTTCAACATTGTATTACCTTATTCAGACATTGTTCTACAGACTAGAAGAGAGACTTATCTTTTGTTGTGATAGCCTTCTGTCTGAAATGTGTGAGATGGTATAGACCCAGAAAAAAGGTAAGTATACCTCTTCGTTTATTCCCAGACTAGCCTCCTATTCTCGCATCAATGTAGACCCAAACTTCGCTCTTCTATCACATACATGATCTGAAATTTCTTACACCATAATGAGACTGCATCATCCTTTATATAGTGACTAGATTTAGCTTGTAGGCCGACATGAGGTTTGTGTGTAAGCCAACTTCATCAAGGAGAATATTCACCATATTTAAGCTGACTTGCAGAGAATATTGACAAGGTCTTGAAGGCATACATTTACATCAATAAATTGTCTTTATAAGTGTAACACCAATTCATATACATGACTCTAAATTATATATATTTATGACAAGATGAAAAACCCCTAAAAGACATCAAGAAGAAGTCTTTGACCTATAATAAAAAACTCCTTGCTCATGAAACCCATGATGCGCAAGTATTACAAAATAAAGTTTATTATCTTTGTCTTCTTCATTACATAAATTCATAATTACAAGTCATTATGAAGACCAAACTTAGTTAAACATTCCAACATTCCCTCTTAACTAGGAAGGTATTCATAATGGTACATGGTCACTCTCAATATGAAGAATCTCATAAAAGAATTCAATTGGTAATCCATATGTTATAGCATCTTATTAACTAGCATTGTCATAGTGCAAGGCCTTCATTAACTATTCCATGTCTTCACAAGACCATAAACTACAATTCTGGCGAGGCCAATGATTATAGACATCTTCATCATTGTCTCCAAGGTACATACTCCACCTGCGTGTTCTGTGGCCTCATAGGACTATTATTTTGGGGGATAGCTAATCCTCAAAGAATACCCATCCTTCCACAACTACTCTTGCCTTGGATACCCTAATCCATCCCCAAAAGAGTATCATATGCCAGATGATTATCCAATCCCACATTCTGTCTTCCAGGCGAAGACCAAAATTATACGTCTATCTCTCCCTCTTAATTAGGGAGGAAATACCCATTTCTATCAAGGAATGCTCCCAAGCTCCCTCTTATCCAAGGAATTTTCAAGGCCTCCTCTTAGCTAAGGAATTGTCCAGGATCCTAGGGACTTGCTTCAAAGTTTCTACCAGGTAAGAAACTTATTACCAAGCCCCCTCTTAATCAGGGACCTGTAGTAGCAATGATGAAAACAATGAGCTACTCATGAAGAAATACTTTCTTTGATGTCATGAATTTCTTCATTGTTGAGGAGTCTTCATCTTTGGGATATCTTCATTAGGGCTCAGATCACCCATCACTTTTCATTTTTGTCCGAAAGTGATCCATCAATATTTCATCTGTCTATCTTCATATCATGTTGCTTTCCTTTGAACCATACTTCTTCCAAGGATCTTAGATCATGCAAAATGGTTATCAACCTATGGAAGACATATACTTCCCTTTGGATGCCCTGAATAAGCTCATCAGATATTATTCAACTATAAATATGAATACTTAAATCAAAATTTACCTTAGTGATGATATTTCACCATGACATTCTTTTTGTATGCATTGACATCCTTTTTTATCTCCTAAAGATATTTATGGTCAAGGTTCTCTATCTTTTCCAGACTTCTATTAGAGTCCACATATCTTCCCTAGAGATCTCCTAGTCAAGTATTCTTGGCTTCCTTGGATGTTGATTTCTTCTTTCCATGATTTTACTTCCCATGATATCTTCCTTTTTCTTTCTCCACATTTTTATTTCATTCACAGGAACTTCCATTGTGCAATTCCTTGATAATGTACAACCACCTCATATTCCATATGAGGAAATATTATGTTGATTTCATCTAGTGTAGATCATGCCCTTTTGGCTACCTGTGCATCAGAAGAGTTTCTACTTTATATTTTGATCATACTTCTAAAGATAGAAGTATACTACTTGCAACCACATGGCATGACTTCATAGCATCCAATGTCAACATATATATATACATGTACCTCATTCTTTTCCTTTTGAGTCATCCTACAACAGGTTTCCTTAGAATGAAAGAGTTTCATTTTCTTGATCTGCTTCATAAATATGTCATCATATTCTAATCCCAAAATTTTGTAAGTTAGAATTCTTGATGAAACCTTTTGCTTTCTTCCTAACTAGTGAATTGAAAGAGGATTCCATTAGAAAATGTCAACACCTATTTCCATATTGATTATTGAATGATGACCCTTGATCTAGATGAATGCCTTACATAAATATTGTTTTCAGTGAGGTCCCTAGGAGCCACTTCTTTCATGGAACTCTTGTTGACTGTTGTGGTCTTATTCATTGGAAGGTTTTATCAACACGATTGACATGCAAGCTATTATACATTGTCTTGAAACTTCCCTATTTTTTCAGAGAAGTTAGCATCATGCTAGTGATTAATTTGAAATTGTATTTTAGTGGAAAAATTCACTGCTTTTTGGTGGAATAGTTCATAATTTATTCTGATCTTTTTTTGCAAGTGTACTAGTCATGATAATAAATGTGTGGTTTACTTCATAGGGTTCTCAGTTCTTTCTAGACACGCTTTTCATTATTTGATTTGAATACTTCTCTAGTTCTTTACCTTCATATTTATCCCTTGCACAATTGCTTCTGAGGTCCATGTTGTTATGTTTATTCGTTGTTTCTGTGGAAACTTTTTCCTGAGGTTCTGCAAGGTAAATCCAAATGAAAAAAAATACTATTTTACATATTGATATTTGTTCAAGACATTCTTGTGTGATACTTGAATTTCATAAATCTAGATTTCTATTTCGTTATCTATATCAATATATAATTCTATGCCCATGGATTGTTCATATTTCTCAAACTATGGAGTTGTTCC
Organism: Pinus albicaulis; assembly: GCA_034641835.2. Lineage (NCBI taxonomy): Eukaryota > Viridiplantae > Streptophyta > Pinopsida > Pinales > Pinaceae > Pinus > Pinus albicaulis. The sequence goes on along the minus strand of CM076575.1, from coordinate 666,897,791 downwards.
TTTCCCGTTGCATGTTCTTTTATATTGTTATGTTGTGATTCAAATTTCTAGTTGTACTTTCCAATTATTCTCCTACGTAGTACATGCTTTGTTATATTATATAAAAAGTTATTCTTATTTTCTTTTTATTATGTATATTGAACATATTATTTCTAGAAACTTTTGATATTCCTAGATTTTATATTCCTTTGGTGTATCCTTGCACCTTTAGGGACAATTTCTAGTTTAAAGTATATTTCTTTAAAGTGTGCAAGCTCAATGGAAGAGCACCCGCTTTACAAGAAGGAGGTTGGTGGTTCGATTCCATCATGCCCTGATATTGATAGGGAATGCAGATGATCAGTTTTTGGTGACATATGATCATTTGACCATCACCAATGAGCTTATGGTGACATTTTTCGACCCTCACCAAATTATGAAATGGTGACGGTCAACGAACATCACTATTTATATGCATCAATAGTGACGACCATTAAATGTTCGTCACCATAAATCTTTGTTGTTGATATGAAATGGTGAGGGTCACTATTTGTCATTATAGTCATTATTCATGATGGGCCTTGATGTCACCAATGAGTTTATGGTGACGGTCAATGAACATCGCCATATATATGCACCAATAGTGACGATCATGAAAATTCCATCACAAAAAATCGTTGTTGTTCATATGAAATGGTGACGGTCACTATATGTCATTATAATCAATATTCGTGACGAACCTTGAATGTCACCACAACACATACTTTTGGCGACGCCACCTTTGGTGACGTTTAGTTTTTTTGTGACGGAGGCTATTGTTTGTCACCATTGCTCATATGAAATGGTGATTTCCACTATCTGTCACTATAAATCATTATTGGCGACGGACCTTTAATGTCACCACAACACCTCTACTTTTGGCAATGCCACCTTTGGTGACGTTCAATTTTTGGTGACGAAGGCTCTTTTGACCCTCACCAATGAGCTTATGGTGACCATTTTCACCCCTCACCAATGTCCTTTTTTCTTGTAGTGTCCATTTTTTTTCCATGCATTTATCTTACTTTGATATTTGAGAGAGATCATAATACCTAGTCCTTTAACTTCATTGGATTTTGAGGGTGACTTGCAAATTTTATATTTCATCCTAGATAATTCTTTTTTCAGCTACTAGAATTATTGAAATTATAGATCTTCCAAGTGAGAATCTCCATGATCCATTAAGGGGTTAGGATGTCAATCTACATCATTTAGATATCCCTTTACATTTAATGTGATTATTCCTTAAACTCTTCAAATTCATCTTCTTTTGTCTCTGGTTTTTCTCTAAGATATTGGATTAGTAATGCAGAGCATTAGGTGAGTTTTTTCCTTTTGGAATTGTGTGGGATTTATTTTGGTAATAAATAAGGAATCGCCTCTTTTGGAGGAGCCCTCTTCTTCATTTTTCAATACTACAAATCTATTTTTCCATTGGGTGCCTAATTTTTGGGTCCTAGTATAAGAGTTTTCTTAGTGAAATTCCTTCTAATTGGAATGTTGATGAAGCCTTCTTGATCTACACCTTCCCTCCCCACCTCAATGTTCTCATTTATATTAAGTGGCAAATATTTTAATATATGGTTGTGTTCATGACATTTTCTGTACTAAAATGGAATGTAAGGTTTGGATACATTCTATACCCCAGTAACATATGTCGATAGATTCGAGATCACTCTAGTCACTTTCATATACATGCAAATATGAGTTCATATGAGGTTTAAGCATCCATTCTAGTGATTATGAAACTTTAACAAAGGAACTTAGGGTGTTTTTTATTCCTTCAATAATTTCTTGTTCCTAGAATTCTCAAGGGAATACATTTTGTTACAAACAAAGGCTTCAATGAATGTTTATTTCTTAGGACTAAATCATATTCTTCAGTGTATGAGATGTAGAAAAGTTGAATTAGAAAGATAGGGTCCTCTAAAAATATGCTCATTGCCTTCCACATAGGTGAAGATTGAGGTGAAGAAACCCTTGGAGCCTAGTTTGAGTTTGCCTTTGTTTTTCCTTAACTTGTTTTGGGAATTTGGACTGGTTTGTGACACATGAGGTTTATTCAAAGTTATTTTCCAAAATAAAAAATAAAAAATTTACGATTGGATGAACTAGCTTAAAGCATAGCTACAAAATAAATAAATCAATAAAACTAATCACTGACATAGCAACTTTACATTGTTTGATAAAATAGAAGGGGATCTTATGTTGGGCATTGATTAAATAATTCTTTAAGCTGAAATAGAAACTTTAATTCACTATTTAGAGGTGCCACAGTGAACTCTTTTCATGTGACTATAGTAGCCCTCACTTTCCAAGGGGGAGGGTGGAAAATTCCATCATCAAACATCACCCAAATTTTTGGAGCTTGCTAAGCCGTTTTAGTTTGATTTGTTTGCAGCTTTGTCTACGACATTTCTTTGCCTACTAATTTAGATGTTCCTGGTGTTGTAGCTCCTAGAGACAGCCTTGAGTTGTATAAAGACCAGTGCCTAGGACATCTTAAATGCAAGGAGCATATGACTCAACTTATTGCAGTTGGAAATTTTTGGCTCTCATGCAACTATCACTCAGATGAATGGTTTTAATAAGGGTGGAACCAAAACCCCAAAGTTAAACACAACAACTAGGAAAACTGCAGAAACTAAGTACAAACTGTAATAATTAAATGCATCATACAGCTCTAAAATAGAATGTTGTAAAGGGGGCTGACTTCTAAAGTGAATACACAGTTATCAAGTTATATATGAGCGATGACTATGGTGGAAGATGGAGTAAGATATCAACTATAACCGGGCTTATTCAAGGATAAGAATCCATATATACTAGGCTTATTCAGAGATAAGAATCCATATATCTAGGCTCGTTCAAAGATAATAATCCATTGTAGTTAGTATAGGAAGAACGGCGGAAGAGATAGAAAATGAAACAAAGCATCATGCCTGAGCCATATTTAAAGCGTTGTAGATGAGTAAATATGAGTATATGCTATGATAAATTCACATTTAAGCATGGGAGCACTCGCATTCCATAGCATTAGATACAAGAAATGTAGAGAGATACGAAATGAACATTTGTATTAAAAAATATGGAGAAGAGTTACAAATTTTGAATCATCCAGAGCGGAATCCCCAATTCCAGCAAAACTTCTTATTACAGAGTCCCTACTGGATCTTCAAACATCCACTATCAAATTTCATACAAAATACATACAGAATACTCGAGCTAGTGAGTCCTTTGGAAAATCTGGAACCTTTTGTTAGTGTTTTCTTCCTGTTTTTATAACCTCTGATTCCTATGTGCGAGAAGATATTTTGGGAAAATATCTTCCCCACGTGCTTGTATTTTTTTCAGGTCTAAATAAAAAACAGAAATGATGATGAGGTAAAACTTCCTCTCATCATCTTACAACACAAGCCTAAAGCCGTTTCTAACTGAAATGTAAAAAAATTACTAATCTGAAAGTAAAAACTGTAGGAGTGAACTAAATATTTCACCCGAAATGAAAAAGTGAAAAGAACATAAGGTAAAAGGCCACGTGGACCCAGTCATGAATGATCATTACTGTTTGATGAGGCGAAGCCCCTATTGCTGTTGGCGAAGGCGATAACATTAGTAGTGGAAGAACTGGCCTTCTGTGCTGGAGGGTTTTATAGAATGGAAAATGGTCATGATCCATTGACTTGGACGTGGAATTGACCCTCTGCATATTTTTTCACTACTTCCTGGGTGTGGAGGATTGTCAACGTCGGCCTTGAGCCTGTGTGATTGGCTATGAGATGGCCTACATACTTAGAATGCCATGAAAACCTGCACAGACAACAAATCAGTTAAATAAATCCTGCGATGAGGGGTAGACTGCTTCAGAAGGCTTGGGTGAAGGCGGAGGAGCAGTGTAGAGGCAAGGAATGTACCAGAGGCATTTCCATGGCGAAAACATGGTTTGAATCCAATCTAGCGCGAGACTGTATGAAAGGCGGTTTTGCGGAAAATCGGGGTGGTTTTCGCGTGGGAGTTGAGCGGTAAGCGGTATTGGGCTAGGGGCATGCGATACGTGTTAGGGAGTGACGTGTTTCCTAAGAAAACCGTGCATTTCACATCGGGGCTGCTCATTGGGGAGCTGTTGTGAAATGGATGCGAAAATGAGTGGGAGCTGTCTAATCTGGGCAATCCAGATCAATGGTTGCAGATGAACGCGACAGACGTACTTGCATGGTCAGGTTGGACCGGCGATGATGTCAACAAAGATGTCGCGTACCGGGGTGATCAAGTTCGGGGTTATAAGGCGAAGAGGAGTGGTCACCATTGGATGGATAAGATTAATGGTCCAGATCAGAGCGGGGAATGCAATAGTGGCTGAGTGGTCGAGAAATTGGTGAAGGAACGATGGAGGGAGGACCGTTGGATTATGAGGACATCAACGGTGGAGATCAACTGCAGGGGTGCTTGGGGGTACAGATCAACTTCTTGGCCTATGCCTGCATAGAAAATCTCAACCGTTGATCAGAGATCTTCTGCAGTCAACTAGGTCAACTACGGAGGCGCTCACGGTCTTAACTCGTCCGCTGAGAGTGCCCGTAGGTAGAGAAAAATACTAGCGATGACCGTTGGATCGGGCTCGATCAATGGTGGAGATAAATTGGAGAAAAGTGAGTGGGGTGAAAGGAAAAGGTGCACTAGCCGTTGGATCATGAAGATCGACGGTCTAGATCATATTGCGGCTTCACATAAATGAATTAATGAGGTGGAGGACAGTGAAACAACATGACAGCACTGACCGTTGGATCAGGAGGATCCACGGTCAGGATTCCATCACGAGGGAAGAAAAATGGAGCTGAGGGAGGCCCAATAGTCGTTGAATTGATTTCGATCAATAGCTCAGATTATATCGGTAGGGAATGAACATCGACGGCAAAAAATACAGAGTGAAAATGGATTACTGCGATGTGCGATGTGCGATGGATGGGCGCAGTGTGACGAGCGATGACCGTTGGATCTGCGGAGATCAACGGTCGGGATTATGTCGAGGTTTCGCACATCGGAGGAAAAATACATAGTGAAAATGGATTACTGCGATGTGCGATGTGCGATGGATGGGCGCAGCACGACGAGCGATGACCGTTGGATCTGCAAAGATCAACAGTTGGGATTACGTCGGGGTTTCGTACATCGGTGGAAAAATACATTGTGAAAATGGATTATTGCGATGTACGATGTGCGATGGATGGGCGCAGCACAACGAACGATGATTGTTGGATCTGTGGAGATCAACGGTCGGGATTACGTCGAGGTTTTTCACATCGGCAGAAAAGGAGTTTAATGAATAAGGAATGTAGGGTGGCGATGAGCGATGTGCGATAGCCGAAGAGGGCTTAAGGACTTTTAGCCATCGTTCATAGAGCTGGGTCATATGAGAAATGAGGGCTAAGAGCTTAAGCCGAAAGGCGCTTAGAGGCCTGATATGTTAAGATGAGCGCTTTTAAAGCTAAAAGGTGGATTTTTAGCCTTTTCAAGGGTTTTGATAGATGAAAAAGGGGTTTTGACAGTCCATGTAGTCCTTGTTGCATTTTCTTTGCAGTATAAGGCTCCTTATCATTAGACATCCCATCTCAGTGAGGGATGTCATAACAACACCTGGAATTATATGTTTTTGGTCCAATGAATAGTGAATCTTCACTGATGTCACAAAAGAACAAGAATCTCTTGAAACTTGCATTTCATAACCATATCCATCTGGTGTGGAATGAGAACCTATTTTAGTTTCCTCAGTTTAAAAATTTGTACTCTTAGAAAAAACAATTTTTTGTGAGATAAACACATCTTCCCTCTAAGAATGAGGTTTATTGTCATCCATTGTAGAGAATCTCATTTTCGTTGCCCACATAGCCTGCCTTGACTTTGTATCTCATTTTCCATGCTCACATAGCCTGCTTTGTCTTTGTAGCATGTGATGTTTTCTATTTTTGATTAAGTTAAGACATTAGAGAAATTTCAATCCATTGAGGAATCCTTTGGATGGTATTACTATTACTTTACATGAGTTCCAACATATCTACACAAGAGAGAATGATTGTTTGTTTGTGATGCTTTTTGTTGCTTGTATTTCAACACCATAGTGGGTTTTTTCTCATTGAATCCTATCTTTAACATGTGATTTTTTCTAGGTGTGTTGAGACCATGTATATTCAAATAGAGAACAATCATTGGTAACTTAAGGTGAGAAGGTACTTATTCCACTAAGAGTCTTTTGATTTTATTTAATTTCTATTTTGTATATTTTTATAGTAAAAAAATAAAAAAATAATTAATTTACTTTACTACTTAATTTTTATAAACAAATAGAAATCTTCATAAATGTCTTTCATTTAAATTAATAAAACATGTGTCACAAGGTCTTAGATAAAGAGTGATTTTGTTAAGACACTCCTTGATGTGAAGAGACACTCCTTGATGTGAAGTTACTGGGTCAATTTCTTGCCCTAATTGGGATAATACATAGATATGATGAAGACGTAGTCCTCCCAAACTTTAAAAAAAAAAACTAAACAAACATCATTAATTTTAAAAATTTATCCTCATATAATTCTAACAAACTCGATCCCAATTATTTACTCATAATTCAATGATATAATTTTGACGTCATTCCAATATTTCCATACATGCAGAGCTTCGTTACATCTCAGGTGATCAATGTTATGCTGTGACAACCTCTTCGCTTTGGTCATATAGGGCACCCTTTTCTGCCAAGCTGCAATGGTATTTTATGACTTTGATCTATTAAATAGAGTTGGATGTTTATGTAGAGCTAGTTAACCTCTACGCCGCATACGAGTTTGGACTGCAGAAATCCTTAAGAGAATCCCACCATCCCTGTAATAAGCCTACAAGTGACCAGATTAGTCCTGAAATCGTCATGTTGTGTCAAAATCTATGTTACCAACAAATTGTCGAAACTTTCATCGAACTTCATAACTTCAAAAATACCTCTAATGGTATTTTTTAGAGGTATAAATTGTTGGTATGATATTTTAAGTATACAATGGAAGTTGGGGATGTTGTTCTTAAAGGGGAAAGTCTTACTGCGTAACAAGTTATGGGTTTAACAGTGAGACTTTGTTTTATATTAAATTTTTGATAGAAAATGCAAATGTTTATAAAATAGTTGTAAGTGTTGACTTATGTTAAATTTTTGTGATAGAGAATGAAATTTTTTGTAAAGAATGTGAATTATTTTATAGGTTAAATAGAATATAATAATGGGAACTCGGTGTTTTATGAATTAAAATATATGCATTTTAGATATTTTGATTATATTTATTTTAATCCTTTTCGTTAATGAAATTTATAAAATTATATTGAATTTGATATAAAATTATTACTTTTAAATATTTAAAAAAAAGTTATTAAATATGTATATGTTTTTTAAATAATATTTTTATTTTGTTAGAATTATGGATTTTTAATTGATATAGTTTTTTTGTGTTTTTTTTTTCTGGAAATAGAAAATATAAATTTAAGTTTATGTAATTTATAGAATTTAAAAAATATATATTTCAATAGCAAAAATTCATAATGTTAACCATAATTATATCAGAGATTGGAGACTTCCACAGTTATTTATATTGTTAGAGATTTCTGGAATAGCACTATGTCACACATAATACACATTGTTATTCATGAAATCTCTAACAAAACATCATTATATCAGTTAATTAAAAAAAAAAAAATCTAGTAATTATATTATATATTTTTAATTCGTAAATATCATAATATTTAATTAAAAAAAAACAATAATCTATAAATAATAATAATAAGATACACATAATAAGGAAGAGATATTTTGAAGTGGCAAAAAAATTTCTAAACTTATAAAAATATGTTGTCCTAAATGGGGTGTTTTTAATGCAAGCGGTGGGGTAGCAGGTTGCCACCATGCCACCTAGCCAACAGGGCGAGCCACGTGGTAGCACATGCCCACAATAAGTTTTTATGGAAACCATGATCTTGAGATCTCCCCTGAGACAAGCTAGACACCTATTCATTGATGCCAAGCCCATGCATTATCGCAGCATTGAAGTGTTGTCATCTCACAAGGACTATCATGTCTTTGCTCGTGTAGCAACTAGTTTCAATTAAATTCAACCCTTGGACATCCTCCCAGTGGTAATACTTTCTTTTAAAGAGACAGAGCATCTGCTCGCCCAACCTACCACTCTCACTTCGTCTCTAATCTAGCATGAACTGGGTGCTCTAGCCAGCCCACTTTTGTGAGCTTAGGCCAAGCTCGGTTACTCCAATTTACGTTCTAATAATCAATTTCAAGAATAGCTAGTCCCCCCTATCTGGAGTTCCAATAGAAATTCCATTTGGGCTCCTGAATTATGGGCACAATTCTATTTATTCTCTTTTGCATTGAATTTGATGTGCATGTTGTTGCTCATGATAAGTGCATGTCAAAGAATAGTCCTTGTGGGTGTTAGACCCATTCAATGAAAGTTTCCTTAACCATTTCTGGTTCACACTCTACTCTTCACTTGATTTTTGTTTATGGATTTAAATTTCTATGTGTCACCTCTCTGGCCTACAATTTTTCCAGTCGCTCTTTTTCTTCCTCCCAATTTTCTCTTGAAGCTATGCATTTCCCCCTATGGTTTATTATTCAGGAGCTTTTATTTATTGTGGCCAACTTCCTTAGCTAGAACAACTTTTCCCTCCATGCCCTCCTTTGCCCTCACACTACTTTTCCATGGCACGTTGACTATCCTCCCCTCCTTAGACTCCTGGTATCATGTGTTGTCCTGCTATCAAGCCCTTCCTTCTCCTTATTCGATAATCCTCCCTGATCCCACCTCTTATCCATTTGCCTTCCTAACAATCCACCTCTATATCCATGTTTTTCCTTTTGCTATGTCCTGTCAGTGAGTACCATCTCATCAATGGGTAGCTTAATATTAGGAGAAAGCCTCTCAAGGACACAAATGTGTGCACCATCAGCTATAGGAATCAACTACCACATTTCGAGATCTCACTCTTGGACCCATCCAAGAGGAGCTAGCTCGTATGGAACGTGAAGGGACCTCCAAATGACAACAGATTTTAGACACAAAGGTTCTTACAAAACTAGCTAATTGGGTGCTAAATGTTGGACATATACGAGGTCATTTTAACTAATACATGTACACCATCAACCTATATTAGCATTTGAATTTTCCCCTTGGTATAATTTTGATGGATTGCTTTAAGCATCAAGAAGACATCCTACACTCTTTGAAGCACCTACATTATCACATGAGTGACATGGATTAGTTTTTGGGCTGAATTGAGCAACATATTCGCATTCCTCCCCCGACAAGAAATACCCTTAGCAACACTAAAGACCCTTTTCAGGTTGTCACCACTGAGTATGATCCCTTAGCTTAGATCATTTTTCTTTCTGATTACAAATTTGATTCTCACGGCCAATCTGACCCATTTTTCAATAAATGTATCATCTATTTAGTCTTTTTTCTATTATTATTTCTTATGCCTCTCTGTGAAGAATGCTTTTTTTTCTTTCTATAGTTCGGTATTCCTTGTGAAACACTAACCTAACTTATCTAGCATATCCATGTATATTTTAGTTTAAACACAATTATCGATCAAACGAGAAAATTACCGATTACTCATTTTTTTGAGGTAGCGAATAAAGCACCCAATTTTGAAAACAGGTTATTTAGAATAATTTTTTTTTTTAATTTTTGGCACTTTAAATTTTTTTATGTATCAAGTTTATTTAATTGTTAGTAATTTTCATGCTCATTTTGAAAAATGTTGATGAAGCATCAAACCCCTTTTTTTAGAGGGCTCATTTTTTACACTTTAAATTTTGAAATGTATTAAGTGTGACTAATTTTTTTAAATGTTGATTATTTTACCATTTTTGTCTTATTCATCTTCTTGTTTTTCGTCTTAAGATTGTTTTTTAAAGGTTTCCCAAACATGTGTTTTTTGTTTTTCTTTGTATTGTTTTTTTTATAATGAATTTTTTATTTGTTTTATAAAGTTGGAAAAAAAATAATAACATTAATATTTTGAGGTTATGATTTTGTATATATTTATATATCATTAATTAATATTTCAGTACACATAAAATAATTGTTATTAAATGATAAAAATTTTATACATTCAACAAAAATACACATTTTGCATATAAATACAATTAAAAAATTATGTATTTTAGGACATTTTCACTAAAAATTGATATGTTAACTAAAAGATTCTTATAAAAAAATTGAATAAAAAAAATCAAAAAATAACAAATTTTATGAATTTTATATTCAAAGATGATACATTTTAAGTATTTCTTCCAAAAAAAAGATTCAAATAAGATTTAAAGTTAAAAAAAAAAAACAAAACAAAATGTTTAAAAAAAATAGAAAAACTAAGTTTAAAAAATCAATAAAATAATAATAATATTAATAAAACAATCTTAAAAAAAAAATTAGAGATATAAAAAGTTAAAAAAAAAAAACATCAAAACAATTCAAAAAAAAAAATTAACTTAAAAAAACTCATTAAAAATAAATAAATTGAAAAAAAAAATTTGAAAAAACATATGAAAACTATTAAAAATAAAAATTTAAAGAAATAAAAAACAAGTTAATATATATATTTTTTAAAAATTAAGAACTATTAAAAAAACATTAATAATAATAATTTAGAATTAATTAAATAAAAAACCATTTTCCCCGATGGGGGTGTCCAATCACCAGGACAAGTGGAAGGGGGTAGTTAAGGCCCTCTCGGTCCCAAGCCACGTGACCGCCGACTCACCACCCTCACACGCGCGAGTGGTAAAGAGCCTTAGGGCAGGAATTCTCACAGAAGGTTGGTTTTTGGTTAAATGCGGGATGGACGTAGCTTTGTGCATTTTGTTTCCGCAGGCAATGGTGAAGGTTGATGTAGTGGCCTATGCAAACGACCATCTGTTGGCTCTCAAGCCCTTGCTTGAGCTCCACCGGCCTAAAAAGAGAAGAGGGACACGCCCGTCGAGAAGTGGTGGCGAAAGCTTGGGAGCAGGGATGCTTCCTAGCAATGTCATGGGAACGTGCGCACTGCACCAGAAGGAGGACGAGAGAGGTGGTTGTGAATTCTGAGCGGCGGAAGTGTTTTTGGATGAGATATTTGGGTTTGCAGCCTGGGCGCCTGCTCCAAATCTATGGACTATGCAACAACAATCCCTCAGCAATCCAACCCCTGGGTGGTTTTGCCTTGAGCTCACAGAGTAGTCTGGCTTTCCTGCTGTTATGCCCCTATACCAATAGGTGTCATATATCATGATTGACTTGATGGGCTATGTAATATGTTCATACCTTTCCTTGTTGCAAAGGTTTTCCATATTGTTAAAAAAATCAAGAAATTTAAAAAAATGTAAAGAGGGTATACCCTAAAAGAAAAATCAAAGGGTGAAAAGAATAAAAAATGGCCAAAAAAGTAAGAGAAAATAAACGCCACCAAAAGAAAGGCCGAGGAAAGTGTGCAAGTCTAAATGCCACTACTTTTTTCTCTTATGTAATAAATAAATTGTGTGCAACTTGTAACTTATGCCACAATTGGTGAATAGTCAAATAGTTTAAGCTTGGCTAGTTCATATTTCAATTTTATGTTTTAGAGATAGAGAATAAAATCTAACCAAACTGTTTAATCTTGGCAGATAAGTAGATAGGTAGAGTAAATAAAAGGAGCTCAACAACTTAATCTGAGCCCTTGGATGTAATAAGGTTAGACTTAGATAGATTTCTACATGTAAAAGAAAAAAAAATGTGATAAGGGTTTGTCAGTCTAAGTGCACCCTAATAAAGAAGAAAAAATTCTAGGTTAAAGTAGGTAGGGTAGGTAGATGATGTTGCAGAATTACATGTGATGGATAATGACTCTAAATGTGTTAATCCTTACTTTCATCACAAGTTCAAGGAAGACATTACAATAAAGAAATTTCAAGCGAAACAAGGTCAAATGATTAACTTCCCTTCTCATTTTTCCCTAAAATTTTTGCTAATTTCCCCTAAGTACTAAGGCATTTGAAAATTAGAGGGGCTCAACGCATTTCCTTGACTTTTGGAGGGACCGGACCCTTGGCCCAATAATTTAAAAAGCATAAGTACTTAAAACCATCCATAAGCCATTCATTTTACTTCTATAATTCTTTTCCTAAGTAAAATCCTATTTTATTTAGGAAAATTATGCAATATTCCATAAAAAACCATTTTTTCATTCAAGCATAAGTTAAATACATAATCTTAATGTCTTATACTTAGTGCTTTTCATTCACTTTCACATATTAACTTTTAACTTTATTATTTAATTCCCTATATAAATCAACCCGTTCCCGTATTATTATAATTATATAAAATCCCCAAATATTATATATCCCACCCCTTGGTTGAAATATAACCATAATACTATGATTAATTAGTTAAATCTGTAACTAATTAAGAGCCCCGACTCCCCGCCACATTAAAAAGAATTAATTAACCCCCACGGTTAATTAAGAACTTACGCGACCAATCATACTACTCTCGATATGATTAAATAATATTTAATTATGTTGGGCCCACCCTATTAATCTCCCATCATCTCGCCTCCCCGATAATCATCTAATCAACCCCTCCACATCTAATGGCTGTCGTCCATATCGCATCACCCCTCACGACCGAACGATAGCGTGCGATCACTAAGCGGTTTTGTAAACAGTACCCCGCCACGCATCGCAAGGTCTATGGGATCGCTGGCTCCCGGCTAAATACCACCCATCCCCAAAAGTGGTGCGATGCATACCACTTACCGCCCTTCGCATACGAAAAAACCCTTTCCCGCATACGTCATTCGCCCGAAAATAAAACCCCGCCAACCTTGATTTTGTTAATAAAAACAAATAAAATGTCATTTTCATTATTTTGTGCTGCGACAAGTGTTCCCATGCAAAGAACGTCAAATACAATTGTCGAAGATTCCCAACCGCCACCTTGCTAAGAAAATTACAGTCGAACCAATCCAGAACCTGTCAGCAGTTGCCTACACCTGTTTTCATCACTATTGACTTCCCAAAACAGGTATTTATCCAATTTCCGTCAAACCCTACAAGTCTTAGTTTTTTATTCAATTCCACAGAAAAAAGACTAAAAAACAGTACAATTCGGTCTTTATTGCACTCCATAAGTTCCCAGACTGGTAATTTTTCCCATTTTTCCATCAAAAACCCAAATTCCTTTCTGAATCCACAAGAACCAGAAATGGAAACCCCTATGGCTTTGAATGTTGCACCACTGAATGCCCGCCATAAATATTTAGACTATCTTCCTTTAGCGGATAGGGATTTCTAGATAAAAGACCTCATCCTTTTTTAAAATCCTCTCAGAATATTTTGCCAATGCAGAGATAATTACCTAAATGGATATGATATTTTTGGACTGTCATGGCTCTGAAATAATTTATCACTCTCATGCCAATTACGATCCTAATCAACAAGTAGTTATGTCCCCAAGTCAAACCATTATTTTCCCAATAACTGCTCAATCCATCAATGAAATCTTACAGTTTCATCCCGGTCAAGCCCTGACTCCCCTTTCCATGGGAGCTTTACTTGAAAAATCCACAAATTTATCCCAAGAAGAACTGAATCATCTCTGCAAAACTTTTATGCTACAAGAACATCAACCCAAAGGCCCACCTCCTTATGGATATACTTTTTTTACGGATATGGGCAGACTCATACTAAATATGATATCTTCAGTAATGGGTTTCAACACTAGTGAATACGCTAATAAGTTAACCCTAGTGCTATTGTCAATTTTTACTCCTAGACAACCCCCTGCTGTCAAATATGACTTTGCCTCCTACATTGCTGATAAAATTCATGACCAGTTCATGAGACTAGAAGATGAAAAAGTTTTCAAGTACTCTACTTTCACATACCATCTTATGCTCTATTATCAATTAGAGAATTTCTCTTTCCCTTTCATGAAACTTGACACCAAAGGAAATCCAAGGTCTGTAATCTTCTGGTCTACAATCTTCCATAATTCCTTTGAGTCCCCTTATTCTTACAATGAATTCATTGACCTATTTGTTCACCCAGCAACTACCTTGTTAATAGGAGTTTCCCCTCCTAGGATCAATAATGATATGAAGAAAATCCTCCAACTTTCTAAGCAATACAGGATAGGTGATTGGTACCTATATAAGAATCATACAGAAATTAGGATATATGGGTGTGAGCTCTACCCTTTCAAGCTACCAAAGTATGTTCCAATGAGGCTCTTTGCCTTAGAATATTTCAGACAAATGATAAATTCAGACCTAGTCCATTTTTGTAATGCCAAGAAGAAAGATCACCTTAGAATCAAGAGTCAATTAGGCCCTTTTATCTGTAATTATAGGGATGTAGGGAAAGAAGCAGAAAGAATTCTAGAAGATTACCTCAAGTTGCAAAAAAAATTTTGGTGGGTACCTTATGACCCTAGCAGCTTTATATGTGATAGAAGAATGAAAAACAGATTGTCACCATACCTTCACCATAGGATTCCAGAGATTGAACAATTTGCAAATATGGATGAATGGATGGAAGGGACCTTAGTATAAAAGAACAACAAACAGGTCAATGTTGAGAATGTTATGAAATATCTTGAGAAAATACTTGACTTGGATTCTTTTGGGCAGGTACAAAGACCATGAATTGGTCCTTCCTCTACTAGAACCTCTCAGCAACATTTGCAGGAAACCAACGCACTAGCCACAGTAACATCCAAAGGGAAGGAAAAGGAGACTAGTACACAGCTCACGCAGCAATTCACAATGTCAGAGCAGCCTGAAACTTCCAAGGAACAGGCCCAAATATAGACTTCTCCCACTTAGATCAATGTGACAAAAATTTCAATCTTGCAAACTCCTCTCAATGAAGAAAAAAGTAAAAAGAGAGATGCAGAAACAGCTACCCTTATTAGTGGACCTTCAAAACAGCCTGGTATCAAAAGGAAAAGATTAAATCCTCTCTCAGAAGAAGAATTAGGCAGCCAAAAAACATTCACAATCAGTGGGACGTCCACCAACTCACAGAGAAAGGAGTTAGAAAGACAACAAAGTACAGAAGTATCTTCCTTTAAACCACCAGTGAAGGATGCTTGGGATATTAAGAAGACATTTATCAACATAAAAGCTAGAAATGATCCATTAAGACTTCAATTTTACAATCAATATTTGAAGATGGCCCCCAAAAATCAACAGAGATTGATGTCAGCCTATGACATCTAGGAAGGTAAAATGGTGATGAGTCATTTCAAGCCTAAAGTGCAGCAGCCTCAAACAACAGCAAACTATGTTAGAACCAATTTTGAAGCCATGGCAAAGGACATTCATCCTTTGGATCAGATTGAATTACATAAGAAAGCTGGAGAGATGATTTATTCAACTTTGACTGGTAAGTCAATGATGGCCCAAAGATTACAAAATTCCTTGGATAATACAACTGCTCAACTGCATCTTGAAAAAGCTTCCTCCCAGGCCAAGGACAATAGAATAAAAACCTTGGAAGAAATAATTATTGGATTGGGCCATAATCCCAAAGATTTTAAGGCTATAAAAGCCTTGATCAAAAAGAAAGATGATGATATTACAGCCCTAAGGAGACAATTAAAGTTGCCCCCTTCAAGGAATCCACAAACTACTGAAGTCATAAAGCAGAAATCTGAAGAAGAATTGATGGATTTGCTCTTAAAACTTAATGAGCAACTAAATGAGACTGAACAAGAACTTGAAAAAGCATTAAAGGACAAGCAGGGAGAGTCAACCTCTCAGCCTCCCAACGTGATACCAGTAGTCTCAACAGTAGTCCCTTCTACACTTGGGACAATAGTAGCACCAAACATCCCATCATCCACAACAGAAGTAGTCACAGGTACATCAAAAATAGGGCATTCAACAGGATTAGCACAGGGCAACACTTCCAATTTAAGCACTGAAGAATTAATAAAATCAATGGATGAATTGAAACTCCAAGTTACATAGCTCCAGAAAGCAAAGGAACAATTTACTACCTTGGAAAAAAAGTATGATCTCTCAAAGATAAATGTCGCAGAAAAGACAAGAGATATCAATAGGTTAGACAAATTGGTGAAAGCATTAGAAAAGGATCTCACATTGGAGAAACCTTTGAAAGAAATCAAAGAAATTCTTTGGACCAACATCACTCAATCAATAAATGATGTCTGGCCATCAATCCAAATAATGTATGAGCAAAATGATTTAGTTAAACTGGCTCTAAAAAAAGTTCAAAAGGCAAGGGAAGAATTAGGGAATATGCCTGAAGAAGCCAACAAGCTCATATAATTTTTAAATACCAAGAACAGATATCAGCTTGAAGAGCTGGGCATCCAAGACAGAACAGGGACAATTTTGGCGGTAAAAAAGGTTTTTACTAAAAGAACTTTGATGCAAAACTTAGTAAGAAGATGCCATGACATGCAGGAGGAAATTAATGCTTTTACGAAAATATTTGATATTTTTCAAGGGGTTACCAAGTCCTTTAGTTTCTCATGATAAACTAATGAGTCATCAAAGCTATGTTGAGAAATTGAATAAGTATGCAGACAACCAGGCCAGTTCATTGACAAGTTCATCAGCAGCAAAAGCGTTGCCTACAGGCAAAATTCTTCATGACAATGTGGAAAATTTGTTTTATCTCGAACATGAGGTACAACACTTATTTTCAATTCAGCCTACTTTTTTCAGATACACAGAAACTGATGAGACCCTGAGAAAGCTTCAAAGAACCAGAATACCAGAAGCACAATGGTGGGAAGACATGTTGGACATTTTGTAAAAATATCCTTGGATGAATTTTGGTTATTTACTACAGTAAGTAATGGTAAAAAGGATAAAAAAAGATCAAACATGTCAAAGTGTATCAGAACAGGTAAAGAGTATCAGTAAAAATAGAGCAGCCAGCACAGAGTTACCAAAGAAGACAGCAACAAGCCAAATCATAGGGCCTGCCTCCAGCACACTCACAAAAATAGGAATAACACAACATCAGTTTACCTTTTCTCCTATCTACGAGACTATCTTCTCTATTTTCTTGTAATTTATTAATAATTCATCCTAAAATATATCTCACTTTGTTAGGAGATATTTTTTATAATTTTTTGTATAAATACTCCCTCAATTAGAGTATTGAAGGGGGTGGATTCTTAGACTTTGCTGTAATACTGATTATTTTGGAATAAAGTGCTGTTGGACAAATTTTGCATGGCTAGCTGGATAAAGAATTGATGCAAATGACTTTTCACATGATTCTTGAGTCAGACACCAGATCAATAAGTCTTCTATCTCTTATGTTTTAAAGTTTTTCTTGTTTATTATACCATCTATGTTTCATATCTGAATGACAAGTGAAAAAGAATAATTCAGAAAGTGCTTGAGTGCAATCTGTTTTCAATCGTTGTTATTCTCAATGTTTTCCTCTAAGCTAGTATGAACAGTGAATTTTTAATTTCTCCTATTTCCTAGTTTGTTCATTCTGATTATTTGGTAAAGAATTCCTAATTGCCCTTTATTAATAATCATTTAAGTTCCCTCTTTCAAATATGTTGAAGGATTCTTAATTTCCCTTCACCCATTTTGAGTCCATTCCATTCATTTTAAATCTTTATTTGTTCCCTATTTGACTACCTTCCCTGTGAAACCATCCCTTGTTAAGAAACTAAATCCAGTTAAGCCATCTTTCTTTGACTCCATTAGCCCAATGGCCTAAACTACTCAGTCCTACCCCTCTGCTATTGAATTCCATCACCCAAACACAATCAAAATCCCTAAAATTTTATAACTAGCCTAATATATTTCAAAACAAAGCTAAAAATTAAAGAGAGAGCCCTCTCTGGGTACAGATTGGCTAGATTCTGTACCTAAAAGCTGGTTTGTGGTTACCTCGGACCCCTTTCCTCTTCCCAACAACTTCAAGGAAAATCTGAGTGATAACATAGTGGCGACTCCGCTGGGGAATCGAATAATTTGCTTGTTATTATTGTTTACTTTATAAACTACAGACAGAGCCTGAAGTTAGCCAGGTAGCCTTTGAACTGCTCTTGCTTTGCAATTGCATAAGTAAATGAATGCTGCTTCAGTCTATCTCCGGTCTAGTTTATGAACTGAACATCTGGTTTCAAACACTTGATTAGTTCCTCTAGTCCAATAAATCTTTAAGAAAATCTAAATATAATATCTAAAACCTCTTAAAGAGATTGTTGAAGTTGTATTGATAATTCCATTTAGACAAAAAACCAAAAAAATCACCTAGAAACCTGGCTTCAGAAAGGACTCATTACACCCCGGCTAATCCTGATCCAAATCCACCACCTGTGTTTGAAAATCCTAATCTGATCCCCAGAATTCT
Source organism: Pinus albicaulis (assembly GCA_034641835.2). Taxonomy (NCBI): domain Eukaryota; kingdom Viridiplantae; phylum Streptophyta; class Pinopsida; order Pinales; family Pinaceae; genus Pinus; species Pinus albicaulis. The sequence goes on along the minus strand of CM076575.1, from coordinate 666,879,349 downwards.
TAGGAGACAGGAGAGCCAAGAGAGTTCTGCTAGTTCTCGGCCTCTCTATGGATCAATATCCTGTCATGTGAAGTGGATTTACCTTGAGGACAAACCCTTTGATGAAAAATTTGAAACTTCTTTATTTGTAACTTTTTTTGAATCTCAGTTGGCCCACTTGGTTTAAGACCTAGTATTTATTGAAGATTTACAACTTGAATTTGTTACTTCACATCTTGAAAAACATTTGCGAAACTCCGTACAATCTGAACTTACCTCTGAAGGAACACCAAATCTTTCTGTGAACACTTCAGCCTCTCCAAGTTCATCAACATTTCCTCAAACATCTCAACCTCAAACCACCCCTTCCACCCCTCCATCCACCACTGCTAGATCAACCTCAGCTGTTGTTTCATCACTACCTACTACAATGGCAAACATATATGCTCCCTTGGTATTACCAACCAATCCAGGGGCTATGCCCAATACTACCAAAGTAAAATCACTCCATTTGATGGTTCTGGTACCTACACTGCACAACAGCATACTAAAAAAATGACTGATTATTTTGAAATATATGAAATAGATGCAGATGATGTAAGAATGAGAATATTTGTTCAAAGTCTGACTGGAGAAGTTAGAACCTGGTTTAGAGCCCTGCCTGCAAACAGCATCAATGACCCAGAAGCTCTTTATAGAACATTCGTAAATAGATGGGACAAGAAGAAAGATCCTCTCCAAATATTATCAGAATATGAAAACCTGAAGAGAGGAACACAAGAAACTGTGCAAGATTACTGCACTAGGTTCAATAATGTTTACAATGCTATCCCTCAAAACCTCAGACCTCCTCCAGGTTTAGCATTAATCAAATTCCCTGATGGATTTGATTTTGACATGGCATACCAGCTTAGGGAAAGATCTCCTCGGACTTTAGAAGATATGCAAAGTATAGCTATCAGTGTTGAAGCCAACCTGATATCTAAACGAGCTAAATCTAGAAGTGAAAGGAGGATACTATTAAAAGAAGAACCCTTGGCCTTTGAACAGAAACTAGATGATATTATTAAAGGAATGGATAGGCTAGGAGATAGAGTAGAAAAAATTGAAAGGAAATCTCCTTGGGATGGTCAACCGAGCAATACTGGGAGAAATCCAAATTTCAGAAAGAACCAAAACCAAAACACTGGAAAGACTGGTCCTGACCAAAACATTAGGCCTCCGTTCCAGGAAAATTATGCTGAGGCCTCAAATTCTGATGAACCAACAGAAGATACTCAAATAAAATTAATGGGACTCAATAATGAACAACAAGTTTTCTTGACCCAAGAGGATCAAGAAGCTCACATTCTCAAATCAGTCAGGTGAATCATTTGACTTCAAGGAGGGATATGATACAACCATTTATGAAGTCCACAAGCAATATAATCTGAGGAGTAGAAGAATTGATGTCCCTGAAACCAATAAAAAGAAAGCTACAAAACAACCCCTCAAAGGTAAAACCAATACAACCCCTGTACACATTCTTTCTAGATCAGATCCTAATCCCGCTAACCCAATTATTGAAGATGCATCCGATAATCAACCTAATAACATAAAACTTTCCAATACTCTTCCTCCCAAAGGAAATGTAGAGGAACCTACAGAAGTTGATTCGGAAACAACTTCAGCCCACAACCCCACTCCTGAGAAGGAGAAAAATATAGAAAATACAAAAGATAAAGAGAATCCAATTCTCCGAAATACAAGAACTCAGACTGAAAAACCTTTTAATCTAGAGACTGAAGTAGGCAAATTAAAAATAGTTGTTCCATTGTCTGAATTAGCTAAACATGATGTCTACCGAAGTCAAATCAATAGATCACTCAAGATCACTAGAAGTGAAGACTCAGTAAACTTTTTTGATGACCAACTTAAATTACTCTTTGGCTCTGAAGTAAATGGAAAACCAGGAAATGGAGGAACTCCTCCATTCTATGTAAGTTTAAACATAAATGATAAAATACTTCATAATGCCATGTTTGATTCCAGGGCATCTCACAACTTAATGCCCAAATATGTAATGGAGAAATTAAACCTAGATATCAGCAGACCATACAAAGACCTTTTTTCTTTTGATTCAAGTCAGGTGAGATGTTTAGGATTAATCAAAGACTTGTGTGTTTCACTGGTTCAATACCCTGCAAAAACAATCTTGATGGACATATTAGTAGCAGATATTCCTCCAAAGTATGGCATGTTATTATCCAGATCTTGGGGTGCAAAGCTTCAAGGATCTCTTCAATTGGACATGTCATAAGCTACTATTTTAGTGTTCAGCCAACCTAAGAAACTATACAGAGAAACTTTAATGAAATATGTAGTTAGTAGTCAGTAGAAACTCGAAAATTTCCCCATCTACTTAGTACACTCTGATATGGATTCATTTATTCTTTATAATGTTGAAATTGATCCTCCCACTGAATTAGAATTTCTAGCAGCAAAAACAAAAGAAATTATAAATGGAAAATCTAATGTTAAAATCCAGGAAATCTCTGAGAACAATGAAACATCAAATACCCAAGAGAAACCAGAAGAAAGAAAAGAACCAGATCTCACTGTTAAAAAAGTTCCTCAGACTCCTGATACCAATTATGAACATGAAATTCTTTGGCACTTAGAATTTGATGGTTCAGTTAACAAATTAGGAGCAGGAGCAAGAGTTTGGGTGCACAACCTTGAAAATGATTATGCTGAAGGCCATGCTTACAGATTAAACTTTAAGTGCACCAATAATATGGCAGAATATGAAGCTCTTTTGCTAGGTCTTAAACTTGTCAAAAGATTAGGGGCAATTAGAGTATCTGTCATAGGAGATTTTGATTTAATCATTCAATAGATCAAATGACACTATCTGACAAACGATCCCAGACTGAGAGAATATAGAGGAACAGTTGTAGAGATACTCAATACTTTTCTACAAGCTCAGCTTGCTAAAATCCCAAGAAAACAAAACTTGCACGCCCATAGTCTGGAAATGTTTGCCATCACCTGTAAATTACCATTCGAACCTAATCATCAGTTCACAGCTGAGTTTAGACACATACCAACCATACTTGACAATTTTAAGAACTGGCAAGTGTTTGCAAGTGATGAGAAGATTAACAATTTCTTGACTTTAGAGAAAGAATTTTCTAACAGTAACATAGATGTAGATACAATCATTGAGTTTGATCAAACAAATGAGCTAGAAATAGACATTTCAGAAGAAAGTGCAATTCAAATGCTTCATCCAACAAAGTTCACCAACAAAGAAATGCAGGACCTTAAACAAATGGATGTTGATGAGATTTTGGAAGGAGAATCTGAGGTCATTAATTTAAAAGACAATCATTTGCCTAAAGGATTAACTCCTCTGGAAGATCTCTTTGATTCTAACGATATTCCAAAGAAACCTAAGATGGAACCATTAAAAGCAGATATTGAGGAAATAACTTGGGAACCGAAGAAAATCCGAAAATGATAAAGTTATCTAAATCTTTGCCCCCTGACCAAAAATTAAAATATGTTGAATTAGTGAGAGAATTCCAGGATGTCTTTGCCTGGAGCTATGAAGACTTGAAATCATATGACACCTCTATAATTCAGCATACAATACCTCTGAAAGAAAATCAGAAACCATTCAAACAAAAACTCAGAAGAATTAACCCTGTACTGATGCCCTTAATTGAAAAAGATATCAAACGTATGTATGAAGCAGGGATAATTGCTCCCATTAGGTTTTCAGAGTGGGTGTCTAATTTAGTACCTATTAGGAAGAAAACTGGAGAAATCAGATTATGTGTTGATTTAAGGAATGTAAATAAGGTTTCTTTGAAGGATAATTACCTTTTACCCAAGATGGATCACATTTTACAAAGGGTAGTAGGTGCTTCTAGGATTTCACTTCTAGATGGGTTCTCAGGATATAACCAAATTCTGGTTCATCCTGATGACCAGGAAAAAACAGCTTTCACAACACCATGGGGCACATTTAAATATGTTAAAATTCCATTTGGACTTAAAAATGCAGGGGCAACCTTCCAAAGAGAAATGGACATAGCATTTGCAAAAGAAATTCATGATTTTCTTGTTATATATCTGGATGACTTAATTGTTTTTTCTAAATCAAATCAACAACATTTGGACCATCTCTGACAAGTATTCCTAAAATGCAGAAAATATGGTATCTCTTTGAATCGAAAGAAGTCCTTGTTTGGTCTAGAGGAAGGTAAACTCTTGGGCCATATCATCTCCAAAGATGGCATTAGAATTGATCCTGCTAGAATAGAAGCTATACTGCAGATACCTCACCCTAGAAATGTCAAATAACTTCAAGCTTTCCTAGGAAAAATAAATTTTTTGAGAAGATTCATATCTAGCTTAGCTGAACTAATTAGATTGCTTAATAATATGTTAAAAAAGGATTCAAGTATTAGATGGACAGTAGAAGCCAAACAAGCATTTGAAGAAATTAAAATGGCTTTGACCATAACACCGGTCCTTACAAGTCCACAATTTGATAGAGACTTCATAATATTTTCATTTGCATCAGAACACACTATAGCAACTGTTTTATTACAAAAGGATGTTCAAGGATGTGAGAAACCCATAGCCTTTTTTAGTAAAGCACTAAGGGATGCATCATTAAAATACAACATCATGGAAAAACAAGCTTTTGCACTTGTAAAAGCCATTAAAGACTTTAGAGTCTACATATTGTACTCCCATGTGATAGCCTATGTACCAAATGTTGTTGTCAAAGACATCTTAACCCAGGATGGAATTGAGGGCAAAAGAGGTAAATGGATTGCTACCATATTAGAGTATGATATTGAAATAAAACCTACAAAGCTTATAAAGGGACAGGGATTGGCTCAACTCATGACAGAAACAAATTGTCAAGCCCTGGATATTAATGAACTGGATGACGAACGGGAGATGGCGACTCCACAAATCAGCTAGGCCTTCTTAGATTCACCTTGGTATGCTGATATAATTTATGTACTATTAAACCTGCAAGCTCCTCTAGGGTTATCCAGAACAAAGAAAAGGTTTTTAAAGATGACATCTTCAAAGTTTTGTATTTTAGATAATGTTCTTTTTTGGAAAAATCATGAAGGTATTCTATTGAATTGTTTGTTAAAAGATGAAGCTGACAAGGCTCTCAATGAATTCCATGCAGGAGACTGTGGTGGACACCTTTATTGGAAATCAACTGCAGACAAGATCCTAAGAGCTGGATTTTATTGGCCAACCTTGTTCTCTGATGTAAAGAAATTTGTCACTGCTTGCCATAAATGTCAAATTTTTGAAGGCAAGAGAAAACTATTACCTTTACCCCTGAAACCAATTTCCATAGAAAAACCCTTCCAACAATGGGGCCTGGACTTCATTGGAGAAATCCATCTTCCTTCTTCTGACCAACACAAATGGATCCTCACTGCCACGGACTATTTCACCAAATGGATAGAAGCAATTCCTTCCAGACAAGCCAATGACACTGTGATCATAGGATTCTTAGAAACCAATATATTATCAAGATTTGGTTGTCCTGATAAAATCATCACTGATAATGTTGCTGCTTTCAAATCCAAGAAGATGATAAGTTTCTGTAACAAGTATCATATCACCTTAAGTCATTCCACAGCCTATTACCCTCAAGGTAATGGACTGGATGAGTCCTCCAACAAGAGTCTCATTAATATTATTAAGAAATTATTGGAGGAAAACAAGAAAAATTGGCACAAGAAACTTACAAATGCACTATGGGCAGACAGACTCACCACCAAAAAATATATTGGAACCAGTCCTTATGAGTTAGTCTATGGCATGGAGGTTGTATTTCCTTCATCTTTAGGAGTTCCTGTAATGAAATTACTTCAAGAAGCTCAGGTTGAACCAAATGATATTCAAAGGACGATAAACCAGACCATCAATCTGCAGCAGACCAGAGAGGAAGTATATTAGAGATCCCAAGTATTGCAGGAGAAACTAAAGAAGATATTTGATAAAAGAACCAAGGCCGAAGATTTCCAACTTGGAAACAAAGTATTAAGATGGGATTCCAAAAGAGAGGATAAGGGAAAACATGGGAAGTTTGACTTCCTATGGAAAGGACCTTATATTATCCATGCCTTACAAGGAAACAATACATATTTTTTGAAAAACTTGGATGGTACAGAAACTGAAGATGGGCCAATTAATGGTCGAATGTTGAAACATTACTTTGATCCTATTTATTAGAATATCCTGATTTTTAACATGTACATACTATATCCTTTGTAATGTCATAGTTTTGATTGGATAGTAACTTGCTGGAGTTAAAGCCCGAAGAGAAGGCCCTAAGCTTCAGAAGTATCACTGTCATACATACAATAAAGCAACAAGCAGAAGAAGATTCCATAGTTCAGTCAAAATCATTCTGAGGACAACTGACCTACTGTTCTTGACTTTTCACCGGGAAAAGCCATCCCCATGTGGAGCCAGTGTTATGCTCCTATACCAATAGGTGTCATATATCATGATTGACTTGATGGGCTATGTAATATGTTCATACCTTTCCTTGTTGCAAAGGTTTTCCATATTGTCAAAAAAATCAAAAAATTTAAAAAATGTAAAGAGGGTATACCCTAAAAGAAAAATCAAAGGGTGAAAAGAATAAAAAATGGCCAAAAAAGTAAAAGAAAATGAACCCCACCAAAAGAAAGGCCAAGGAAGTGTGCAAGTCTAAATGCCACTACTTTTTGTTCTTATGTAATAAAAAAATTGTGTGCAACTTGTATCTTATGCCACAATTGGTGAACAATCAAACAACTTAAGCTTGGCTTGTTCATGTTTGAATTTTATGTTTTAGAGATAGGGAATAAAATCTGACCAAACTGTTTAACCTTGGCAGATAAGTAGATAGGTAGAGTAAATAAAAGGAGCTCAACAGCTTAATCTGAGCCCTTGGATGTAATAAGGTTAGACTTAGATAGATTTTTACATGTAAAAGAAAAGAAAGTGTGATAAGGGTTTGCCAGTCTAAGTGCACCCTAATAAAGAAGAAAAAATGCTAGGTTAAAGTAGGTAGGGTAGGTAGATGATGTTGCAGAATTACATGTGATAGATAATGACTCTAAATGTGTTAATCCTTACTTTCATCACAAGTGCAAGGCAGACATTACACTAAAGAAATTTCAAGCGAAACAAGGTCAAATGATTAACTTCCCTTCTCATTTTTCCCTAAAAATTTTGCTAATTTCCCCTAAGTACTAAGGCATTTGAAAATTAGAGGGGCTCAAGGCATTTCCTTGAATTTTGGAGGGACCGGACCCTCGACCCAATAATTTAAAAAGCCTAAGTACTTAAAACCATCCATAAGCCATTCATTTTACTTCTATAATTCTTTTCCTAAGTAAAATCCTATTTTACTTAGGAAAATTACGCAATATTCCATAAAAAACCTTTTTTTCATTCAAGCATAAGTTAAATACATAATCTTAATGTTTTATACTTAGCGCTTTTCATTCACTTTCACATATTAACTTTTAACTTTATTATTTAATTCCATATATAAATCAACCCATTCCCGTATTATTATAATTATATAAAATCCCCAAATATTATATATCCCGCCCCTTGGTTGAAATATAACCATAATACTGTGTTAAATCAGATTAATTAGTTAAATCTGTAATTAATTAAGAGCCCCGACTCTTCGCCACATTAAAAAGAATTAATTAACCCCCACGGTTAATTAAGAACTTACCCAACCAATCATACTACTCTCGATATGATTAAATAATATTTAATTATGTTGGGCCCGCCCTGTTAATCTCCCGTCATCTCGCCTCCCCGATAATCGTCCAATCAACCCCTCCACATCCAATGGCTGTCGTCCATATCGCATCACCCCTCACAATCGAACGATAACATGTGATCACTAAGCTGTTTTGTAAATAGTACCCCACCACGCGTCGGAAGGTCTATGGGATCGCTGGCTCCCCGCTATATACCACCCATCCCCAAAAGCGGTGCGATGCATACCGCTTACCGCCCTCCGCATACGACAAAACCCTTTCTCACATACGTCATTCGTCCGAAAATAAATCCCCACCAACCTTGATTTTGTTAATAAAACCAAATAAAATGTCATTTTCATTATTCTGTGCTGCGACCAGTGTTCCCATGCAAAGAACGTTAAAGCCAACTGTCAAAGATTCCCAACCGCCACCTTGCTAAGAAACTTGCAGCCGAACCAGTCCAGAACTTGTCAGCAGGTTCCTACACCTGTTTTCATCACTATTCACTTCCCGAAACAGGTATTTATCAAATTTCTGTCCAACCCTGCAAGTCTTGGTTTTTTTCTTAATTCCACGAAAAAAAGACTAAAAAATAGTATAATTCGGTCTTTATTTCACTCCATAAGTTCCTAGACTGGTAATTTTGCCCATTTTTCCGTCAAAAACCCAAAGTCCTTTCTGAATCCACAAGAACCAGAAATGGAAACCCCTGTGGCTTTGAATGTTGCACCTCTGAATGCCCCCCATAAAGATTTAGACTATCTGCCTCTAGCGGATAGGGATTTCCAGATAAAAGACCTCATACTTAGTGAAAATCCTCTCAGAATCTTTTGCCAATGCAGAGATAATTACCTAAATGGCTCTGATATTTTTGGACTGTGGGAATCCAATATTCCTATGTATCTTTTACCCTCAGTTCATGTTTTTCCTGAAATAATTTATCACTGCCATGCCAATTATGATCATAATCAACGAGCAGTTATGTCACCAAGTCAAACCATTATTTTCCCAATAACTGCTCAATCCATCAATGAAATGTTACAATTTCATCTCGGTCAAGCCCTAACTCCCCTTTCCATGGGAGATTTATTTGAGAAATCCACAAATTTATCCCAAGAAGAACTGAATCGTCTCTGCCAAACTTTTATGCTACAAGAACATCAACCCAAATGCCCACCTCCTTATGGATATAATTTTTTCATAGATATGGGCAGACTCATACTGAATATGATATCTTTAGTAATGGGTTTCAACACGAGTGAATACGTTTATAAGTTAACCCTATTGTTGTTGTCAATTTTTACTCCTGGACAGCCCCCTGCTGTCAAATATGACTTTGCCTCCTACATTGCTGATAAGATTCATGACCAGTTCATGAGACTAGAAGATGAAAAAGTTTTCAAGTACTCTAATTTCATATACCATCTTATGCTCTATTATCAATCAGAGAATTTCCCCTTCCCAGAATCAGAGAAACTTGACACCAAAGGAAATCCAAGGCCTGTAATCTTCTGGTCTGCAATCTTCCATAATTCCTTTGAGTCCCCTTATTCTTACAATGAATTCATTGACCTATTTTTTCATCCAACAACTACCTTGTTAACAGGAGTTTCCCCTCCTAGGATCAACTTTGACTGGTAAGTCAATGATGGCCCAAAGATTACAGAATTTCTTGGATAATACAACTGCTCAACTGCATCTTGAAAAATCTTCCTCCCAGGCCAAGGACAACAGAATAAAAACTTTGGAAGAAATAATTATTGGATTGGGCCATAATCCCAAAGATGTTAAGGCTATAGAAGCCTTGATCAAAAAGAAAGATGATGATATTGCAGCCCTAAGGAAACAATTAAGGTTGCCACCTTCAAGGCATCCACAGACTACTGAAGTCATAAAGCAAAAATCTGAAGAAGAATTGATGGATTTGCTCTTAAAACTTAATGAGCAACTAAATGAGACTAAACAAGAACTTGAAAAAGCATTAAAGGAAAATCAGGGAGATTCGACCTCTCAGCCTCCCAACGTGATACTAGTAGTCTCAACAGCAGTCCCTTCTACACTTAGAACAACAGTAGCACCAAACATCCCAGCATCCACAACATAAGTAGTCACAGGTACATCAACAACAGGGCATTTAGCAGGATTAGCACAGGGCAACACTTCCAATTTAAGCACTGAAGAATTATTAAAATCAATGGAGGAATTGAAACTCCAAGTTACAGAGCTCCAGAAAGCAAAGGAACAATTTACTACCTTGGAACAAAAGTATGATCTCTCAAAGATAAATGTTGCAGAAAAGACAAGAGAGATCAACAAGTTATAAAAATTGGTGAAAGAATTAGAAAAGGATCTCACACTGGAGAAACCTTCGAAAGAAATCAAATAAATTCTTTGGGCCAACATCACTCAATCAATAAATGATGTCTGGCCATCAATCCAAATAATGTATGAGCAAAATGATTTAGTTAAACTGGCTCTAGAAGAATTTCAAAAGGCAAGGGAAGAATTAGGGAATATGCCTGAAGAAGCCAATGAGCTCATATAGTTTTTAAATACCAAGAACATATATTAGCTTGAAGAGCTGGGTATCCAAGACAGAACAGGGACAATTTTGGAGGTAAAACAGGTTTTTACTAAAAGAACTTTGATGCAAAACTTAGAAAGAAGATGCCATGACATGTAGGAGGAAATTAATGCTTTTACGGAAAGATTTGATATTTTGCAAAGTAAATGGTTGCCAAGTCCTTTAGTTTCTCATGATAAACTAATGAGTCATCAAAGCTATGTTGAGAAATTGAATAAGTATGCAGACAACCAGGCCAGTTCATCGACAAGTTCATCATCAGCAAAAGCGTTGCCTACAAGAAAATTTCTTCATGACAGTCTGGAAAATTTGTTTTATCTCAAACATGAGGTACAACACTTATTTCCAATTCAGCCTACTTTTTAAAGATACACAGAAACTGATGAGACCCTAAGAAAGTGTCAAAGAACTAGAATACCAGAAGCACAATGGTGGGAAGACATGTTGGATATTTTGTAAAAATATCCTTGGATAAATTTTGATTATTTACTACAATAAGTAATGGTAAAATGGATAAACAGAGATCAAACAGGTCAAAGTGCATCAGTACAGGTAAAAATTATCAATAAAAACAGAGTACCCAGCACAGAGTTACCAAAGAAGACAACAACAAGCCAAATCATAGGGCCTGCCTCCAGCACATTCATAAAAATAGAAACAACACAACATCGGTTACCTTTTCTTCTATCTATGAGACCATCTGTCTCTATTTTCTCGTAGCATATTCATGAGTCATCCTAAAATATATCTCACTCTGTTAGGAGATATTTTTTATAATTTTTTGTATAAATACTCCCTCAATTAGAGTATTGAGGGAGTGGATTCTTAGACTTTGCTGTAATATTGATTATTTTGGAATAAAGTGTCATTGGACAAATTTCACATGGCTAGCTAGATAAAGAATTGATGCAAATGACTTTTCACAGGATTCTTGAGTCAGACAATGCATCAATAAGTCTTCTATCTCTTATGTTTTAAAATTTTATACTTGTTTATTATATAATCTATGTTTCATATCTGAATGATAAACGAAAAAGAATAATTCAGAAAGTGCTTAAGTGCAATATGTTTTCAATCATTGTTATTCTTAATGTTTTCCTCTGAACTAGTATGAACAGTGAATTCTTAATTGCTCTTGTTTCCTAGTTTATTCATTTTGATTATTTGGTAAATAATTCTTAATTGCTCTTTATTAATAATCATTCAAGTTCCCTCTTTCAAATATGTTGAAGGATTCTTAATTTCCCTTCATCCATTTTGAAGTCCATTCCATTCATTTTAGATCTTTAATTGTTCCCTATTTGATTACCTTGCCCTGTGAAACCATCCCTTGTTAAGAAACTAAATCCAGTTAAGCCATCTTTCTTTGACTCCATTAGCCCAATGGCCTAAAATATTCAGTCATACCCCTCTGCTATTGAATTCCATCACCCAAACACAATCGAAATCCCTAAACTTTCATAACTAGCCTAATATCTTTCAAAACAAAGCTAAAACTTAAAGAGAGAGCCCTCTCTGGGTGCAGATTGGCTAGATTATGTACCTAAAAGTTGGTTTGTGGTTACCTCGGACCCCTTTCCTCTTCCCAACAACTTCAAGGAAAATCTGAGTGATAACACTTGCAATTCATATATGTGGGTGGTGGAGTTTTGACACCTCCCTGGACATCAATGTAAATATTGGGGGTGGAGGTGTGTCCCTCGTCTATGGGACTCAGGACGCGGTTTGACACAAGCTCAGTTGAGGGTACAGGGGTGGAGCATGGGTCTCACAGGCGGACAGAATTAGAGTGGCTTGGTGCGTTAGTCCAACACAGCAAGCGGAAGAGGAGGGTGCATGTATGGTGAGGAACGTGATTGGACCCGACATGATGGTTTTGGCCGAGGCATAGAAAATTGTGTGGTTCCAGTAGACTCGAGTTCCCACTCGAAGTCTACAGAGAGCCAACACTCAGCAGCGACCATGGAAGTTTCCCTAGCCCACTCCCCTGGTGATATTGAGGCCCCAGTCACCCTTGAAACCATCTTCGCTCAGCTCCAGCAGATCCAGCTTAATTTGGATACCCTACGAGAGAAAAGGTACGAGGACGGAGGCCCTTGAGACTCTAGAGAGTCTACATCGTATAATAAGGCGCTCTCATGACCACCTCTGAGCCCTAGAGACCCAAGTAGATCACATCAGCTACCACTTGCACCATCAAGATCGTCTCTTTGCAGCTCCTCCACCCATCTCCATGATGATAGTTTTCAGTATGTTTTTTGTAATTTTGCAGCAAATAACCAAGTGCTTCGAATGCCTTGGAAAGCACCCAAGTTCTACAGGGAGTGCATGCCTTCTGGGTTGACTGATGTAATTGAGACATGGTGACTCCTGCTGTAAATTCTGGATTTTATATGATAATATAATACTAGACTTTGACCGACAAAAAGTAAAATAAAAAAACATTATATACATACATACATATATATATATATATATATATATATATAATAAAAACATTTGGAAAAAGGTAAAAATAAATAAATATTTTCCACTCCCCCCTAGGGACTAGCCCCAACAGCCACTTGGTAGGTCTAATTTGAATTTCTTTTTTTTTAATATTTAATTTTTTTTTTAAACGGTTTTTTTTAATGTTTTTTTTAATTATTATTTGTATTTATTACATTATTATTATTATTATTATTATTATTATTATTAACTTTTTATTTATTTATTACATTTATTATTATTATTATTATTATTTATTTATTGGTTTTCAAACTCCCGTGGTTGTTTTTTATTTGTTTTTTTCATATGTTGTTAGTTTTTATTTTTTCCATGTTTTTATTGGTTATTTAAAAAGAAATGTTTTAATGTTTTGTTACTTTTTATTTTTTTAAAATTTGATTGTATTTTTTTATTTTTTTTAACTTTTAATATTTTTAATTTTTATTTTTAAGGTTTTTTTTTTTTTTTTTAATTGTATTTTATAGTTTATTTTTATTTTTGTTATTTTTACTTTTAATCTTATTTGAATTACCTTTTTGAAAAAAATATATATATATACAAAATGTCATCATCTTTGAATATAAATTCATAAAAAAATCATAATTTTTTTATTTTTCTTATTTTTTATTCAACTTTATCATAATTCATAATCATAAATTTTGTTATTTTAAAAAAAAAAAATTATTCAAATTTTTCATAAAAACCTTTTAATTAACATGTCATTTTTAGCTCCCCGCCCACGCACTGGCATTTTGATTTTTTTTTTCATTTTTTGACACTTTATTTTTTTTCTTAAGTTTCTTTAAAATGGTTTTTTTTATTTTTTTAATTATTTTAATGTTTTTTTTTTAATTTAATTTGTTTTTTTTTATTTCTTAATTTTTATTTTATTGTTTTTTTTTTAAGTTTTTTTTAATATTTTTTTGAATGTTTTTTTTTTTAAGTTTTTTATTTTATTTTTTACTAGTTTTTTTTTATTGTGTTTTTGTTTAATGTTTTTTTTTTTTAAATGTTGTTTTGGTTTGTTTTTATTTTTAATTTATGTTGTCAATATTATTTATTTATATTTTTATGTTTCCTTTATTTTTTTTGTCAAATTTTTAAATTATTTTCTTAAAATATGTTTTTTTTTTTTTTTTTTAAATCTTAAGTTTGTTTGTTTTTTTACATTTTTTTATGTCTGATTTTTTTTTTTTGTCTTTTTATATTGTATTTTTTTTGTCAAGTTTTTGTTTGTTTGTTTTTTTTTGTTTTAATATATATTTTTATTTACTTGTTTTTTTTTTAATTCTTTGTGTTTTTTTTTGTTGTAGTTTTTATTTTTTCAATGTTTTCATATTCTCAATATATTTGAAATATATTGCATATATATGTCAAAATAAAAAATATGTAGAAGTAATAAATCTAGGAGAATAATTTCTTGTTGATGGTGTACTTCCTTACGGGTGAATAGGAGTAGATAGGATTATGGAATTTTTTGTTGATGGTGTAATTCCTTAGCAATAAAAGTGGATAAGATTATGGAAATGACAATTTTTTTGGGCATAATTTTTAATATGTTTATTAGTTTCTATTTATTAAATTCAAAAGAAATATAATTTTATCATTATTATTATATATGAAATAATATATAAAAACACTTTGCAAATTTCAAAATCTTAAAATTATTTATAAATAAGTATTTATACAGATATTATTATTACCAAGTGTATCAAAAACTCCAAAATCATATATAAATTGATTTTTTTTTGTAAATTCATCTTAACTTACTATAGAATGACTTCAATACTTAGATTAAAAAATATTATATTTAAAATTGTTATTAATATGATAAACTAAAAATAAAAATAAACTAATATAAATTAAATGTAATAATTTTTGAAAATAATATTAACTCATGGCTTAAAATTTTTGAAATTTGAAGGTTTTTCATAAAGGTCATATTTTATCTTGAATGACATTTTTAGAATTTTAAGGCTTTTCAGAAACATAATAATCTTTGATGTTTTCATGTTTTTTTGGAATTAGTTTTTAGAGTTCTTATTTGATTAATAACTTGGTTTAAAAAAAAAAAAACAAAAACAAAAAAATGAACTAATCAATTAATTGATTAATTCAATATTTAACCCAAAAAAATTACACAATAATACTTATTAATACGATCTTTAAAATGATTGGGCAATGCCAAAGAATTTCAATGAATGTAGAAGTTTAAAAAATCCAATGTATTACAATTTTTTATATTATAGCTTAAAGGTTGACATTGTCATTTAATTTTTTTTATAATGAATTGTAAAGTGTATTTGGATTTTTTTTAATATTTATTTTAAAATAATTTAATTTTTCATTGTATTAAATTTATTTATGCATTCAAAATATAATTTAAATAATAAAAATTTATAAATTTGGCTTTAAAAAGTGTCATTTTATTTATTAGTTAGATTACACATTTAGTCTAACTATTAAACAAAATAATTTTCTTAGAGGTATTTTTTTCAACCAATTTTAACCAAAAAATTCATTTCATTTATTAGTTAGATTAGGCCTTTTGTCTAACTAATAAACAAAATGAAATTTTCAAGGCATTTTTTCCAACCAATTTTCACCAAAATCTAGTAGAAATTTTAAAACTTGAGATTAATTAGTGTATCGCGTGGATTTTCACAGCACTAAATCCATCTAAACATTCACAAACATAATTTAAAGCTCACATGAAATTGTATCATGGGATTCCAGTTAAAACCCCATTTGGTTATTTGGTCTATTAGTTAGTTTTTGTCTTTCATAATAGCTTGGTTTAACTAATAAATGAAATGAGATTTTTTTCAATCAATTTAAATAGCCAATGTTTTTAAAAACTTCAAATCTAAGTTGTTTAATCTGCAAGATTGGAGTGTCTCAAAGGTTTTTCACCACAATGAATCAATTTATGCATTTAAAAACATCATTTAAACAACAACAAAAAACACAAATTGACTAGAAATTGTATAGTGAGATTCCCATAGAAAAAATCATTCCATCTAGTAGTTAGACAATTTACAATATAGTCTAATAGATAAAATGACCTCTTCTAGGCATTTTTTTTCTAATAAATTGTAATCAAAATTAAACAAAATAAGAAATTTAATTTTGAGTTTAATTTTTTTAATTTCCACATTTCTAATTGATTTTTCACCTCACTAAATCAATTTGTACATCAAATTTAAACAATAAAAAAACTCACAATCTCACATAAAATTATATCACCCACTCACAATCTCACTTTAAATTATATCACCCAGTTGAAAAAAATAAATCAAATTATGTTAGCCCAAAATTAAATTATATTAAGAAAAAAAAAAAATTGTGCGCGTACTGCGATTTACTAGGATTGACAGCTTTAAACAGATCAACACCATTATTTTTCATGTTCTGTTTCTATTTGAACTGAAATCACTTTTTTTTCCATCTTTAATTTTGATTGATATAATTTAACAGTGCCTTGACCTTGCACCCCACAGCATTATGATTCTGTGTGTCGCCCTTCTCTGGAAACGTCTTTTGAGGATTTGACGAGCTGCATCAAGGTAAGGCGTTCTTGATCCATGCTTTTTTTTGGCATATCTGGAATTTTTAACTAGCAATCATTGAAAATGGCAAAATAAGTAGGTGTAGATTTGCGTAAATTTAATCACACATATAATATACATGCCCGTTGGTTTACATGCACCTAGACTAGCTGTGTTGGTGTACATGCACCTAGATTAGCTTTAGTTAAGTTACTGCTTGCATGTGATGTGCACTTGCTTAGTTAAGTTAACTTAATGCTTGCATGTGGTGCATGTGCACATTAACATAACATAAAGCACACTTAGCTTCAGTTAGCTTTAACTATCCATAGTTATTGCATGTACAACTAAGCTTAACTTAGTTGCTTTTATGTATTTATTCGAAAACTAATATTGAAGAATCAATTTCAATCTTTTCTCTATTGTTGCTCGCTCCTTCCTTCTCTTGCAAGTTTGTTCATTGTTTTGCAAATCTAGATCTTTGTATCTAAAAATCTTACATGGTATCAGAGCGCAGGGATTTGATCAGTGCACAAATAATTTTTATTTGCAGGTTCAGAAGATTGAAGCAACAACAAAGAATGGAGTCTAAATTGGAGTTTCCACAATCAACAATTCTTACTCAATATAATTACTTGTAATGGAAGCCAAAGATTTTGCTTCATCTCAGAAGTAGATGCTTATTTTGAATAACCATGGAAATAGAAGTTGAATCGACATCAGCAATGGAGAAAACAAGATATTTCAATCGCATGGATGAGGCCTTCAACATCCTATGTTTATCTATCTCTCTAGAATTGCTATTTCATGTTGAATTGTGTTCAACTCCAAATGAAGTATGGAAAAATTTGGAAGGATCGTTTGGAAAACAGGATGAAATGCAAGGTCACATTCTTGAAAATGAGTTAAACTCATTAGATCCGAGAAATTTTGAGAAAATTCAATATTTTTTCGCAAGGTATAAATCCTTGTTACTTCAGCCGAAAGGATGAGGGATCGAAAAATCCAAGCAAGAAAATCATTTGATTCTTTCCATTTTATCAAAACTTGGTCCAAAGTATGCAGTATTCATCTCTACATTCCACACAGTAAGATCTGCAACAGGTGCAGCTTGGAAGATTCCCTCACTGAATTCTTTTATTCAATCTTTGATGCAAGAGCAAGATAAGCTCATCAAAATGGGCACACTTAAAAATTCCAAAGCTCATGCACTTACTGTGCATGAAAAAGGAAAGGAAAATTCCAAAGACCATCAGAAAGGAAAAGGGAAGAAGGATCTTGATCCAAGAAAGGGAGGAAATCCCAAACCCCCTGATGGATCATCCAGCTCAAAGGAAAGGAAAGGAACGAAAGGGCAATCAATTTGAAATTATTTCCATGGTGGTTTTCACCCTGAATCTGCATGCATGAAGAAGACTATAGATCTTATGGCGCAGACACTCCAACAACACAATCTTGGAGACCACATTCCTGAGAATGCCAAGAAGAAGTCTGGAGAAAAAGAACCAGATCCAAGAGGTAATGGGCATGCTTTGACTGCTCTTCATTCTGCACCAGAAGAATAGATCATTGATTCAGGAGCTTCACATCATATGGCTTCTTCAAAGGAATCATTTTCTTCTCTACATGCATACTCAGGATCTCCTATTCTCATGGGGGATAATTCTACAATTGCAGCAACTGGACAACGAAGAGTGCAATTTGAAGATGGAAGTTTTGAGAATGTCTTGCATATTCTAAGGCTTTTTTTGAATCTTATCTCAGTGTATCAGATGACACACACAAGCAGCGGAAGGAAAGTGGAATTTACCCCGGATTCCGTGAGCATTTATGACATGCAAACCAACTTGAAGATTTCATTTGGCAAGGTAAATGATCAATCTCGTCTGTATACATTTTCTGATTTTGTTCCTGAATCAGATTCCATTTTTCTACTTATGCATGCAAATGAAGAAAGTAGAATTTCGAACGCGAGATTTGGGCACTTTAATTTCAGATATATGCAATAGCTTAGCAAGCAAGGGGTGGTCAAAGGATTGTCGACCATTGAATTTTCAAATGGTGTTTGTAATGGATGTGCTCTTGGAAAGCATCCACAAGACAAATTTGAGAAGGGGCATGCATGGAGAGCCTCTTCACCTTTGGAACTTGTACACAGTGATCTCATGGGTCCATTTCCAGTGCTTTCAATGAGAAAAGCAAGATATGTGTTGTCATTTATAGATGATTACACGAGATTCACTTGGGTTTAATTCTTGAAACTCAAGTCTGAATTTTTGAACATCTAAAGATTTTCAAAGCGCATGCGGAAAATCAATCTGGAAAACACACCAAGATACTCTGCATAGATAATGGGACGAAATATGTCAACAAATATATCAATAATCTTTGTAATGAAGCAGGCATACATTTTCAGCATACAGTTCCTTACACTCCACAACAAAATGGCGTGGCTGAAAGGAAAAATCGATCTTTGAAAGAGATGGCTAATTGCATGTTGCATGTAAGATCTCTTATGTTGAAATTGTGGGCTGAAGCGATCAATTGTGCCTCATACATCCAGACCAGATCTCCTCATAAATATGTTACTGGAAAAACACCTTTTGAGGCTTGGACTGGAATGCAACCTGAAGTCAGTCATTTCCGCATTTTTGGATCTCGAGCATGGGCCCGCATTCCTACGGAGAAGAGACCACATTCCTACGGAGAAGAGAAAGGCTTTGGAGCCTCAAAGTAAAGCATGCATGTTTGTTGGATATTTTGATGAAGTCAAAGGGTACATATTTCTTGATATCCACACTGAAGAGCTCTTTATTGAAAGGAGTGTAAAGTTTGACTAAGATATTTTGCATGCACCAGCAGATGAACTTGTTACCAAGTTTCCATCACCACTCATTGATGAGTATGCAGATGAAACTTCAGATCATAATTATGATGAAGATGAGTCTTTTCTTGTGACCCCTGTTGGAAAACCAGTTGTTGAACATCGAGATCATACTTCCACATGTAGTTCGGAAGATTCTGGACCACCTTCAACACAAAAATGGTGCAGCATGAGTGATATCCTTGATGATCGTGCCTCTATCCCTCTGTTTGAGGAAGATCCGCAAGCACTCTTAGCTATGGAGCCATCCATTCCCATGCATGCTTATATGATGCATGGATCTGATCCACAAACTTATGCAGAAGCAAGGGGGAATCCTGAATGGGAAGCCGCAATGGATGAGGAATATAACTCTCTCATTGAGAACTAGACTTGGGATTTGGTTCTGCTACCTTCCAATCACAAACTTGTGAGGTGTAAATGGTTTTATCGGACCAAGAAAGCATCAAATGGCCAAGTTAGTCGATATAAGTACGATTGGTAGAAAAAGGTTTTCAGCAAGTACATGGTGTTGACTATGATGAGACTTTTGCTCCAGTGGCCAAAATGGATTCCATTAAGCTAGCTCTTTCCATTGCAGCAGCAAGAGGATGGGAGGTGTATCATATGAATGTGAAGAATGCCTTTATTCATGGTGATCTCAAGGAGGAAATCTACATGGAGTAGCCATCGAGATACATGCAAAATTCATCTCTAGTATGCAAACTAAAGAAGTATCTCTATGGCCAAAAGTAGGCACCTAGAGCATGGTATGAAAATATGGATTCTTATTTGTTATCTCAAAATTTTGTACGCTGCAAATCTGATTCCAATGTTTATTTTTTGAAGAAAAATGACTCTTTGTTGGTCATAGTACTCTACGTAAATGATCTTTTGATAACAGGTAGTTCAGCTTCTGTCATTACTAAGATTAAAACTGCATTGCATAAGCGGTTTCTATGATAGACACGGGCTTGCTAAATTTCTTCCTTGGACTAGAGATCAATCAGAGTGATTCTGGGATTACCGTTTCTCAACCAAAGTATGCTAGAGATCTTTTGGCGCGATTTCACATGAGTGACTGCAAGCCAGCAGCCACACCTTTCTTATCAGGGATAAAGCTTGAGAATGGCAAAGACACACCATTGGTTGATTGCACATTGTACCGTCAGCTTGTGGGAAGTCTTCTTTATCTCACTCACTCCTGTCCTGATCTCTCTTATGTCGTAGGAGCAGTTTCCGGATACATGAAGGAGCCACATGAGTTACACTAGAATGCTGCAAAGCGTATCCTTCAATATGTCCAGGGGACAATCACCTATGGGATTAATTATGCATCCAATTGTTCTTTGAATCTCATTGGGTTCACAGATTCAGACTGGGTGAGCGACACTATTAATCGCAAGTCCACCTCCAGTTATGTACTTAGTTTGGGATCTGACCCAATTATTTGGTCAAGCAAGAAGCAGGCTTCCATTGCCTTATCATCAGCAGAGGCCGAGTATAGAGGAGCAGTCATGCCACTATTCAGGAAATTTGGCTACAACATTTCCTATCTAAGCTTGGGATCAATTTCCATCGTCCAACTGTCATTTGGTGCGATAATGAAAGTATGCTAAAGTTTTGCAGAGATCCAGTGCAGCGGCAGTGGACCAAACACATCGAGATCCACATGCACTTCATTAGAGAACTCATTCATGATGGGATCATTGATCTTCAGTACTGTCCTAGTTCCGAGCAGACTACTGATATCTTCACCAACGTTTTCACTGAGCAGAAGTTTCGATTCCTGCGAGATCGTCTTGGGGTGAAGCACACGACTGCCTAGCAGTTGTCTTTTTTCTACTTTTGCATTATATTTTGAGGGGGGGTTTTCTTCCCACTGGGTTTTCCCTCTTTCCTCCTTTTTATGCATTGTATATGGGTACCTAAAATGGCCGTGTTGCCGGGACTCATTCATTTTGCATCACACTCACCTAATTTATGCTTAAAGGGGAGTGTTGGTGTACATGCACCTAGACTAGCTGTGTTGGTGTACATGCACCTAGATTAGCTTTAGTTAACTTACTGCTTGCATGTGATGTGCATTTGCTTAGTTAAGTTAACTAACTGCTTGCATGTGGTGCATGTGCACATTAACATAACGTAAAGCACACTTAGCTTCAGTTAGCTTTAACTATCCATAGTTATTGCATGTACAACTAAGATTAAATTAGTTTCTTTTATGTATTTATTCCAAAACTAATATTGAAGAGTCAATTTCATTATTTTCTCTATTCTTGCTCACTCCTTCCTTCTCTTGCAAGTTTGTTCATTGTTTTGCAAATCTAGATCTTTGTATCTCAAAATCTTACAAGGCCGGCATTAGAATGTCTGCTTCATAGAAATCGTGGTGGAAATCGTGGGATTTGGTCACTTTGGGGTGTTAGTGTTCCTTTTCGACAGAAAGTTTAGGAGAAGTGTGTGCTTTCCATTTTCGTTTGAGAAATTGAGACAAGGTAGGGTTGAATATCTCTGTCAAGTTAACTTAAATTGAAATTTTGTTGTTTGGCGTTTTTTACTAAAGAAATCCATGCCAAAGAAAAAGAATAAAGATGTTTTATTGAATTCTTCAATGAATAATTTTTAGGGCTTTCCACTTTTTAGGGCAAGATGGATTTAAGTCACGATTAATCTGAAATGATATCCTTGTTGTATGAGCGTCATCGTCCTTAATGATCTTGAAGAATCCATATTTTCATGCTTTTAGCATTTTGAAGTTTATGAGATGGCTTGAACTTTATGATAGTGTGATGTGATGAGGCTTGCGATTCAGGGAGAAGTCAGTTTTAGTAATACTAAGGCAGTTGAGCTCCAAAGTCTAGGAATCTCATATTATTCAAATTCACAGTTATTTCGGCCAAGGATGGGATCGCATCAATCAGGTACCAACACTTCAGGCGGTGGTCTTCCCGTTTGTCTTTCTGGAATCGGAATACTTCCCTCGGTACTTTTCTTCGATTGCTACGATAAATTTATTTTGAAATCATTAAAGATCACTTGATCTTACCTGGAAATTAGAATTTCGTTTGTGGAAGGACAATGTTCCTCAGCTTGCAAGCATGTTTCAAATTAAGTAGATTAATTTCTTTAAAATCCTTTTCTTTTTATCCTCTGTAAATTATTAAATTTTGAACGTGTCTGGAACTTAAAACCTTGCTTTCCGTATCCTGCAGCTACAATCTTCCAGTCGTCGTCGGCATCATCATGATCACCACCGGAACGAGGAGACGAGGCTGAAGACAACCGCCACACATGATTCTTCTTTGAAGTCCAATGTATCAACAGAAGCATGTCTTGATCAAAGGTCACTCTAATTTCAATAGATCTATAATTTTCACATGAATAAAGCAAACAATCGTTTAGGTCACTCCGTGTTTTGTACAATTGCTTTTAGATTAAAATATTCGACTGTTTCACATCACAGGTTAGCCACGATGGCCCTAAATGAAGTTCCTCTGCGACGTGACATTTTACGGGAACAGCCTCGCCACGCTCTAGCCTTACAGTATTGTCTTTGTTGCACTTCATTTCATTCAAATACCTATGGTACTCAAGATCTAAACAATGAAAGGAAAACTTTAGGGTTTCACCATGATTCGGGATCATGTCTTGCAGAATGGCGGATGTAGATCGTAGGAGGGAGGCAATCAAGAATCTCAGATCAAACCGTGGAATAACTAATTTCATGGATGAACCAATGACTTTAGTTCAACCATATAGTCATGTTATGACTCGGACTGTGATATGTTCGATGATGCACTAGTGTTTTCAGAGACATCAAGGACGGTTACATTAATTGGGTGGCATTGTTTTTTTATTGAGGAAACTGTTAGAAAGTAGGGTCAGTTCCTCGCCGATTTGAATAAGAAAAGGATTGAATTACAGAAGGAAAAAAACAATGAAGCTAGTGATCCCATAGACTATTTTTAATCTCGTGGACGTTAAAATTTCATTCATTCATTCGTTCGAGCACGAATTTGTTAGAGGCTTTTTTTTTTTTTTCAGAAGAAAAAAACCACTATATATTTATGAAAATAAATAGTACATAATCGAAACATTGAGATTTGTATGTATGATGAGAAGCCATAAGGAAGCTTCATACACATACAAGTCGAACATATGGCTTCATAGAACAGAAAATTACATCTGAGATGAGTCCACATCGTCATAAAATATTATGTCTCATAGTAGCCCATATATAGCATCCAGGACAGCTAATAAACAAATGTGCATGTAAGCAAACATCTGTCAAATTCCCATTGATAAAAGCCCATGATTATGAGATATTAGATCTCCATAAGCCTGGTAGTGTCTCTAATCAGATAAAATGAAACCTGTAATTAAGCCTCCAGACCCTCTGGGGGAGAGCTAACAAACATATGTTAGGCAGAAATTCCACTGTGCAGATAGTCAGAGGAGTCCACATTCGGCATAATAGGAGATAAAATAGCTTTATCATAACTCGCTCACTTGCCG
The DNA here is from genome assembly GCA_034641835.2 of Pinus albicaulis. NCBI lineage: Eukaryota > Viridiplantae > Streptophyta > Pinopsida > Pinales > Pinaceae > Pinus > Pinus albicaulis. The sequence goes on along the minus strand of CM076575.1, from coordinate 666,855,565 downwards.
ACGTCCAGATAAATGGTCACACTCGCTTACAGAAAAAGATGTTAGCTAATGATAATAGTAACAGACCATACTCAAAAAGAGACCCATGTTCATGTTGCTCAACTCATGCTGTTATCTGATGACTAATAAGTGAGATCCATGTAATCAGAGAGAATGAAAACTCCAATTGGAACTATAGTCCCTTCGGAAGAGACATAACAGGTATATGTAAGGTAGAAAATCAGCTGAGCAGATAGTCCAGGGTCCGCATCCGGCATCATAGGAGGATAAATTTCCCATGATATGATAGCGGCATCATAACTCGCTCGCTTGCCGACGTCCGAATAAAGGGCCACACTCGCTTGCAAAAAGGTTGTTAGATAATGAGAAGAATAACAGTCCATACACAAAAAATAAGAGACTTGCCAAGAAGCGCTGAAAACCGATAAGGGAATGGATATGTCATTTTCCCAGACCCGAACCCCATGCTTATATTGAGATACCTTCATGATGCCAAACTCCATGATTAGCCCTTTCTTTGAAAGACCATCCGCCCTGGTGTTCAATTCCCGGAATATGTGATAGATTGGAGGATGGCCCATTTTATCCCACAACTATTTAATCCTTTGCAACCATCCCTGTACTGAAGGGGCCGAGAGAGAAAAGGCTTCATTCACCACCCAGATGATAACCTCAAAGTCTCCATAAATACTTATATTCTGAATCCCAATATTGTAACCAGCCTATAGTCCACTCCATAGTGCCAGGAGTTTCGCCATAATGTTTGTGCCTGAACCAGCATTCCAATAGATATGAATGCGCTCCGAGGAAGATATCTTAATCCAGAGTCCAAAACCCTTCATCCAATCCTGGCATGCCCCATAAAAAGAAAGAGCAGGCACAGATATGGCATGGGGTCTGAGTCTTCTAGACCGATCATAGATTGATAAGGTATCCGCCTCTCCATGTCCAATCCATTTCATAATGGCAGTGTGTGTAGCAAGAACAGAAAATTCCCCCCCTTCAAATATAATCCATTTGCGTGCCATCCATATTTCTCATAAAATAAAGAACAATAAAGAGTGATATTTACCTTTAATATTATCCCATCTATTCACAGCTTCCATGAAGTCATTTGGGGTCCATGAGGGATCAATGAGATGCGGAGAAAACAGGTTCCAAATCTGTAAGGATATAGGACAAGTAAAGAAAAGATGCTTCACTGATTCTTCATCCTTTTCGCATGGAGAGTGACAGTGTACACTCTGAAGCGAAGGTCAAGCTTATGTCTACTGGGTAGAAAGCATTCTGACAGAGTTGGATTGACTCTTTCGTTATCTCTTGCCCTTGCAAGAATTTTGGATTCATACTCTTCTCCAGATGGTAGACATGTCTGGGATGTTACTGCTGTTGCTGGAGTGAATACGGATGAATTTCCTTTGAGGACTGGTTTCCCAACATCAGAATCCGTTTGTATGATCGGCTGATTGATTTCAAATGGTATGTTGGGAAGAATAATGCTAGATATTTTGGAGTACCTTCCATCTGATCGGGGCAGATCTGTCAGAAGATCGTGACTGACTATTGTATCACCTGGGCTTTTATTCCCGCGGGAATTTTTTTACATGAAAAACAAAAACAATTATAAGAATAAAAAAATAGACAGATAAGTTTTATTTAGCATCTTTGACATAGAAGTATTGTACAATGCTCGGTCCATCAACTATACTTTGAAAATATGGAAACATAATATAGACAATGACCAAAAAAACATAATATGCAAGATTTTACTGAAGACACTACTAAATTTATATTAGTGTCTGAGTACACACAAATGCTAGAAGTCCCTTTTTGTTTGCCAAGACGGCATATATCTTGATAATTACAGAAAGCAACATAGACAATTGAAAATAACCTTGCTTTAAATTGAGAAACATTGCTTTACTTTTTTGGGTGGTGAAAAAACATATATTATATATGAATCAAGATGCTTTATGATCTAAGTTATAGATTTCAGTTTGTTTGTAGCTGTAAAGTAAAGACTCTATATCTATTAAGATGATGGATAATAATCCAATATATGTGTACTACTTTTATTAATACATGAGTAAAGTTTATATATATAACATTATCAAACCTATTTATTGTTATTCAGATTAAACCTTATATATATATAAAATAATAATAATAATATAGCTATTGAAATCTACTTCAAAAGCCACGAATGCCGTTCAGACTTTGACACGACACAGAAAACAGTAGAAACTTTGAGTACAACGACAGAATTTAAGGCGCTCCTTCTGCGTGGGGCAGATTATTTACGCTGCTGTCACACATGACATCAATTATGTCACATTTTATCACTTGCTAAATAAGTGCATATATTTATTTTCTTAATATTTTAGTTTTTGGTATTGGAACTCTTGCAAGAATTTTTGTACACCTCAACCCACCATCTTCGAAGGCAATCCTATATTTTCTTATAACAAGGTATTTGGTCAGCTTGATATTTAGTCCGCACCTCTCTCGAATTGTGTGACGATCTTTGTGACACATCAACTTTTTATCAAAAATGTTATTTTGAAATTGCATCTGTATGACATTTTCAAATTTGTCAAAAGTGTTGTTCCATTTTTTTTTTTAATAACCTTTTTTTTAACCGATGGAAAATTTATCCTAATATATTATATTATTTTATTTTTATATTTATAATAATTTTTATATTTTATTAAAAATTTTAATAATATTTTTATTAAATTATTTTTATTTTTATTTTATAAAACATTTAATTTTTAAACAAAAATATTATAATATTTTATATTTATATTTTATTAAAGAACTTTTATTAATCTTACTTTCAAAATTTCAAAAATATTAATCAAAACATTTCAAAAATATTAATCAAAACATAAAAGCTTATGACTATCATTCAATGTATTTGACTATTATTTGTTCTTAATCTAAGAGGTAACTACTCTCTCTATTTTCTTAAGACTCACAATACTTTGATTACCAATTTTATTATCCGTTGAGATTTACACTTTTTTTTAATTAAATTAAATTAATTTTCAAAAAATATTAATATAGAGTATAAATGTTATTAATATTTTTATTTTTTTAAATAATTTATTCGTGTGTATATATATAATGTCACTCCACTTAAAACTTTTACAACCTTGTGAAATAAAGTACAATCTTATGAAATAAAGTATTGATTATTGTTTATATGTGTATATGAGTAATATGTGTGTATTAATTCTTTGTTTAAATTGTATTTTCTAATATATAAATGGATCAATAAAAGATATTTGATTAGTGCTTGATACATTTGTCGTTAAGATATATATATATATATATATATATATATATATATATATATATATATCCACCATCTGTAAGTGTTCTTTGTTTCAATTGCATTTTTTAATACATAAATAGATTAACATCTTGAAAATGTTCTTGCAAATTTGGATTGTGTAAACTACATGTTTTAATCTTGGAATTCCAATAATACTTGAAAAATGACCAAACTCTAAAATAGGAGATAGTTTTTATTAATTGTGTTACTCAATATATACATAGTTTTTTCTTGTGTGTGTGTGAGACATGAAAATATTGTATTCTATGTGGGCATTGAAATATTTTATTTATGAACCAGGTTGTCCACATTAAAATATTATTTTATGTTATTAATATATTTTTGAGGGGGAGGCACGAGTGGGAGGGGTTTTATTTAGCCCTCACGGAAAAATTGTTTCTCAATTCTCTTGGCGACTTGGCCTACTGACCAATAATCAAGTGGAGTATCTAGCTTTTGATCAGAAAAATTCTAGACTATTAGTTTTTGGATATTCTATGCTAATCATAAGTCAATTGACCAAGGCTAAGAAGGTGATTTGTATTGAGTCATCTCCCTTAAATCACAGGATCCTTGCCTCCACCTCTCGGTTTGAACAATTGGACTTCGTCTACATGCATAAGCACTTGAATTCATTTGTCGGTGTGTTGGCTAAAAAAGGTGCCAATTTGGGCCGAGGCATAATAGAATTGGACCACATGCTTAGAAACTTCCCAATCCCTAAGCCATTTTGGGTCGTCTAATATTTCATCAGGTTAGAGGGGGAGTGTATATTTTCATTTCTCTCCACTCTTTAAGCATGTTTGAACTCCCTGGGAGTAATAATTTCTTAACTAATTTGGACATCAGAGATCACTTCTGTTAATATGGGATCTGGTCGACCCTCTTCAGCATTCTCCTTTTCTTAGCTCATCTCTAGAAGTGCAATGGCCTTAAGATCTAATTGTCCTTCCTTTTCCGGCCATGAATCCACAAGTCTCATCCCTAGTGTCTTAACGCAATTTATAAGTGGTGGATTTTATTAACTTTCTTCCTCACTATATGTCTTATCTATTTATGTTTCTCCCAGTAGATCTATTGTGGATCTCCTGAACCGCGGTGTTCAGATTATTATGCAAGGAAATGGAGTTAATTTAGTTGTCATGTCATATCCCTCTGACATTGATTTTCTAGCCTAGTGAGGTTTTGGAGATGGATCTGGTAATTTTGTTTTAGTTTGGCTTGTGGCAAAGTCCTAGTTCTAGATATATATTATATCTCTCAACTTCTCAATTTATTCAAATGTCCCCTATCCATATAGGTCTTGAAGTGGGAAGATTTGTCAACTGATTGCTAAATAGTTGGGTGGTGGGTCCTTGTTTTAAGATGGAAGATTATTTGGCTTCCCCGAAGAATGTCAATGTTAACATGCTGCTCAATATGCTTTTGGATGTAGCCCACTAATTTTTGGTTTCTACACATAATTTGGAAGATGTGGTAGAAATACAAAGGGGCTCCTTTCAACTCTTTATGGAGGAAAAATTATTAAGACATCATACGGATATGTAGAATTCTCTTGAAAGCCTATGAGATGAAGTCCATTCCCTTTGTGCTCACGTGTATACCTTGGAGGTTTCTAGGAATTTCAATCTATGGCAGGATTTGGGAGGTCCTATTGTGGAAAGGAAGAGAACCCACTACTCGAGGGGGTCTGATGTTGTTAGTGAAGGTCATTGTTGAGGTTCATGGATCGATTAGTTGGGTGGTGTTTTGTTGGGTGATGTTTGATGTTGCTCAATTCCATGTTCCATCATGATATTACGCAAATTTTTCTATACTCTCAGGTCATTTTTTAGAGTTTACTGTGGTCTTACTTTCAATATAAGAAATCTTTAAAACTCTAGTGCTAGTAAGCATTTTGAATGGTTTGATGAAATCAAAAGTTTTGTTTTAGAAAACTTATGTAAGGGTTCTAGCCCCAACTCCAAATTTTATTAATATAAATACCCTTACCCATTCCTTCAAATACACACACACACACACACATTAATATTACTTAATCTTGTATATTGAAATATTTTATTCATAATCCACATCATTATTACTATTGTTATTATTATTACTTAAATGTCACATGTTAATTTTATATTAAGAATTAAATGAATTATTCATCTCTATTTTATTAATCTTATTAGAAAGTAATGGTTTTTTTTCACTTTCAATTACTTGTTCTCTTTGAACATTGAAATCAAATATTTTAATTGAAATTAATAGTCAAACAAACTAGTTAATATAGATTTTAAAAAGTATTAGTATTAATGAATATTTTAATTGAAGTTGATATTGAAATAAATTATTTAATATAGATTTTAAAAGAATAAATATTATATATCTTACTCATTAAAGTGAAAATATAATATCTTCTTTATTATGATTACTTTACTTTTTTTCAAAGCTGATATAAAAATCATATTATTTTATGTATATCCAAATATTTTATTCATGGCTAAGAGTGAGAGTGAAATATTTTTACCACGTCTTCTTTAGATGTCAACTAAATAAGTACAACGAGCCTGGGATTATTGATGTTTTATAATGATTTCAATCAAAACTAGCCAAACATGTACATCCATTTTGTATATTTTATTTTTATTTTGAAAGGGATATGTGTCAAATCCAGGAAGGAACTACACATCTCCCTCAAATGAGGCCATAGATTGTGTTAGCACTGCAATTTTTCAAAAAAAGTCAAAGTCTGGTCATCATTTTAGGTATTTTCTTTGATCCTCTCTTGTCTCCTAACATATGGTGGAGAGCCCTAGAGAGTCAAAATGCATGAGTCTTTATCATTTTTTAACAAATTCCAAAAATAATTCTGAGTCCAATAGTTTGTTTAGGTTATAGAGTCATTAGGGAAAAGTCCTTTTAAAAAAGTCTTTTAACTACTTTCAGTGGTTAAGGTCATGAGTTTAACTTGAAAAGTCTTATTCATTCACCATGATTTTCCTATCTGAGGCTAAAGGCAGAATGATAGCATCATCATTTTTGTTAAAAATAACACAGGGATAACTGCTCTTTCCTCAGGAGGCAATTATCTTCTTCAAAAGTTCTGGTTTTACAAGTAACACAAGAATAGCTGTCTTTTTCAAAAAATAGAAATTACCTACAAAATTGGTACAAGGAAATAGAGGAAGCATTATTAAAGTGGAACAAGAACTGTTGTTCGAATATCGAAGACCTGTTAAAACAAGAGGTGTTGCTCACCTGAAAGGTGGTTATTTTTCATTGGAGGATACATTAAAAGGTTGGTTATTTTTTTTCTAAGGTTACACAACCAATGCTCAAATTCCATTTAAATCCACTTTAAGCCCTCCAAATTCAATTATGTTATCTCACCATCGGGTTCCTTTATTATGCTCCTGTAGCATTCAAACACTTCAAACTCCTTTGTTATGCTTTGGGCCACTTTATTACATTTCTATTATTTATCTCTTTTCCACTTTAAAACCATTAATGGGACCTACTTCATCGCAAATCACAAATTAGTGATGCATTCACGTCTGCTCCTAAACCCCTGATGCGATATCACTTATTGATATCGCACAATCGCACTTGCTCCTAGGTCCCACCTTATCGTTATCACACAATCACTTATCGCTATCGCTATTTCGCAATCGCAGATTGCAAAGTACTTTTTTACTGCATTATGTTGCTCGTTCCTAAATCCTAAATGCGATATATCGCATCGTAACTTTGCATTGCATCATAGCTCCTCATCTGATAACCTTACTGCCACGTCACTTCGCTTATCGCATATCACAAATCCTATTGCTAACCATGCGTGTTGCCTCCTCTCATTGCGAAATGCGATAATGCTATGATCCACGATATGCAATAAGCCCTCTGTATTGTGATTGCGATATATTGCATTGAAATTCCGCCCTGATAATGTATTCACTACGCTCCACTCTGATTGAGATTGTGATATATTTTAATGCTCTTAATCCTCAAGCTTATTATTATTCCATTTAATAGCTTCTCCTTCTTATTGTTCCATTCCCATGCCTTTTTCTTACTTTCCATTCCCGCGCTTCACCTCACTCCCCTCCACTCTCATCCTGATATGTGGCCAGTATCAGCACGCTTTCGAAAAAATAGGTAGAATTTCAGAGGCAGTTACAGGATTTTCAGGAATTTCTGGCAACACTTGTTTTAAAAGATTTTGATATCTATCAGTAAATATAACAACACCTCCTCAAAGCTCGAAGATAGATCTCTTATCTTGGTCAAGGTATTTATTGTTGTTCGAATATTGAAAACCTGTTAAAACAAGAGGTGTTGTTCACCTGAAATATGGTTATCTTCCAGTTGGTTACTCCTTTTAGTTAGCTACTCTTGCAATTTTGTAGATAAGGGTACAATTGTTCTTTTCAGTTGGTAGATTGCACTTTTTGTGGAGGCAGTTTTTTCAAAGCAACGAGGAGAACTCAGCGATCTCAACTCAGCCACCTCGAGCTCCATGTTGCCATGATTTGTCTTCATTTCTATTTTAGTTGTCTTTTTATGTTTTGGATAAGCTCTACTATATGTAAAGGTTTGTAATAAAGTCTCAGAAACAAATTTGCATTTTTATGGAGGATTTTTACAAAACTCCTTTTTTGTATATATATTGTGTAATGCAAGGAGAAAAGGGGGGTTGGTTGGTTGTACCTTTCATTGCATACTGTGTTATATTTTTGAATACATAAATATCGAGAAGCACTCTTGAGGATTCACAACTTGTATGGTGTGTGTATTTTTCATCTTCTTATGTGTTTCCATTATTCATTATTTCATTCCAGATTATGATTTACATAGTTGTGCCTCATGCTACTATCAATATTATAAACCTTCATGAAATCTTAGTTTGTTTTCGTGAGTCTTGTTACCAATAAGTCGAGACTTAGTATAACTGAAGATAGTTCATGGTCATTATTTGAGGTTGAATTTAATCTTGTTTCATATTCATGTAAGTCTTTTAAATTAACATACATGATCATTCTATTTTTTTTTTCAGTCTTGATGTTTCAAGCATTCCTGATTGGTTTTTTTATGTTAGTTGGAAGCTTTCTATGTAATGGGATCCTTCAAATGTAGAGTGATATTTTTATAAGTCTTTTTACAACTTTCTTTCATTATACATTACAGGTCTAGAATTTGTGTCATCATTTCCTCTTAACTGTAGACCTTTGTTTTACATAGCTACTGTTATCTTCCATTTTCTAACCATTAAGATAAAAATCTAATCATGCTACCACATTATACATCACTGCTCTTGTATGTGTGAGAGATTCCTAGTTGTTCAAAATATCTTTTAGTGTTGGTGATACCCAACCACTTTCCAAAAAACTCAATCAAGTCATAAGAAAAGCCCTTGAGCTTAATATGTGTTTGGTCAAGCGCTTTTCACAATCCAAGTGTTGATTCCAGCGCTAACATATTTTGGTGCGCCTGTTGGGAGACGAAGATTCTGAACTCAGTATTCTCCTGAAGTTCTTACACGAATGTCTAGTACTATTTTTTAAAGGTGAATAAATACTAGTAACTATTTATGATTGTAATTCATTCACCTCGTGACTCCACAAAGAGGACAAGGGGTTTCAAGACCACCTACCAGAAGAAGAAATCAGAGATCACCTCCTGTAATTCCAGTTTCTGACCTAGAGAATATTATAAAGGATGCAAGAGGGAAACAAAAATCAACTGAAGTTGCATCACATTCAGTAAAGAAGTTGCATTCAAAGTACATTCCAAAAGAAAAGGTACCATCATCTGTCTCACAACCTAAATAAATTTCAGTTTCAAAGCAATCTCCTGAAATATTTCAAGTTGAAACTGCTTCCATAAAAGGAAAAGTAGATGATGTTAGCCTAGATTCAGCATAAAATATCTCTAATACATCACTTAGTAAATTAGAAACAAGTATTATTCCAGTGAAAGAATATGAATCAAAGGTTTTAGGTGTTAGTGAAGAAAACCAAAAATCAGAATCATCTCGCAAGGACTATCATTGCTTCACTCATGTAGTGACTAGTTTCAATTAAATTCAACCCATGGAACTCCTCCCAATGGTAATACTCTCTTTTAAAGCGATAGGGCATCCACTACCCCTACCTACAACTCTCACTTCGTCTATATTCTAGCATGAACTAGGTGCTCTAGACATCCCACTTTTGTGAGCTTCAGCCAAGCTCGGTTACTCCAATTTAGGTTTTAATCAGCAATTTCAAGAATATCTAGTCCCTCCCTCTCCTCCCCCATCTGGATTTCTAGTGGCACTTCCATTTGGGCTCCTGAATTATTGGCACAATTATATTTATTCTCTTTTGCATTAAATTTGATGTGCATGCTTTTTCTCATGATAAGTGCGTGTCAAGGAATAGTCCTTATGGGTGTTAGACCCCTTCACTGGAAGTTTCCTTAAACGTTTCTAGTTCACACTCTACTCTTCACTTGATTTTTGTTTATGGATTTAAATTTCTATTTTTCAACTCTCTGGCCTACAATTTTTCTAGTCGCTCTTTTTCTTCCTCCCAATTTTCTCTTGAAGCTTTGTATTCCCCCCCCCCCCCCAATCTTATTATTCATGGGTTTTTATTTATTGTGACCAGCTTCCTTAGTTAGATCAAATTTTTTCTCCGTGCCCTCCTTTTCCCTCGCGCTACTTTTCCATGGAAAGTTGACTATCCTCCCCTCCTCATACTCCTGGTATCATATGTTGTCCTCCTATCAAGCCCCTCCTTCTCCTTATGTGGCACTCCTCCCTGATCCCACCTCTTATCCATTCGCCTTCCTAACAATCCACCTCTATATCCATGTATTTCCTTTTTCTATGTCCTGTCAATGAGTACCAGTTCATCGATGGGTAGCTTAATATTAGGAGAAAGCCTCTCAAAGACACACATGTGCACACTATCAGCTATAGGAATCATTTACCACATTTCGAGATCTCACTCTTGGGCCCATCCAAGAGGAGCTAGCTCAGGTGGAACGTGAAGGGACCTCCAAATGACATCAGATTTGGACACAAAGGTTCTTACAAAACTAGTTAATTGGGTGTTAAATGTTGGACATATGCGAGGTAATTTTAACTAGTACAATACGCCATCAACCTATATTGGCATTTGAAGTTTCCCCTTGGTAGAATTCTGATGGATTTCTATAAGCATCAAGAAGACATCCTACACTCTCTGAAGCACCTACATTATCACATGAGGGACATGGATTAGTTTTTGGGTGTCATTGAGCCACATATTGACATTCCTCCCCCAACAAGAAACACCCTTAGCAACACTAAAGGCCCTATTCAGGATGTCATTATCGACTATGATCCCTTAGCTTAGTCTTGCCATGCTCTAGCTCATTTTTCTTTCTGATTACAAATTTGATTCTCATGGCCAATCTGACCCATTTTTTATTAAATGTATTATCTATTTAGTCTTTTTGCTATTACGATTTCCTATGCCTCTATGTGAAGAATACATTTTTTGCTATGGTTCAGTCTTCCTTGTGAAACATTAACCTAACTTATCTAGCATATCCATGTATAGTTTAGTTTAAACATAGTTACCGATCGAACAAGAAAATTATCGATTACCCATTTTTTTGAGGTAGCAAAAAAAACACCTAATTTTGAAAAGTGGTTATTCAGAATAATCCTTTTTTTAGCATATTTTTGGCACTTTAAATTTTTTTATGTTTCAAGTCTTTTTAATTATTAGTGATTTTCATGCTCATTTTGAAAAGTGTTGATGCAACATCAACCCCTCCCATCGCCTCCTGCTCGCCCCCCCCCCCACCTTGTTTAGAGGGCTCATTTTTTACACTAAATTTTTAAATGTATTAAGTGTGACTAATATTTTTAAATGTTGATTATTTTTTACCATTTTTGTCTTATTCATCTTCTTGTTTTTCGTCTTAATATTATTTTTTAAGGGTTCTCCAAGCATGTGTGTTTTTTTTTCTTTGCAATACTTTTTTATAATGAAATTTTTAATTTGGTTTGCAAAGTTAGAAAAAACTAAAAATATTTTGAGGTTATGATTTTGTATATATTTATATATCATTAATTAATACTTCAATACACATAAAATAATTGTCATTAAATGATAACAATTTTAAACACTCTCCAAAAATACACATTTTGCATATAAATATAATTTAAAAAAAAATGTATTTTAGGATATTTTTGCTAAAAAATGACATATTAAATAAAAGATTCTTATGAAAAATTTGAATAAAAAAATTCGAAAAATCACAAATTTTATGAATTATATATTCAAAGATGACATTTTAAGTATTTTTTCCAAAAACAAATGATTCAAGTAAAATTTAAAGTAAAAATAACAAAAAAAAAAAAAAATGTTTAAAAAAAACAAATAATTGAAAAAAATCAATAAAATTAATAAGAATAAAACAACCTTAAAAATAAAAATTTGAAATATAAAAAGTTAAAAATAAATTAAATTTTAAAAAATGAAAAAAAAAACAAAACAAAAACAAAAACAATTACAATTAAAACTAAAGAAAAAAAAACATCAAAACAATTAAAAATAAATAAATAAATAAAAAACCTCATAAAAAAATGAATGAAAAAAAAAAACATCTAAAAATTTAAAGAAATAAAAAAACAAGTATATATATATGAGAAGCCTTTTCGACTCCCAAAATTGATTTCCTGCGAGAGGCTAGCCCTATAGACAGTGGGAGGCTGAATTTCATTTTTTTTGTTTTAATGTTTTTAATATTTAATTAATTAATTAAGTTTTTTTTTTTTTTAATTAATGGTTTTCGATTTTTTTCTTACAATGTTTAAAAAAATAAAATTAAGTATTCTCTTTCTTTATTACATTTTTATTATTATTGTTGTTTTTAAATTTTTTAATAGTTTTTAATTTGTTTTTTCTTTCATTTAAAAAAAAAAAAATTTGTTTCAATGTTTTTTTTTTATAGGTTTTTGTTTTTTTTTTTTTAATTTGATTGTATTTTTTTTTATTTTTTTCACTTTTAATAATTTTTTTAATGGTTTTTTTAATTATATGTTTTTTTCTCTTTTCTCTTTTCTCTTTTTTTTTCCTTTCTACTTTTAATCTTATTTGAATGATTTATTTGGAAAAAGAAATAAAAAATAAAAATAAAAATAAAAAAATATGTCATGATCTTTAAATATAAATTTATAAAAATTTCATAAATTTTGTTTTTACTATTATTATTATTCAATTTTTTCTTAAAAGTATTGTAATTAACATGTCATTGTCAGTGGTAACCTAGCCGCTCTGCATCGCTCCTCTGCATCTGAGGCCTAGCCTCGGCCCTCTGGCCGCTTCGGAGGGCCTTGCGCTTCTCTTGTGACCTGGATTCTCTCTGCATGTGCTGCTCCTGCGCGTCCAGTGCTTCTTCTGACTATGCGCGGCGCACTCACTCTGCGCGGCGCTCTGAAGCTATTGCGCGGCGCTTTTATTTCCGACTTGTGCTTCTCTTGGCACGGCGCGGCGCTTCGAATCAGAGTGGTGTTCATGCACGGTGCATTGGCCCTTTGCTCTTTACTTGGTTCCTTTGGGACTCCTTCTCCTCTGTTTGATTAGAAGTCCCATGTTTTGGACGCAGGGATTGGTGTGAGCTCGTTTCGTCGAGCTTTGACGGCGCTGCATCAATGGAGTTGCCTCCTATTTCTGATGCTGTTGCCTTCTCCAACCTGGTGGCATCCCTTCCAAAAAAGAAAGCTATCGAGGCCACGAAATTTGTGAAACGTTTAGATGACATCCCTGAGATCTCTCTCCCTCCGGAGGGCCCGATTCAAGTCGCCCTTTCTTTGGCTAAGAGAGCTATGGTGGGTCAGTTCGCTGGGCTCTGGCCCTCCCCCAAAACCACGGAGAGCTTGGTCACAAGAAACTGGGCGCCGTTGATTAAAGGCAGAGTCACTTCTTACTTTCTAGGTAAGGGATTCTTCCTATTTTAATTCACTGAAAAGGAAGATAAGGATCTGATATTCCGCAACGGCCCCTACTTTATGGGCCCTCAGGGGCTGTATCTCAATAAGTGGACGCCCGATTTTGACCCAGCAGTGGATGTCCCCACAGCCGTCCCCGTGTGGGTTAGGCTGCCCAATCTGCCAGTGCATTGTTGGAATGGGGAGTCCCTTCAACACATCGGAAACACCTTGGGAAAATACATTGATCGAGCAAAAAGTAAAGATCAATACGACTGTGCTAGAATTTGCGTTGAATTTGACCTTGAGGTTGGTTTGCCTGAGGCAATAAAGATCAGACTTGGAAGTTGGACACATGTGCAAAAGCTGGACTATGAACAACTTCCGTTCAAATGTCGGAAATGTCATGTTTACGGACACTTTGCTAGAGGATGTCCTAAGAACAGCGAAGGGGAGAAAGGCAAAGAGGATGGTTGGACTCAGGTAAAAAGGACCAAAACTGCCCACAAACCCTCTAGAACTGATAACATGAATGGAAAAGGGACTCAGGCAGGCTCTGGAATCCAAACACCTCTCATGGAAGAACAAGGAAATAAATTTACCCAGTTAAGCTCAGCAATAGAAGACACCCAAGAAATAGAGATGCAGAAAGAAGGATCGCCCCAAAAAGAGTCTCCCTCGAGACCAAAGCAAGTTGAAAGTAATGCAGACAGGACAAAAGAGATACCCACAGAGGAGGCTGAGGAAGTGCAAGGTTCGAAGGACTCAGAAGAAGAACGTGAAATAGGGGACTCGCAAACTTCGGCTAGAAGACCATCGAGAGGCCGAAAATCTGCTCGTGAAAAAAGAGAGCAGGAAACTTACAAAGACAAAGTCCAAGGAAGTCAACCAACCCTCGAGAAGCTCTTGGTTAAAACTCCGAAGTCAACCAGAAATCAGCCTCAGAGCTCTAAAGGAGCTCCACACTCCGAAAGCAAGTGATGAAGATTGTCTCTTGGAATTGTAGGGGTATGGGGAGCAGAATAAAAGAAGAAGCCATTAAAAGCTTGATGAGATCTGAATCTCCTGACATACTCCTCATCCAGGAGACTAAAATGGAGGACAAGGCCTTCCTCCATGTCGTTAAAAAACTGTGGAAGAAAAGTGAAGGGCAAGTTGTTTCAGCTCGAGGTGCCTCAAGAGGCCTGGGCACCCTTTGGAATCCAAACAAATACTCAAGGATCAAAGAGATCGTTAACACCCATTGGTTGTTTACTAAACTGCAACACGTCGACTCAGACGAGACCCTCTGTCTCTTCAACGTGTATGTTCCAGTCAGTGTAGGAGAGAAAAAGAACTGTTGGGATACCATCAGAAGTTTGGTAGATTCAGAGGAGTTAGCAAATATCATCATTGCAGGGGATTTAAACCTCACCTTATCTTCTGCTGAAAAGCGGGGAGGAAGTATCGTAAGGGATCCGGCGAGAGAACTGGTTGAGGATCTGCTTCAGGATTGGGACATGATCGACATTAAACCTTCGTCGGGCAAATACACTTGGACCAATAAAAGACTCGGTCCGGGACACATCGCTGCAAGGTTAGACAGGTTTCTCGTTCAAAGTTCTTTTCTTCTCCTTGGATTAGAATCTAGAATGCATATCCTTCCTTGTAGTGTCTCTGACCACAGACCTATTAAACTCGATCTTTTGGCTCATATGGATCAAGGCCCCATCCCTTTTAAATTCAGCCCCCTTTGGGCCAAGGAACAATATTTTATGCAACTAGTAAAAGATAGTTGGAAGCAACTTGTCAACGGATCTGCCTTCTTTGTTTGGGAGGAAAAGCTTAGGAGAGTAAAAGCTGCATTGAAAACCTGGGTTAAATCCCTTCCTAATCCAGCAGTGGAAAGGAAAAAGATTCAAGATTGTCTCGAGATACATCATCTCAATTCTGAAAATGAAGAGATCGCAAAAGATATTCTAGATAAGGAGGCCGATCTTCAGCAAAAGCTTCTCAAGGCAATCCTGGCCGAGGAAGAGTACTGGAGGATTAAATCCCGTATGCTTTGGCTTAAGGCAGGCGATAGGAATTCAACCTTCTTTCACAAACAAGCCCAAGCTCGGAAAAGTTTCAATTCCATCTCTGAAATCAAGGAAGAGAATATCAAGCACAGAGATATCCAAAGCATAAAAAACACTGCCTATCTCCACTTGAAAAAGTTGTACAGCGAAGAAGAGGGGCTGGGGTTTATTTCAAATTCACTGAACGATGTACCATCTCTGATTTCTGCCAGAAAGAATCAGTATTTCGAAGCAGAGGTCTCCAATAAAGAAATAAAAGCTGCCCTCTTTTCAATGGAGCCAGATAAGGCCCCGGGTCCAGATGGCTTCACTGCCAGATTCTTGCAGACCTGTTGGCAGATAGTGGAAAAAGACTTATGCAAAATGATCCGGAAATCTCAAACTTGTCAGAAAATCGGGGGAAGTACCAATTCGGCCTTTCTGGCCCTCATTCCCAAGGAAAAAGGTGCCAATTCCTTCTCCAGATTTCGCCCTATCTCCCTTTGCAACATAGGATACAAGCTGATAACAAAAGTAATTTCCAACAGACTGAAAACCATTCTTCCAGCTATCATTCCTGAGAATCAGGGAGGTTTTATTCAGGGAAGATAGATTGTGGACAATTTTATCCTGGTCCAAGAAGCGATCCATTCAAGCATGACCCGGAAAGAAAAAGGAATGGTTATCAAATTAGACCTTGAAAGCGCCTTTGATAGGGTGAGGCAAAGATTTTTGTTGGATGTCCTGCACAAATTTGGCTTTGGCCCCAACTTTATTCACTGGATCAAGGCTTGTATCAGTGAGCCCTGGATTGCCCCTTTGGTGAATGGGAGGGCTACTGACTTTTTCAAAGCCTCTAGAGGACTTAGGCAAGGGTGTCCTCTCTCCCCCTTGCTCTTTGTCCTCCAAGCTTCTGTTTTCAGCTTCCTTTTGAATAAAAAGCAATCTAATCAAGAAATAATGGGTTTGAACATCGCAAGAGGAGTTAAAAACATTAATCATGCGCTATTCGCGGGTGACTCTCTCTTGCTGGGTGTAGCCTCCTTGCTCTCAGCTAAAAGAATCAAAGATGTGGTGGATGTCTATTGTGAAGACTCAGGAAGCAGCGTCAACAAAGGCAAATGTCATATCTACTGCTGGAATATTACTGCCAGAATGCTCCATGAAATCTCCAATTTCTTCGGTTTCGCAGCCTCCTCTTCATGGTCCTCCTTCAAGTATTTGGGGCTTCCTGTTTTCCAAAAATGCGCTCTCAGCAAAGACTGGCTGCCTTTGCTAGACAAATTTAAGGCCAAAATCCACTCCTGGGGCTTCAATTGGCTCAATCTGGCTGTTAAGACAGTGCTCATAAAATATGTTTTGAACAGCCTTGCCATTTATCAATCTGCTGTTATGATGGCTCCTATTGGCATCATGAGGAAAATGGAGGATTACATCAGGAATTTCTTTTGGAAAGGTGGAAAAGAAAATGAGAAGAAAATCCCTCTATTAAGCTGGGATATAATCTCATTGCCCAGAATGGAGGGTGGTCTGAACTTCAAGAATATCAGCAAGCAAAATATTGCTTTGGGGGCAAAACTGATATGGAGAATAATTGGCCCAAATCCGGGTTGGGCTCAGATAGCGTTGTGGAAAAATTATTTTCGTGGGCAGAGAACACGCTGTCTGGACAATCCCACTTCAGCCTCTGGAATGATGATCCATAAGCTGTGCATAAAAGTTTCCACCTTATTTAATCCCCATGTGCACTAGAATCCTGGAAATGGTAAGCGCATCAAAATCTGGGAAGATCGTTTTATGGGTTGTGAGCCCCTTGCTGATGATCGCTCCCTGGTCTTGTTGAAAGATTGGATGGACAGAGCTGGCCTCAAAACTCTGTGGGACATTTCTCATTGGGAGAACGGTAATTGGCAGAACTGGGAGAAGCTAGAGGTGCCTCAGAACCTTACCAAATAATATGCAGTCTTCCTATCCCTTTTAAAAGGCATAGCCTTGATGAACAGCAGAAAAAAAGATTATCGTGGTTGGGGTCCGATCCCTGGGCGCTACTCTGTGTCGTGGGGATACTGGCAGATCTCTGTGCATCCTCACGTTCCCCCTGACCCAAAGCCTTGGCAGGGGATCTGGTTTTAGACATCGATCCCTAAAATTGATTCTTTCTGCTGGCTCCTTTGCCACCAAAGAATTCTGACTGATGATAGACTTCGGAAGAGAGGCTATATGGGGCCATCCCGCTGCTCGCTTTGTGGGGCTGATGAAGAAAATGCCCCTCATCTGATGTTCTTCTGTAATTTTGCTGTAGAAATTTGGAAGGAAGCTTTAGGCCCTTGGAACACCGTCTTCGCCCCCCCTATCCGATGCTCAGATCTGTTCTCAAACTGGAAGTCAACGTACCCTGGAGGCACTATCAAGAATGTTCACATTAAAAAATCATGGCTCGTTCTCCCCAAAATTATCTGCTGGCAACTATGGCTGGAAAGAAATCATATGATCTTCAGAGACAAGAAGAATGATCCAAATATTGTCTGGGTTAAAATTAAAAGCCAGCTTAAAGACTGTATGGGAGATCAACTTGATGGAGCAGATCTTAGTACACAAGATGCTGAATGGGGTGCTTTTCTTGATATGCATTTCACGGATATTGCCAGGCTGCCCGCTCCTCTAAATCCCTGGCAAATTCACCTTAAGGAAATAGATTTCTACGAGTTTTGCATCAATAAGGAAAAAATTGCTCTCTTTTTCGACGGGGCTGCCAAAGGCAATCCTGGCATTGCCGGAGCAGGTGGAGTTTTCAAAAGTGCGGAGGGCAGAATTGTTTCTCGATTCGCCTGGGGTGTGGGCTTTAACACAAGCATTCAAGCTGAAGCTCTGGCCCTTTTCCAGGGGCTCAAACAACTCATCTTTCTGGGTATCAATGATGCAATGGTTTTTGGTGATTCCCAGTCCATCATAAAGGCCATCGTGGATAATTCTTCTCCTTCTGATTTAAGGTTATCAAGATTGATGAGCAGAATTAGAACCCTGTTACAATTCTTTCAGAGTTTGGACTTCTTCCATGTAATGAGAGACAACAATAAGAAGCTGATGCTGAAGCCAATACGGCGGTTCTCCTCCCCCTTGGAGCCCTTCTAAAAGACAGAGACGAGGGCTGGGATCCCATCCCTTAATCAGTTTATAATGTTTTACTGTCTTTTATTGGAGCATTTTGTTTGTATCTGCAATCTAGGAAAGATAGATAAGATAGCTCGTTTTACAGTTTGCAGAATTCGAAGGCTCAGTAGTGGGGATGCCATTTGGCTCCTGGCCAAGGAGAAATCCGAGCTCTGCCAACCCTTTGTAACCTGAAATGAGGCATTTTGCCAAGAGATAATACATCATAATAATCGTTTCTGTCAAAAAAAAAAACATGTCATTTTTAGCTCACCGCCTATGCAGACCCACATTTTGAATTTTTTCATAATTGTTTTTAAAACTTTAATATTTTTAAAATGTTTTTTTTGGGTGAGTTTCTTTAAAACGACTTTTTTTTTTAATTATTATTTTTATTTTTTTAATGTTTTTTTTATTTTTTTAATTAATTAATTTATTTTTTCAATTTTTTTCTTAATTTTTTTTCATATTTAATTTTTTTAAAGTTTTTTTATTTTATTTTTTAATGGTTTTTTTATTGTGTTTTTTTTTAATGTTTTTTTATTTTTATTTTTTATTTTAATTTTTTTGTTTGTTTGTTTTTATTTATTTATTTATCAAGTCAATATTGTTTTTTCTTTTTTTCTTTTTCTCAAATTTTTAAATTCTTTTCTTAATTTTTATTTTTATTTTTTTACATTTTTTTTATGTTTTATTTTTTTTTTTCATTTTTTATATTGTATTTTTTTTGGTCATGTTTTTTTTCTTTTTTTACTTGTTATTGTTTTTTTTTGTTGTTGTAGTTTTTATTTTTTCAATTTCTTCATATTCTCAATATATTTGATTGCATATATATGTCAAAATAAAAAATATGTAGAAGTAATAAATATAGGAGAATAATTTTTTGTTGATGATGTACTTCCTTAGTGATGGATAGGAGTAGATAAGATTCTCAAAGTGATTTTTTTTTTTTATAATATTTAATATGTTTATTAGTTTCTATTTCTAAAATTCAAAAGAAATGTAATTTATTATTATTATTATTATATTATGAAAATTATATATATATATATATATATATATATATATATATATATATATATATATATATATATATATATATATATATCACAATTTGCAAATTTCAAAATCTTAAAATTATTTAAAAATAAATATTTACACAAATTTCCAAAAAACCAAATGTTTTAATGCAAAGTGTATCAAAAACTCCAAAATCATATATAAATTGATTTGTTTGGTAAATTCATCTTAAGTGTTTTCTATCGAGTGACTTCAATACATTATATAAAAAAATTATTATATTTAAAATTGTTATTAATGCAGTACAATTTTTTATATTATAGCTTAAAGGATGAGATTGTCTTTTAAATTGATTTTTTATAATGAATTGTAAATTGTATTGGGATTTTTTTTTTTAAATAATTTAATTTTTCATTGTATTAAATTTATTTATGTATTTAAAAACATAATTTAAACAATAAAAAAATCACAATTTCGGTTTGAAATTGTATAGTTAGATTTTAAAGAAAAAAAGTGTCATTTCATTTATTAGTTAGACTACACTTTAAGTTTAACTAATAAACAAAATGACTTTTTTAGAGGTATTTTTTTCAACCAATTTTAACCAAAAATTTCATTTTATTTATTATTTAGACTACCCCTTTTGTCTAACTAATAAACAAAATGATTTTTTTAAGGCATTTTTTCCAACCGATTTAACCAAAATCTAGTAGAAATTTTTAAAAACCTTGAGATTAATTAGTGTATCTCATGGTTTTTCACAGCACTAAATCCATTTAAACATTCAAAAACATAATTTAAAGCTCACATGAAATTGTATAGTGGGATTCTAGTTAAAAACCAATTTGGTTATAGTTTGTGTCTTTCATAATAGCTCGGTTTAACTAATAAATTAAATGAGTTTTTTTCAATCAATTTAAACAACCAATATTTTTAAAAACTTCAAGTTTAAGTTGTTTAATCTGCAAGATTGGAGTGTTTCAAAGATTTTTCACCACAATAAATCAATTTATACATTAAAAAATATCATTTAAACAATAAAAAATCACAAATTGATTTGACTTAAAATTGTATCGTGAGATTCCCATGAAAAAAATCATTCCATCTAATAATCAGACAATTTATAATATAATCCGATAAATAATCAGACAATTTATAATATAATCTGATAAATAAAATAGCTTTTTTGGCCTTTTCTTCGAAAGAATTTTAATTTCAACCCAAAATATTATTTAATTTTCACATTTCTAATTAATTTTTCACCTCACTAAATCAATTTATACATTAAAACACATAATTTAAACAATAAAAAAAACTCACTATCTCACTTAAAATTATATCACCCGCTCACCATCACACTTTAAATTATATCACCCAGTTAAAAAAGGAAATCAAATTATATTAGCGGAAAATTAAATTACATACAGAAGAAAAAAAAAAAAAAAAACCATTTATTTGTGCGCGTACTGCGATTTACTGGGATTGTGCGCGTACAGCTTTAAACAGAGCGGCACCATTGTTTGTCGTGTTCTGTTTCTATTTGAACCGAAATCACCATGTTTTAATTTCGATTGAAATAATTTAACAGCGCCTTGGCCATGCGCCTAATTTACGCCCCCCTCAGAATTATGATTCTGTGTGTCGCCCTTCTCTGGAAACGTCCTTTGAGGATTTGACGAGCTGCATCAAGGTAAGGCGTTCTTGATCCATGCCTTTTTGGCATCTCAGGAACTTTTAACTAGCAATCGTTGAAATTGGCAAAAAAAAGTAGGTATAGATTTGCTTAAATTTAATCACACATATAATATACAGGCCGGCATTAGAATGTCCGCTTCATAGAAATCGCTGTGGAAATCGTGGGATTTGGTCGCTTTGGGGTGTTACTGGCCTTTTCGACAGAAAGTTTAGGAGAAGTGTGTGCTTTCCATTTCGTTTGAGAAATTGAGACAGGGTAGGGTTGAATATCTCTGTCAGGTTAACTTAACTTGAAATTTTGTTGTTTGGCATCTTTTACTAAAGAAATCCATGCCAAAGAAAAAGAATAAAGATGTTTGATTGAATTATTCAAGGAATTATTTTTAGAGCTTTCCACTCTGCGAGATGGATTTAAGTCACGATTAATCTGAGATGATAGCCTTGTTGTAGAAGTCTGATGAGCGTCATCGTCCTTAATGATCTTGAAGAATTCATATTTTCATACTTTTAGCATTTTGAAGTTTATGAGATGGCTTAAACTTTATGATAGTGTGATGTGATGAGGCTTGCGATTCAGGGAGAAGTCAGCTTTAGTAATACTAAGGCAGTTGAGCTCCAAATTCTAGGACTTTCATATTATTCTGTTGGAATATTTAAAATTCCAGAACAATAATGGAGAATAAAATTCCCCCTCTTCAACACAGAGAAAATATAAAAAAATTTCTTCACTGTAGACAGAGTTTTCACTGTAAAAACTATTTCATTAAACTTCAAAAAACTTGGTTACAAAATCACCTCTCACTGAGGGAATACAAAGAGACTTTGACTGCTTCAAAACACACTTCAAAAACAAAACTCATACTCTAAAATTTCACTCTGGACAAATACCCTGTCTCTTCAAAAAAATGAATGCACTGCTGTGCCATTCAAAATTCTGTTACACTACTGTGCGTAAAAATAAAACTTACAACTCTTCACTATGCACTCAGGCCTTTTCTTCTTTTTATATGCCATGACATTTTTTTACAATATAAAAAAAACTATTTTAAAATAAAACTATTTTAAAACTTTAAAACAAAATAAATAAATAAAAACTAAAATCACAAATTCACTATGGCCCACGGCCTCCCTTTTGAAACGTGCAAATGATATATATGTTTGATATATGTATGTAAAACATATATATTCATATGTTGACTGTACGCACGATTTTCTTAAAACCAAATATTAAAACAGAACTTTGACTTTGTGTTTGAACCGGACGTCAACCCAAAATTTAACCAAACTGCATAAAAATTTCGGGTGCCAAAAGTTCCTACTGATGTCACCAAAATTGTGACGCGGAATTTTTATTAAATCCGCCTTATAAGTTTTCCCGGGTCCGATTTTTGGTAATGGTACGACAGAAAATTGTGATGCGGAGTTTTTCACAAATCCGCTTCAGTAAAATTCAAGTCTGGATTGCTGTTCAATTTCTCCGTATCCAATACAGCACTGAAATTGATTTATCAACATTTTTGGCAAGCGGCTCTCTGCAACAATTTTTTGTACTGCGATCTTGACTGATCGCTGGAAATGGAAAGTGGCTCAGTACTTGACAGAGCTGAAAGTAATTTTCAACACTCCCCCTTACTTTCAGCTGCTGGGTTATCAGTCATACCCAGACATTTCCTCAAAAACTCAAAACTCTTCTGCCCCAATGACTTGGTCAGAATGTCTGCAAACTGCTCCTGAGTTCTGCAGTGTTCCAAAACAATTTCACCGTTGTTTACCAATTCTCTGATATAATGAAACTTTGTGTCAATGTGTTTCGTTCTCTTGTGAAACACAGAATTCTTTGATAATGCAATAGCTAAGCTATTGTCACAATAAATCACTGTTCCTTTTACCTGCTATTGGCACAAAATTCTTAACATCCTCCTCATCCAAATTGCTTGACACGCTGCTGCTGTAACTGCCACATATTCTGCCTCTGCTGTAGACAATGCGACAATGGGCTGTTTTTTAGAAGCCCATGAAATTGCTCCTGAACCCATGTGAAAAACATAACCGGAAGTGCTCTTCCGATCATCTACACTTCCAGTCCAATCACTATCAGTGTATCCAACTAAATCTGAATTTTCTGAAGCAGTATATAAAATACCAAACTTTTTTGTACCTTTAACATACCTCAGAATTCTCTTCGCTGCCTGCCAATGTGCATCCTTTGGCTTCTCCATAAATCTGGAAATTAAGCTAACAGCATGCATTATGTCGGGCCTAGTTGCAGTCAAATACATGAGGCTGCCAACTATGCTCTTATACAAGCTAGGATCAAAATCCTTGCTGCTGTCCTCTCTGCTGAGTTTTAATCCCATCACTGTGGGAGTGATCACTACTTTGCTCTCCTGCATATTAAATCTTTCAAGCACTTCATTAACATATTTTTCTTGTGAGATAAAAATCTCATTTTCATCTTGTTCTACTTCTATTCCTAAGAAGTACTTCAACAAACCCATGTCAGACATTTCAAATTCTTCTTTCATGACTGTTTTAAAATTTTAAATAAGGTAATTATCATTACCCGTGAAAATAACATCATCAACATATAAAACTACAATCAACATTTTACCATCCTTTTCTTTGATGTAGAGGGTGGGTTCTCCTCACACTTTTCAAATCCATTTTCCAGTAGATAGGAATCTATCCTACTGTACCATGCTCTTGGTGCTTGCTTCAGCCCATAAAGAGCTTTTTTCAACTTGCACACTTTGTGCTCTTAGCCTTTCTTCTCATAGCCGAGAGGTTGTTCAATGTAAACCTCTTCCAATAACACTCCATTTAGGAATGCTGACTTCACGTCCATTTGGTAAACTTTCCACTTGTTTTGTGCTGCTATGGACATCACTGCTCTCACGGTTTCCATTCTAGCAACCGGTGCGAAAGTTTCCTCATAATCTATCCCATGCATTTGCTTATACCCTTTGACGACAAGTCTTGCCTTGTGTCTCTCTATTTTCCCTTCAGCATTACTCTTGGTCTTGTAGACCCATTTAACTCCAATGACATATTTACCTTTTGGGAGTTCAACCAAATCCCAAGTCTTGTTTCTTTCTATGGCATTAATCTCCTCATCCATAGCTTCTATCCATTTCTTATCCTTAATAGCTTCTTCAAAATGAACAGGGTCATCAACATGACAATATAAAGCAAACAAAGAATTGATACCTTCATTTGCTGCCTCTTGTGCATAAATGTCATTCAAATTTCTGAACTTCTTACCTCTTTCACTTGGTGTCAAATGCTTGAAGAAGCACTTGAATTTCCTCCTTGTGGTGTGCTTGGAGAAGGACTCTCATTTCTTCTCAAGGGTGTCTCTTGCTGCTCTTGTGTTGGTGCTGCTGTTTGGGAATGTATTTCAGCCAATTCATCACCATCTTCATCATGAGATAAACAGTGTTTAACATTCACTGTTTTCTCTATGCTTCCATCCCAAGCTTCCTCCTCAATAAACTGAACATCTCTGCTTACAATAAACTTCTTGGTGGATGGGTTATATAACCTGTAGGCCTTGGATTCCTCACTGTATCCAATGAAAATACATTTCTCCCTCTTCCTGTCCAACTTCTTCCTTAACTGATCCGGAATGTGTGCATAAGCCACACATCCAAAAACCTTCATATGTGTGACACTTTGCTTTGTGCCACTCCATGCCTATTCCGGCACTTTGTTCATCACTGCTTTTGTAGGGCACCTATTCAAAATGTATGCTGCACAATGTACAGCTTCAACCCAATAATCATTAGGCAAATGCTTTGCCTTTAACATACTCCTCACCATGTCCATTATGGTTCTATTCTTCCTTTCGGCTACTCCATTTTGCTACGGAGTATATCTAGTTGTAAACTGCTTTTGAATACCATTTTCTCTACAAAAACGTAGAAAATATTTAGAGATATACTCACCTCCTCTATCATTCCTTAGGACTTTGATGTGCAGCCCACTTTGGTTTTCCACAAGTGCTTTGAAATTGCAAAATTTTTCAAACACTTCACTTTTATTTTTCAAAAATTAAACCCAAGTTTTTCTTGTAAAATCATCCATGAATGTTAACATGTAGTGGCTGCTAGCAAGCGATGGAGTTTTCATCGGTCCACACAAATCTGAGTGGACAATCTCTAAAGGCGCCTTTGCCCTTATGCTTTTCCCGGAAGGAAAACTTTCTCTGTGTTGTTTCCCCAAGATACAACCTTCACAAAGGCTGTCTGGTTTTTCTATCAATGGTAAACCTCTTACCATTCCTTTTCTGTTCAACAAATTAAGACCTCAAAAGTTGAGATGTCCAAATCTCAAGTGCCACAACCAATTTTCATCTTTTGGTTCGCTTTGAATAGCCTCTTTTGCCACTGCTGCTATCTTTTCTTCATTTTTTAGATCTGCTCTCATTCTAAGAGGGAACATTCTGTTCCTTGTCATCTTCACTTCAGCAATACATTGTTTGCTGGGTGGTTTGTCCATAATGGTACAAACATCATCCTCAAAAAACACATTGTACCCATTTTGAACAAGCTGTCCAATACTTAAGAGGTCACACTTCATTCCTGGAACATAATAGACATATGCTATGGATTTCTTTGCACATTTTCTTGTTAGAACATTTACATTCCCTTTTCCCATAACAGACACTTTGCTATCAGTTCCTAGTGTGACTTGTGACTTCACACTCTCATCTAGCATAGAAAACATGGCTAAGTTTCCTATCATATGGTTACTGCAACCGGAGTCTAGAAACCATAAATCCTCACTTTTTTCTTCAGCCATATTACAAGCCAAAAACAAATTATCTTGGCTGAGATTTTCTCTAGTAAAATTTGCACTAGTTCTATTTCCCATATCACGCTGCTTCTTTCTACATTCATTAGCATAACGACCATATTTTTTACAATAGTGACATTGGACATTGGACTTATCATACCTCTGTCCTTGAGCATTCTGCTGACCACTCTGCTGGCTGCTGCCTTGGCCTTGATGCTGATTTGGATTGCTTCCCCTTCCTTGAGCATTTGCTGGACTGTTCCTTCCACCTCTGTTTTGGCTTCTGCCTCTTCCTCTTTTGTTTCCTCTACCTTGCCCTCTTCCTCTTCCGAAAGACATCTGGGTCTTAAAGGCATGTTCCAGAGATGAGTTTTCACTTCTACCCAATCTCTGCTCATGAGTCATCAGTGATGCATGTAGCTCATCCACTGTGAACTTTGTGAGATCCTTAGTCTCCTCTATGGTGGTGACAATCACATCGAATCTTGAGGGTAGACTCCTCAAGAGTTTTTCCACAATCCTCTTGTCTTCAAGAGTCTCTCCATGATATCTTATTTGTGTGACCATTCCAATCACATGAGTGAAGAATGAGTCAATAGTATCTGACTCTTTCATACAGAGAGTCTCAAAGTATCTCCTCAGCAACTGAAGTTTCGCTGTCTTCACTTTTTCCATGCCTTGATAGGTTGTCTTGAGATTTTCCCATGCTACTCTGGATCTCTTGGCTGCTGCTATCCTTGGAAATACACTCTCATGCACTGCCTGATACAATAAGAAGAGAGCCTTGGAGTCTTTCTTCCTATTTCTCTTCAGCAACTCTCTTTCTGCCTGAGTTAAATCTTCAAACTCTTCTTCATTTGCTGGCTCTTCAAAGCCATCCTCAACAAATTCCCATAAGTCTTGGGAGACAAATAGAGCTATCATAGTTATTGACCAGTAGTCATAATTTTTCCCATTAAACATTGGGAGATGGATATTTCCCATACCCATACCAGTGCTGGCTCCAGCCATTTTTCACTCTTAACTATGATTTAAAAACTTGACTGTGTATGTAAATAACTTGACTGTTCTGCAACAGTAACACAACAACTGTATAGAGAAATACCTTGAAGTATTTTTGGCTGAGTCTTCACACTGCTGGAGAAGCTGCTGCAACTAAGAACTCCTTTCCTTCGGCTTCTTTGATCTTCAAAGAGCCTGGAATAGCTCTGATACCATGTTGGAATATTTAAAATTCCAGAACAACAATGGAGAATAAAATTCCCCCTCTTCAACACAGAGAAAATATAAAAAATTTCTTCACTGTAGACATAGTTTTCACTGTAAAAACTATTTCATTAAACTTCAAAAAACTTGGTTACAAAATCACCTCTGACTGAGGGAATACAAAGAGACTTTGACTGCTTCAAAACACAGTTCAAAAACAAAACTCACACACTAAAATTTCACTCTGGACAAATACTCTGTCTCTTCAAAAAAATGAATGCACTGCTGTGCCATTCAAAATTCTGTTACACTACTGTGCGTAAAAATAAAACTTACAACTCTTAACTATGCACTCAGGCCTTTTCTTCTTTTTATATTCCATGACATTTTTTTACAATATAAAGAAAACTATTTAAAAATAAAACTATTTTAAAACTTTAAAACAAAATAAATAAATAAAAAATAAAATCACAAATTCACTATGGCCCACGACCTCCCTTTTGAAACGTGCAAATGATATATATGTTTGATATATGTATGTAAAACATATATATTCATATGTTGACTGTATGCACAATTTTATTAAAACCAAATATTAAAACAGAACTTTGACTTTGCGTTTGAACCGGACGTCAACCCAAAATTTAACCAAACTGCATAAAAATTCTGAGTGCCAAAAGTTCCTGCTGATGTCACCAAAATTGTGACGCGGAATTTTTATTAAATCCGCCTTATAAGTTTTCCCGAGTCCGATTTTTGGTAATGGTACGGCAGAAAATTGTGATGCGGAATCTTTCACAAATCCGCTTCATTAAAATTCAAGTCCGGATTGCTGTTCAATTTCTCCGTATCCAATACATCGCTGAAATTGATTTATCAACGTTTTTGGCAAGCGGCTCTCTGCAACAATTTTTTGTACTGCAATCTTGACTGATCGCTGGAAATGGAAAGCGGCTTAGTACTTGACAGAGCTGAAAGTAATTTTCAACATATTCAAATTCACAGTTATTTCGGCCAAGGATGGGATCGCATCAATCAGGTACCAACACTTCAGGCGGTGGTCTTCCCGTTTGTCTTTCTGGAATCAGAATACTTCCCTCGGTACTTTTCTTCGATTGCTACAATAAATTTATTTTGAAATCATTAAAGATCACTTGATCTTACCTGGAAATTGGAATTTCATTTGTGGAAGGACAATGTTCCTCAGCTTGCAAGCATGTTTCAAATTAAGTAGATTAATTTCTTTAAAATCCTTCTTTTTATCCTGTGTAAATTATTAAATTATGAACTTGTCTGGAACTTAAAACCTTGCTTTTCGTATCCTGCAGCTACAATCTTCCAGTCGTCGTCGGCATCATCATGGTCACCACCGGAACGAGGTGATGAAGCTGAAGACAACCCCCACACATTATTCTTCTTTGAAGTCCAGTGTGATTTCAACAGAAGCATGTCTTGATCAAAGGTCGCTCTAATTTCAATAGATCTATAATTTTCACATGAGTAATGCAAACAATCGTTTAGGTCACTCCGTGTTTTGTACAATTTCTTGTAGATTAAAATATTTGACTGTTTCACATCACAAGTTAGCCACGATGGCCCTATGAGGTTCCTCTGCGACGTGACATTTTACAGGAACGGCCTCGCCGCACTCTAGCCTTACAGTATGTCTTTGTTGCACTTCATTTCATTCAAATGCCTATGGTACTAAAAGATCTAAACAATGAAAGGCAAACTTTAGGGTTTCACCATGATCCGGAATCATTTCTTGCTCAACCATATAGTCATCGTATGGCGCAGAGTGTGATACGTTCGATGATGCAGGATCCTTCGTTCGAGCACGAATTTGTTAGAGGCTATAATAGTTGTGAGAATCCAGGTTAATCATCACCAGTTTCATGCTTAAAATTGTTTTTTGTTTTTCATGTAAAAAATTTCCTCGGAAGAACAAATGTCAAGATTGACCGTATTGTCTCAGTCCTTAGTAATGACCAACCATAATTGTACTGGGGAAAAAGGCTGTATTTTAAAAGCTTCAGAGGAAAAAATAACGAGTAGGCTTTAGTGCGATTTTTTTGAAGGTTTTTAAGGTGGCTTTTTCTGGTGTAATTTCTCTAAAATCTGGCGGGAATTTATTGAAAAGAGAAATTTGATTGCTAACCTTGCACAATGGAAATGGAAGTGCCCTAAGGGTTTTTGAGGGTGCTGAATCCATATATAGAGTCAAAAAACCAGATTAAATATCAAAAACTAAAATTTTACCTCAAATTTTTTCACCAGATTCGAGCACGTGAAACTCCAAAAAATAAAAGCTATTTTATATTAATATAAAAAAATAGTATCAAAAAAGTTCTCACTTGTTAATCTAATTCTTAAAATTAAAATTTTCTGCACTGTATATAACATTATCAAGCCTTGCCATTATAGGACAGTATGGCAATCACATGTTATTATACGAGATTCTTCAAGACTTACATAACATCTAGATTTGTAATTTAGCATAAATTGTTGATAATTCTCAGTCAAATTTAAATTGGCAGGAATGGAGGACGGCAAAATAGCTGGGGTTAAATGGTGATCAGATGATGGAATGGCTCGGTTATGTTAGTGGACTGACACAAGCGGGGATCGCCCTTACCAATTCAGAGGATCACTTGTGCTGGGCGGGGTCACTTAAGAACGATTACCCGGTGGTTACGGATATCTATGTATCGCTCATATCGGTAGGTTACGTACAACTGTCAAATATAATACCCTCTTCAAGGTAATCTGTTAGTGGAAGATTCCGCAGAAAATCAAATGCTTTGGATGGCTGGTTATCCACAACAACATCCTCACTTGCAGAATCTTCTTAAAAAGGGATTTGTTGGGCCTTGTATCTTGTGCAGAAGGGGAAGATGAGATAAACCATATTTTCATCTAACTGTATTTATGCTAAGGCCATTTGTCAAGTGGTCACGGAACATTTTAAGATACAACCAACGACCACAGTGACTTCACTCTACAATTGTTTTAAAGTCTGGAAAAAAATAAAACTTTAAGGGCTTTTCCTCTATTTATCTTATGGATCATAAAATCATAGTCTGGAAAAAATGATACAACTTTTAGGGCTTTTCCTCTATTTATCTTATGGATCATAGGATCATATGGAGGAGGCTCAATGCCATGCTCTTTGAGAATAGAGATTTACAGATGAAGGAGGATATCATCACATGTGTGAGATATTTTAATGAAACTGTTTTTCTTTCACAACATAAAGGTTACAGAACCTTTAGATCAGTTTATGGAGCTAGTAATAGGAGAGCATGTTGACGTGGAGCAGTTTTTTTTTTTTTTATGGAGCTAGGAGGGCATGGGATGTGGAGCAATGATTTTTATATCCATTAAAATACAATCACTTCTGGTGGGAAGCCGACAACATACCCATTAAAATGCCATCACTTTTGGTGGGAAGCCGGCACGGGGACTAATAAGACTAATAGTAGCGCTGATAGCGCTGAAGTGGTTGGGCATAGAATGCATACATATCTTTGTTGATAGAATTATGGAATGGGAAAAAGGAAACAGTGTTTCAATTCACCTATTCTAAAAATTTGGAGGGATAAAATTAAAATATTGGTAAAACATTTGCAGAGTATCAACTTTGTCTTTGAATTACAGATATGCTCTCCAAAAAAGCATTAAAAACAGACAGATAAGTTTTATTTAGCATCTTTGACATAGAAGTATTGTACAATGCTCGATTCATCAATTATATTTGAAAATATGAAAACATAACATAGAAAATGACCAGAAAAACATAATATGCAAGATTTCACTACAGACACTACTAGATTTATATCAGTGTCTGAGTACACACAAATGCTAGAAGTCCCTTTTTGCTTGCCAAGATGACATATATCTTGATATTTTTTTTTTCTAAGTAGAATTGATCTATTAACAAAGGGATAAGGTTACATCGTGACCGCAGTCAAAATCTACTGCCTTGGAGGTAGAATTTTCATGCAAAAACAAATATGGAGACTACCCAAAAACAGGGAAACCATTCTGAAAAGATTGCCATAACCCACGCAGGGGAGCAAGTTGTGATCTTCCTGAGTTTGCTTGGAACCAAAAATGTACAAAAAGATGCCAAAAAAACCCCATAAATGTCTGCACTGGAATAAACCCAATAGTTTGGGCCGCAGGGAAAGAAAGGAAAAAAAAAAAAAAAAAAACCTTACAGTAAGCCAGCTAGTCTTCTGGAGGTTCCTCAACGATCCGACACCAACCTGAGGCGAGCATATCTCTGGCAAGAGCCTCTTCGGAAGCAGAGGGACCAGGATCAATTGGGACCATAACCTCATCAGGGACACTGCTAGCAGGAACCACCGGAGTCTGCATCGACGCACTGCCACCTCCCATCTGGATATCCGTGTTCTGGGAAAATTCTGCCCCAAGACCTATAGAATGCAAACTCGACTCGCCCCAGCTGGCCTTCCTCATGGAAGACCACCGTAAAGAGAGCAGTAATCCTAGGGTGAGTCAGGGAGCTGTTGAAAATGAAACGCGCAGAGCCAATAGTGGGAGACAAGGTGACAGGAGGTCGAGGAGCAGGGGAGCTCCAACAATGGCAATTGTCAGGGAGACGCCCTCTCCCACTGCGAGTTCGGGGGTAATGGCCTGTACCCATGCCACTGGCGTGAGAAGGCGTAACCGAAGAGGGGCTAGACTACTCGCTTGAGGGATGACCCCTGGTGCCGCCTTTGCGGCTCCTCATTCTATGGCGCAACCGAGGCATTGGGGGGATAAAATGAGACCAATCAGCAACAATATCCAGGGAATAACACTTCGTGTAGAAACCTGTGACCCGATTAAAGATCCAAGGGTTCTGCGGAGGCTGAGCCACTATCCGATTAGAGCGCAGCTCCAACAGAAAATCCCCCTCCCTACACTGATAAAAACGAAAATTAAAACCAACACAAAACAGAGTGATAGCAAAGACCAGGTAACAACTGACGCGGCGCGTTTGAAACAAACCCACCGAGGGCTCATTGCCATCCCGCCCTTTAACCTTCCCTTTCACGCAATGTAAATCACCCATCATAACTGAAGCATTGATGTGAGCCGATCAGGAGCATGTGAGGGCAGGAGCCAGCGCGGTGGGCATGAAGTGAAGTCCGGAATCCTCTGCAGCCATGGCTTTGATATCTGCGAAGTGTAAATGCAACAATCTGTCGCACAGAGGTCGATTAAACGCCATGTCCTGGATGGGCAGGTGTCGGCTTACCTCGCCGCACCTCTGTCCCATCGTGTTAATCATCTATTTGTACACCCGCATCCGGGGACATATATCTTGATAGTTACGTAAAGCAACATAGACAATTGCAAATGACCTTGCTTTAAATTGAGAAGAAATGCTTTAGTTTTTTTTGGTGGTGAAAAGACATATTTTATATATGAATCAAGATGCTTTATGATCTAAGTTATAGATTTCAGTTTGTTTGTAGCTGTAAGGTAAAGACTCTATATCTATTAAGATGATAGATAATAATCCAAAATATATGTACTATTTTTATTAATACATGAGTAAGTTTTTATACATAACATTATCGAACCTATTTATTGTTATTCAGATTACACATTATATATATAAAATAATAATAATAATAAATTTATTGAAATCTACTTCAAAAACCAATATATTGAATAATTAATGCTGCCAGTATTAATATATTCTAATTATATTAGAGATATTTGAAGTTATAAAATCATTTTTATAATAAAAATAATGGTTTAATTAAATTTAATTCCCTGAAAATAAAATGCGCAACACGGCATCATTTATCTCATGAACGTTCCTCGAAAGGGTTAACAGTCGTCGTAGTCTTCCCAGGCAACATTTTGGCCCGGATTCTGGCAAAGATTTTTAAAAAATCCGGCAAAGATTTTATCAGAATCATGTTTTCAATTGTTAAATTTTAGTATTTTGAGTGCTCTAAGGGTTTTTGGTAGCGCTGAATCCATTTCTGCTATCAAAAATGGATTCCAAACACTCCAAATACCTGATTTCTTGAATTTTAATTGCCCGAATTCTGGCAAAAAACTGGCGTCCGGGCTATTTCATTGCCTAGGTAGACAACTCCTTAACAGTGGCCTAATACAATCAAATATCAATATCGTCATTAAAAGGTGAGCATAGATGACGAAAGAAGTTTCCAGTCCGTCAGTCAACTTCCTTGCGAAGTTTTCTTTTGGAAGTGTCTTTTGTTTGAAGAATCGGCCCCTGATGGGACAGCTCCTAGACACTCCTCTCCTGCGACCCCTCGATTTTCCGGGCTTCAGGTGGACCCCGCTCAGCGGAAGCGACGGTAGATCTCGGGTCCCTGCCTCCGCCACTGCGACCCCTCCGCGCTGCTCCTCTCCCATCAACCACCCGACGCCACCACTCCCGTACGCACAGAAATTTGAAAATTTGAAACAAGAGCACTTTCACGCCGGTTATGCATTTACTCACAGGAGGCTGCTACACACAGTTTTGGAATCGTGTTTATGGTATTTGCAGTGATAACGACACTGGGAGTCGTGGCCGGAGTGGTAGGTCGCCTCCGCGCGGGCTGGTTAACTGCTCACTGTGCACGCTGCATTTCAGGATCGGCTTCAACACTTGCTTTTCGTAAAAATGTTTGAGGTATTTTATTTTTTGATTTTTTGCTTTAACCCGAAAGATCAGATAGCCATGAATTTTGATGTTAAAATCTTGCAATATATTTAATTTTGTGCTAGCAAGGTCGATGGCAATACCTGTATTGGGTATTTAATTTAGTTTGATCTGTTTGCAATTGTTTTGTAGGGATCCGGTGGAGTCACCTGTCTCAATCGCCCTCAGCGTAGGTGGCATCCACTGTATGAAGATTCGAAACTAAAGTTTAGCTTTAGTGCCGACCCATTTTCTCAACCCTTCCTTTGAAATGTTGCATTCTGTGGCATCTTAATGAAGGCGCCCAAGATAGGGTAGGTTTTCAATCAGGGTTTTTATTTGGTATGAATGCTTATCAACGCTCTGATTAAAGCTTCCGTGGAGTTTATTTTGCCTGGAATTCTCAGTTTATGGTTTATTTTGCCTTGAATTCTCAGCTTATGGTTTGATTTCATTTTCAGATGATTAGAAGGTAATGCACTGAATCAGAATGGACCGGCAATGATTCTTTCATTAAAATAAACTGATCTCTTGTTCACTAAGGCCCGACATTTTAGGTATTCAAGAAGCTAGCGGTAAACTAGTGGGAGTTAGGCTCGATCTGAATTTTCAGGCCATTCTTTATAACCTTCCCTTAATAAATCAGTTGAAAAAATTCAATTAGATAAAAGTCCGATCTGATTTTCTGGGCATTCTATGTAAGCTTTACTTAAGAAAGCAGTTGCAAGAATTCAATTAGGTAAAAGTCCTATCTGATTTTCGGGCATTCTGTATAAGATTTACTTGAGAAAGCAGAATAGAGTAGCGAGAATCAACAACATGCTCTAGCAAAAAGATTTGGTAGGTTTAGTTAAAATTCTGCAATTTCAGCTTTGATTTCATTTTGTTTCTTCAAAGCTTTGGTGCATCAAAGAAACAGTAACATGCAAAATCTTTCAATTCCGATGAGAAGAATTTGATCTTTCTTGTTCAGTGTTATAAAAATACTAATATCTGCATGATGTGCTTTGTATTATTCTCAATGAATGGCCAAGGTCACTCTTTTGACAAATTTACTAGTTGGATTATTGAACGTTTAGTCTTCAAAGTTGCTCTGTAGTAAGAAAGCGAATCATGATTTTAAGTTTCGATTTTGTGGTTTTATATCCTTTTTATTTGTTGGTTTGTTTTGTGATTTTTTTGGTTAATGGCTCTTTTTATGCACTGTAATAGTATAGATTAGAGTAGTGATATATTTCTGGTTTACAGAAAAACGGTTTGAATGTTCTAAGATACTTGAATAGGGATGAAATCAATAAAATGAAAAAAATGGTAATTCTGAGGTACCGTTACTGGTGGTGTTGTTTATTTTTTATCAATTTTTTGAGTTGGGTTTGTTAGGTAAATCTTGTGTAGTGTAGGTGTAAAAGTAATATGTGATAAATCATCATGAGATTTTAAAGTTCATTAAACTAAAAGTAGTTTATAGTATTATGATTTTCTTGTTTTTAGCCTTTTGCGTTTCAGTTTTTTTCTTATTAAATTGATGATGAGCTGACCCAGCCTTTCAACAATTCCATAGCTGAAAAGACAATGCCAAGAAACTCATGCTAACATATTCTCATAACTTTTTGTGACCTCTTTGAACACATCATATTTCAAAATGAAATGTTTTTCCCATTCCACTGCCCCAGACATGCAAAATGTACAAACCCATTCTTCCCAAGCTTCTTTAGGCTTTTTCCACCTTCCTGTTTCACACCTAAATTGATGAGTTGGTTCTTAATTGGGCAATAAGAACCTTTGCCCTCCACTGATTGTTAACTCCAATGTACTCTTTTTGATGGAGATCATACTAGGGTTGAATTCTTAAATATAGTACTTCTTTCTACCCAACTCTTTTCCTCATACCTGTTTACAAAACTTCTCCATTACAAAATTTTTTAACTCTCTGCTATTTGTTATTTGTGAGACAAACAATAAAATAAATATTCCATTATATAAAAGTTATTGATTTAAGAGTGAATAATGAAAATTATTAATATTAAAATTTTTCAATCTTACCATCAATGACCTCTTCAATCAATAGTTTTTCATTCACTTCTCTTGTTAAACCATTAAAATAAATATTCCATTATATAAAATTTATTGATTTAAGAGTGAGTAATGAAAATTATTGATATTAAAAATTGTCAATCTTAACATCAATGACCTCTTCAATCAATAGTTCTTCATCCACTTCCCTTGTTAAACCGGGCAAAAGAAAAAGAAAGTAGGATTATTTAAAATCAATAATTTGAAAGTTATTGATTTGAGGGGTAATGAAAGTTATTGATTTAAAGAGTTCACAATTTTCATGAGATGGATCATTTTAGTGTATTTTCATTTTCTATATTTTATGCAGAAATATTCTAATTGGACTTTGTACATCTACTTCTCATTTCTTTTATATTAGCTTTCTAGAAATGTTATTTGTTTTTATGTATTTCTTATTTTACAATTTTAGATAAATGTTTTAATTTAATGTTTTGTTTAAAAATTTATACTTATTGAAAATTTAGTGTAGGAGTGATGTGTAGGTGTAAATATTTGTAAAATTTAAGATTTATATGTCTACTAAGTCAAAAATAAAATGGAGTTTTAAATTAATTCATTTCTGGGCTTATTCTTAAGAAGAGCAAAGAAAAAACCACAACCATTTGGGTATCATTATCCTTATCACAACCTGTGCCAAAAGCATTTGAATCTCACTATTTATTAACTCTACAAAACTTACATTTTTTCAATGAATTTTTTATACAACTTTTCATTTTATTTAATGCCTTCTACAAATTAAAAATATATTTGAAAGTTACGTTTTTATTTTTATTTTTATCTTAGTTGAGTTGTTTCATTTAGTTCAACCCTAGAATTCCACTTCACCCTACATGAATTTTTTTTACTATCTTTCATTTTATTTACTGTTTTTTGCAAATTAATAATATATATTTTATGCAGATATGGAACTCACAAAGCATCTAGAGTCAATATTTTATATCTTTCTTTTGAAATATTTAGTATTTTTTGAAAAAATTTCAACTTGTAAATTTATAACATTAAGTACCATGTCATAAAGCAAAGTAATAATGTATTTAAAGTACACTATGGATTTCCAATAAAAAATAATTATAGAGTTGTTCCAATTTATGTACAAATTATGCAATTAATTAGAGAATGGAAAGATGTATAGTATATATTAACAATTTTAGAAAATGCTAATAAGATATGTCAATAGATATTATTTTTTTCAATGCGATATCTTATTTATTTTATCAGGATGTTATTTGATAATTTATATGGTAATTTTATAATTGTATTATGTAAATGTGTAAAGGTAAATATAGATTTAGAGATGCAAGGTATTAATATTTAAACATCCATATATTAATATAAAAAATAAAAACATATAACATATATGATGTAAATTTAAGATGTATATTTTAATTACATATGAATTAAGATGTATGATTAGGGTTAAGACACAAATTTTAATTTTTCTAGAATAAGTTTTTTTTTAAGAATATTTTCGTTTTTAATTATTTGCTTAAATTTTTTTGTATTAAGAGGTGTTATACAATTTAGATAGATATATTTCCATGTCAAATTATTAGATTTAAAATTAAACTAACCTAGATCCGTTTTAACCTGCAAATATATCAAGCCCTGAGAGGGATCAAATTTCTAGAGGTGCAAACCTTTCCTCAAGTTTTGCACACAAAAAATTGGTTAATATTTGCAACAAAATAGATGTTTATGTTTACAAACCTTTTTTTTGCACTTGAGAGATTTGATTTTTTTGCACCTACAGAGATTTCATCCCTTTAGGGGATTTATAGATCCAAGTTTAAGATGGATCTAGGTTTGTTTTATTTGAAAAAATTTAAAACTTATAGTTGGTATTAGATTAAAACTATTGTTTTTAGAAGGATGGTTTCATTGCTAAAGAGCAATGGGTTTGATTTGTAAACTATTGAGGATATTCCACCAGAACAATTCATCACAACATATCTTATAATATTTTGAAATCTCTTTCTTATTTAACACTAGATAGTTTGTGAATTAAATACTATAATAAATTGAATTGAAATGATAAGAACTAAGCAAATAATATATCATCCATACAATGAACCAGATGGCATGATGGATCCTTTCTTTATAGCATGTTCCCTGAGCCGGATAGAGCCTAGACATGTATATTACTATAAAGTTGCTGTTGAGATACCTTCATGGATTGAGATAGTGTTGTGACTATAGAGAAATGTCAATTCCAAGTGAACCAAGAGTTCTATGATCACGAAGAACACATTGAGGTGTTTCTTTAGCTTAGGGTCTACCATGATTTCTTGGATGAGACACAAGTAGAATTTTTTTGCTTTGAGTATAGTAGAGGCAAAGGACATTGTTAGCACGGCTATCTTCAAGGTAGTGTGGTTGAGAAAGATATTTGGAGAGTTATTTGAGCATGTAATAAAGGAAACTGTGATATATTCCTACAACCAAAGTGGGATTCGAATTCCAGATAATATAGTGTTACATGACACATCAAATCACACTGAGATTATATATCACTATATTCGAGATATGGTGAAAAGAGGAGCAGTGAGGCTCTAATACAACTCATTTGATGAGCAAGTTGTTGACAGTCTCACCAAGCCTTTGTTGAAATGGAATTTCTTGGTCTTTAGAGAGAATTCTGGAGTTGTGGAGAAAGTATCCCTTCTAGGAAGGGATCCTGGTTGATCACGAACGTTGAGCTCTGGGAGCTCCTAGGGTTTAGGGTGCTCCTTGTGAGCCATGGATGATAGGATGTGTTTGATTCTTACCAGGAATGGTAAGTGTGTATCTCCCCTATTTTTGATGTAGGGATGTGTTTGATCCTTACCACTTGTGGTAAATGTGTATCTCCCCCTATTGTCAATTCCAGAACTTGACCATATACCCTAACATGCATCCTAATGACAAGCTAGGATTTTCGGGATTGCCACTCATTTGGCCAATGAGTGGAGACTTAGGTTTAGAGGATCTTTACGTATGGCAGACACATCTAGTAAATTGATCTCCCTATGTTTGTGATGCATGGTGTTCAAGAACTTGATCATTAAGGATCATCTTTGATATGACATAGGGTATGGAGGATATTTACCACTTGCGGTAAATCGATCTCCCCTATGGTCGATGAGGATCAACTGGTGGACATAGGGTTTCGAGGATATTTACCAAGGAGTGGTAAATTGAAATCCCCTATTGTCATTTGATATAGGATTTGGAGGATGTTTACCCGAGTGGTAAATTGATCTCCCTATGATGATTCTTCTTCTTTAGATCAAGAAATCATTCTTCGATTGAGTTGAGTAAAGAAAAGATGAGATATGATGCAACAATGATGAGAAATGTACATCCAATATGAGAGACACGGTGCAGTCATAAAGTCCTCCCTAGTTGAGATGGAGTGCTGAAATTTGGGGCAGCTATGGGATGAATTTCCCAAAGAGAAACCCAACTACCCCAAAGGAAGCCCATCTTGCCCCAAAAATAAAATTCAAAGAGAAATATTATTGTTGATATGTTTGACACTCCTATTATTATATGACGTGAAAAATTTATTTGGTGAAGTAACCATCAAAGCATATTTAAATATTATTACATGCAATTTTGAATTTATGTTTCCCTCTAAATTTTCATGTTGGCTTCATAATATATCAAGTCGGTTTGGCCAAATAGTCGTGTCTATTCATATGGGAAATAAACTATAAATTGAGCCTAATTTGTTCCCAAAAAGACATAGTTTGGATTTGATCTGAGGCTAGGAATCTTGCATTATGAAGCTAACTTTTGAGGTAGAGGGCCGAGACCCTGAGGCATACTTCTGAGGCAGAGGGTCGAGACCCTGAGGTAAACTTATGAGACATAGGATTGAGCCCTAAGGAATATTTATGAGGTAAAAGGGGCCATGAAACCTTAGGTTTGTCTCTATGGAAAGGGGTCATGAACCCTAAGAATTGTCTCTAAGAAAAAGGGTCAAGAATCCTTAGTTATGTTTATGAGTAAAGGGGTTGAGAATCCCATGGATAAATTCTGAGGAAAGAGGCTGATCCTATGGCACAATGCGAGCTCAAGAAGAAAATTTGGAGGATTGTCCGTTGATCTTGTTGGAGGTATGTACATGCATGTTTTGGAGGGTTACTTCTATGGTTTGTGCACTAGATTAGGGCTACTTTTGTGTAGGTAAAGTGACCTTAATTTTTGTTTTAAGAGGACTATATTTGCTTCTCTTGTTGTAGCCCTAATAGAACTAACCCTCTACACTTAGGGTGTTGTTTTTGTGACCTTCAAGGCTTAAACTTATGCAACCTTTATGAGATTTGTTAGGAGACCTCTGCAACCTATTTGAGTATCCCTATATGTGCCCTAAACTTCAGAGGTCAATAGAAATATATATATATATATATATATATATATATATATAGTAATATGTGGATATGTCAATGATCTTTGGGATAGGATTCTTATCCTTATGTCAGAGATGTTTGGACAAAGATTTTAGTTCATGTGACAATGTTGTTTGAGAAAATATTATAGTTCTTATAATCGTAATGCATGACCATGATACTAGTGCTTATGAATGTGATGTATGTCACAAATGATTATCCTTATGACAATGATGATTGACATTATTACTTGTTCTTGTAATAGTGATGTTTATGACAAATGTGATAGTGCCTCTATGACAGTGATATGTGACAATTCCTCTATGACAGATGCGACAATGCTTCTATGATAAGATGTGTGGTTGTACTTTATGAAAGGGATGTGTATCATCAGTGATGTATGACAATACATTCTATGATAGTATTGTGTGGAAGTGCCTTTATGATAGTGCGATATATGGTGATGTATGGTGGTAACCCTATGACAGTGATACATGTCTCATGACAGTGTGATGTATGGCAGTGTTTCTTATGCTCTTCTTGCAGACAAAGGTATATGCTACTTACAAATATCTTAAGGCATTCTGAATGTCTCCTTGATTTTCTTGACAACTGCCATCTCATGAGGATCCTATATGATCCAAGATTGGCACTAGGTCACCTAATGTGACTGATGATGAAAGACTTATGTCTCATGATATTTGTGCATTGTATCTTAGTTGAACATTTAATGAATATCTAAGAAGAAGACTTTGGTTGGGTTTCCCCCTTGTAGGGTTTGCCTTGGTCTATGACCTAAATTATGGTGCATGTATTATGTATGTTTTTTTCTATTGTTCGGTATTTCTCCTCTACATTGTTGATGTTATTCTCATCCCTACATAACTGTTAATAGTAATATGATGTTATGGGGTGAATGTAATTTTTAAATTGGTGAAAATGTTTAAAAAATGCATTTATCTTTTGCATAAAACAATCCAACCCTAAAAAGTCTTTGGGGTCTTGGTTAAAGGGTGATGAGGTGGGTTGTTATAGCACTCATCACAGGTTCAATTCCCCTCTGGGTTAAAGAGAACATGCTACCACCTCTAAATTGAAACATTTTACTACGAGATGAATAAAGTTATACAATAAATTTCTTGATTAAAGTATAGATAGGGATAAATTTCTTGATTAAAGTAGGGATAGGGTAGTAAACTAATGATTACTATGAATTGGTGGTTCTTAAATTAACTCTTACAATTGGCTCAAGAATATTATGATACACAATTACAAATTTTTTTTGGATCCTCTACTTATTCAATGGTTAAGAAAATAAATATTGCTCAGAAATTTTACTTTAGAATCACTTTTTGATAATATACATTAATTTGTAGAATCTCTTAATAATATATATCTGCAGAAAATATATATTATTAATTTGCAAAAAAACATTAAATAAAATAAAAGATAGTAAAAAAATTCATGTAGGGTGAAGTGGAATTCTAGGGTTGAACTAAATGAAACAACTCAACTAAGATAAAAACATAACTTTCAAATATATTATTAATTTGTAAAAGACATTAGATAAAATGA
Source organism: Pinus albicaulis (assembly GCA_034641835.2). NCBI lineage: Eukaryota > Viridiplantae > Streptophyta > Pinopsida > Pinales > Pinaceae > Pinus > Pinus albicaulis. The sequence goes on along the minus strand of CM076575.1, from coordinate 666,813,681 downwards.
AAAGTTGTATAAAAAATTAATCTAGGATGAAAAAATGCGAGTTTTTGTAGAGTTAACAAATACTGAGATTCAAATGCTTTTCTTCTTATTTGGCACAGGTTGTGATAAGGATAATGATACCCAAATGATTGTAGTTGTTTCTTTGCTCTTCTTAAGAATAAGCCCAGAAATAAATTAATTTAAAACTCCATTTTATTTTTCACTCAGTAGACATATAAATCTTAAATTTTACAAATATTTACACCTACACATCACTCCTACACTAAATTGTCAATAAGTATAATTTTTTAAACAAAACATTAAATTAAAATATTTATCTAAAATTCCAAAATAAGAAATAAATAAAAACAAATAAAATTTCTAGAAAGCTAATGTAAAAGAAATAAGAAGTGGATTTACAAAGTCCAATTAGAATATTTCTGCATAAACTATAGAAAGTGAAAATACAATAAAATGATCTATCTCATGAAAATTTTGAACTCTTTAAATCAATAACTTTCATTACCCCTCAAATTAATAACTTTTAAATTAATGATTTTAAATAATCCTACTTTCTTTTTCTTTTTCCCGGTTTAACAAGAGAAGTGGATGAAGAAGTGGATGAATAACTATTGATTGAAGAGGTCATTGAAGTTAAGATTGACAATTTTTAATATCAATAATTTTCATTACTCACTTTTAAATCAATAACTTTTATATAATGGAATATTTATTTCAATGTTTGTCTCACAAATAGCAGAGAGCTAAAAAAATTTGTTATCCAGAAGTTTTGTAAACAGGGATGAGGAAAAGAGTTGGGTAGAAAGAAGAAGTACTATATTGAAGAATTCAACCCTAGTATGATATCCATCAAAAAGAGTACATTGGAGTTAACAATTAGTGAAGGGAAAAGGTTCTTATTGCCCAATTAAGAACCAACTCATCAATTTAGGTGTGAAACAGGAAGGTGGAAAAAGCCTAAAGAAGAATGGGTTTGTACATTTTGCACGTTTGGGGCAGTGGAATTGGAAAAACATTTCATTTTGAAATATGATGCATTCAAAGAGGTCACAAAAAGTTATAAGAATATGTTAGAATCGATTTCTTAGCATTGTATTTTCAGCTATGAGATTGTTGAAAGGCTGGGTCAGCTCATCATCAATTTAATAAGAAAAAAATTGAAATGCAAAAGGCTAAAAACAAGAAACTCATTATGCCATAAAATATTTTTAGTTTGATGAACTTTAAAATCTCACTTCATTTCACATTGATAGATTTTATTGAATATTACTTTTACACCTACACTACACAAGATTTACCTGGCAAACCCAACTCAAGAAATTGATAAAAAAATAAACAACAACACTAGTAACGGTAGTTCAGAATTACTTTTTTTTTTTCATTTTATTAATTTCATCCCTATTCAGGTATCCTAGAACATTCAAACCGTCTTTCTGTAAACCAGAAATATATCACAACTCTAATCTCTACTATTACAGTGCATAAAAAACGCCATTAACCAAAAAAATCAGAAAACAAACCAACAAATAAAAATGATATATAAAACCACAAAATCGAAAATTAAAATGATTTTCTTACTACAGAGCAACTTCGAAGACTACACGTTCAATAATCCAACTAGTAACTTTGTCAAAAGAGTGACCTTGGCCATTCATTGAGAATAATACAAAGCACATCATGCAGATATTAGTATTTTTATAACACTGAACAAGAAAGATCAAATTCTTCTCATCAGAACTGAAAGATTCTGCATATTACTCTTTCTTTGATCGAAGGTGCACCAAAGCTTTGAAGAAACAAAATGAAACCAAAGCTGAAATTGCAGAATTTTAACTAAACCTCCCAAATATTTTTGCCAGAGCATGATGTTGATTCTCGCTACTCTATTTTTCTTTCTCAAGTAAAGCTTATATAGAATGCTTGAAAATTAGATAGGACTTTTACCTAATTGAATTCTTGCAACTGCTTTCTTAAGTAAACCTTACACAGAATGCCCAGAAAATCAGATCGGACTTTTATCTCATTGAATTTTTTCAACTGCTTTATTAAGGAAAGGTTATAAAGAATGGCCTGAAAATCAAATCGGGCCTAACTCCCACCAGTTTACCGCTAGCTTTTTGAATACCTAAAATGTCGGGCCTTAGTGAACAAGAGATCAGTTTATCTTAACGAAAGAATCATTGCCGGTCCATTCCAATTCAGTGCATTACCTTCTGATCATCTGCAAATGAAATCAAACCATAAACTGATAATTCGAGGCAAAATAAACCATAATCTGAGAATTCCAAGAAAAATAAAATGCACGGGAGGTTTAATCAGAGCGTTGATAAGCATTCATACCAAATAAAAACCCTGATTGAAAACCTACCCTGTCTCGGGTGCCTTCATTAAGATGCCAAAAAATGCAACATTCCAAAGGAAGAGTCAAGAAAATGGGTTGGCACTAAAGATAAACTTTAGTTTGGAATCTTCATACAACAGATGCCAACTGCGCTGAGGGCGATTGAGACAAATGACTCCACCGTATCCCTACAAAAAAATTGCAAACAGATCAAACTAAATTAAATACCCAATACATGTATGTCCATTGACATTTCCAGCACAAAATTAAATATATTGCAAGATTTTAACATCAAAATTCATGGCTATCCGATCTTTCAGGTTAAAGCAAAGACTCAAAAAATAAAATCCCTCAAACATTCTTACGAACAACAAGTGTTGAAGCCGATCCTTAAATGCAGTGTGCATAGTGAGTAGTAACTGGCCTGCGCAAAGGCGACCTACCACCCCAGCCACGAATCCCAGTATTGTTATCACTACCAATACCACACCATTCCAATGGAACCACTAGGTGTAGAACTGTGTGTAGCAGCTTGCTGTGAGTAAATACATAACCAGCGCGAAAGTGCTCACGTTTCAAATTTCAACTTTCTGCGCGTGCGGGAGTGGTGGCGTCGGGGACACAGTGGCGGAGGCAGGGGCATGAGGACTACCGTCACTTCCGCTGGGTGGGGTCCACCTAAAGCCCGGAAAGCCGTGGGTCACCGGAGATGGGTGTCTCGGAGCTGTCTCATCACTACCAATTCGTCGAACAAAAGACACTTCCTTTTCTTTTTATGTTGGTCATTGGTATCGATGATGTGGATTCGCATATCCACCCATCAAGGCTAAGAGATGGCGTTGGATCTGACCATAAATGCCATCCAGACTTTGACACGACACAGAGAACAGTAGAAACTTTGGGTACAATGACACAATTTAAGGCGGTCCTTCTTTGTGGGGCAGATTAATTACGCTGTTGTCACACATGACATCAATTATGTCACATTTTATCACTTGCTAAATAAGTGCATATATTTATTTTTTTAATATTTTAGTTTTTGGTATTGGAATGGTTGATAAGCCTCGCATTTGGTTTAAATCTTGCAAGAATTTTTGTACACCTCAACCCACCATCTTCGAAGGAAATCCTATATTTTCTTATACCAAGGTAGTTGGTCAGCTTGAAATTTAGTCTGCACCTCACTCAAATTGTGTGACGATCGTTCTGACATATCAAATTTTTATCAAAAATGTTATATTTGCTATTTTTAAATTGCATCTTTATGACATTTTCAAATTTTCTACCCCCGATCGGGGTGCTCATTGAATGAGGCCATCGGCATTTAAACAAGCCAAGTGGTAACTCCAATCGGGGTGCTCATTGAATGAGGTCGTCGATGTTTAAACGGGCCAAGTGGTAACTCTCATCCATGCATAATAAATGAACCATGTCTAAGCCGTACAAATCCAAATCATGGAGGCATGCGAAAGATAAGAATATGATGGCAGAGTTAGAAGGAAAATGTGTGTTTTCAGAGCCGGGAGGGGGAAAAATCAATTTTGCAGCAGGATTTATGAGTGGTAAGAAAGGATACTGCATAAGAAATTTCTCCGTCATAGGAATCGAGTAGAAGCGGGTGAGGAGGGAAGTGGAAACAATCAACACCAGGTTCATAGCTTTGCTGGGGTATGTTCCTTCTTAACTCCATGTTCATTACCAAAAGCTTGGAAATGTATTTGGTTAGGAAACGTTCTGTAAATTTTATCAGTTACCGAATTGCTTGGTCTCTGTTGATTCAATTACATTCGATTGAGTCGTGCTTTCGAGATCCCTGTCTTAGTAACTCTAACAGTCACATGCCTGTGAATAAGCGTCGTCTCTATCTAATTAACAAAACCAATGTTTGGCTCGTGGGTAATTCATGTCTAATTAGTGGGGGCAAGAAAGTTTGTTGTCGTATACAGGTCAATAGTCAGAAATCCTTCCTCTGCTGTTATGTTTCGTCTATTGATTTCCTTAGTTGCAGGAAAAATTCTATGTTTAAGTCTAGAATTGTCAAAGAATACTGGTTGTGGTGCCCGTTCCTTTCTATTATTCTTAGTAGAGGGAAAGGAATGCGGATTTTTCTTAGTTTCAGGTATAAGCGCGGGGTCGTTCTTCCTTACATAGTTAAAAGCATTATGAATCAAAATAGGGGGTTATGGGTTTGTGTATACTATACTCTATTTTCTCTGTTTTCCCGTCATCAGCTGTTGGCTTATCAGCAGTGCAACTTTCAAACCTGGCTTTGTCTCATCACAGTTGGCTATAGTCTCTCCTCTAATAACTCAAACCAATGTCACTTTTGGGTTCACCGGATTATCCATGATACTACCGGGGAGGATAACATGGGTCTTATTTCTACTGAGGAGCATCGGAATTGTCCAAATGCTATTCTGGGCAACAAGAATCAAAGTTTAATCGTTATATCCTTTTCTTACTTGCGTGTTCTTATTCCAGAGCACACTCTTACTATAAGTCAACTCACAATGGTTAAGAGGCAAACAAGAACATCTCTGGCCCACACTTCTAACAAATGGAAACAGAAGATGCTCCAACCTGAAGAGAAGAACAGGAAAAGAGGGAGGAAGACAAAGCAGGAGGTTTTAATGAACCTCTCTTCTACCTACTCACCTGGAAATTCTTCACAGGTCAAACATGAAATCCATGGATGGGAAAGAGAAATTCAAAAAAATGAAGAAGGCAATGAGGCAGAAGCAGAAATTTTGGACTTTGCTACTGATCCTGGCAACACCCGAGGTCGACTTTCACTGTTCAATCAAACAATCCACACTTATTGGATTGTCAAATGCATATTAGCAAAGGCACTTCAGAGTATTCATCCTTCCAGAGAGAAGCTAGAACCAAAAATGCTAAAATTATTGCAGGACATTGACATTCAGCTGCAACACATAAAGGTCACCCAGTACCAAGCCACTGATCATATTGGTAGAATTGATGATCATGTTGGAAGAATGGAGAAGCAAATCCAACAACTGCAACAAGCTGATATGCCACGATTCACTGCAAAGGATCCTACCCCAATTGAATCTTCAGATGGATAGGAGCTTAGTTTATTTTATAATATGAATTTTGTTTTTTTGCAAAGGACTATAGGTCCTGACAGTTACTTTGATAATAGACTAAATAGACAGATCGCTCATGCAACAAACAATAGAATGAAACTTTTTCAGTTTTGGATGGCTTTCAACGCTTTAAGGTGGCCAAGAGACCTGGTTTCCTCCGGGCAAGTTGAGGCCACAAATTTTAATATCTTTATAACCTGCTTTCAAAAGATAAATAGAAAATAGCAAGGCACTACTAAATTGACAAAAAAAAGACATTTTCAAATTTTCTCAAAAGTGTCGTTCCATCCTTTTTTGTTTAAATAACCTTTTTTTAACCAATGGAAAATTTATCCTAATATATTATATTATTTTATTTTTATATTTATAATAATTTATATATTTTATTATCCCCAATTGGGGTGCCACCGAACAGGAAACGGTAGCATGACGACGCCATGTGGTGGGTGTGTCAGCTGACCACTTAATGCATCATTCATATCTGCGTGGTGGTACTAACCTCGCATGCCCCTACCGTATCATCACAATGAAACTCGGTTCATACCATAAATGCATGGCAGAGTCCGTGATAAGCCATCAGACGCGGGATAGGAGATTGAAAAGGTTTGTTTTCTCTTGCAAAACGATAATTCAGATAGGAGTCGGATCGTGCACAAGAGCAGCATAAGGGGAGGAGGTTTTCTGGGTATGTTCCGGTTCTCATCAGTCTAGTCTCAATCTTAAGTTTTCCTATTCATATATCAATGAACTCTGAAATTATTATCAGCCATGTAGAGCTGTTGTCGAGTCCGGTCTGTTTTTTTGTTTTTCATGGTTTGCATGTAATGATAAAGGGGGGTTCATTTCAAAATTCCACCTTGTTTTTGCAGCCCTGATATTCATCCCTATATTTATCTCAATACTGTGATTTTCGTAAGGTATGGGTTTAGTTGTTTCTTTTGTAAAGATCTGGATAGTCGGGTCCATGGTAATTTTCTTAATTTGTTTCTCCTGCACCTCAGTCATGTTTGGGAGTATAGGGTAAATCTGGGCTTCGCAAATAATTTTGAAGGTTTGTTCTGGGATTTGGCTTATTTGATTCTGAAAGGTCTGGTTAAGCCTGGTCTCTTATTCAAAAGATTCAAGTTCATAGCCATGTTTGGCTCCTCTGTGTTTTCCGAATTTTTAGTCTTCATCCTAAGTTTAAAAGGAAATTCAACAGAATTTCATTTTCTTGTTGTTATAAATCCTTCCCCTGCGTGGGTAAAGAAAAGCCCCTTCAAATTTTTTTTCCTTACTGTTATGAATTCCTCCCCTGCGTGGATAGAGAGAAGCCCCTTCTAATTTCGTTTTCCTGCTATTATAAACCCCTTCCCTGCGTGGGTAAAATGATGGCTAGGAATCATCACTATCCTAATTCTCATGTCCTTGGAGTCAATCGAAACTCAAATCACTTTGCGAATACAGTTTTTAATATCCAGAAAACCATTTTATAGTTCACTCAACGGAAAAAGTATTATGGAAAATAGAAGGGACAATATGTTGACATATGAATGATTGAAAAGTGCAAACCTTGGTCCTCTATTTGGCTAAATCAGAAACTTTTGGAATTTATTATTGATCCTAATTTTTACATTATTGCTACTGTTCGATATACAGGGTTCCTATCAGTTATAAGCTTAGAAAGTGGCATTCAGGACATAATGAAAAAAGGAAAAGGAAGTTACAACCACCCCAGGTAGCAGGTCCAAGCAAAAGAGGAAGAAAGAGTCATCAACAGACTCTAGAAAATATAGCAAATGTTTATGAAACAGGGATTCCAAAGCATATTCGTAAAGTTATACAAGGTTGGGAAAGGGATAGTGATGATGATGAGGATATTCAAGAACAAAAGGAAATGATAGATTTTATCTCTGACGCAGGTAATACCAGAGGAAGAGTTTCTTTATTCCAACAATCTGTCAAGACATATTGGAAAATTAAATGTGTTTTAGCAAAGGCGATGTTGAGCATGCCAGAGAAGAAAGTTAATCCTTTAATGCTTTTCGAGCTTCAGCGTATTAAACAGAATATGCGGGAAATGACCAAGGCGCAAATACAAGCAAATGCGCGAATAGGAAGGATTGAATAGCATCTCCTGAACATGCAACAAGCTAATATGCGAGGGTCAAATGAAAAACACTCGTCACCTGTAGATTATTTAGATGGTTAACACTTAGTTAAATTTAGTTTTGTATGTTTTTCGAAGACATTAAGTATAGCCTCTGTTTTATTTGTAGTTTTTATGGACATAGAAAAGGGATATTAACTGATAGTAGAAGGAAAAAACAATACCAATTTTGGTTGGCTTTTAACTCTCTGAGGTGGCTAACAGACCTGGTTTCCTTCGGGCAGGTTGAGGCTACCATTAACTATGAAATTTGTATAGCAACTTGCTCTTTACAAAATAGAAAATAGACAGGTCCTACGAAATTTATAAAAATAAATAAAAATTATATTTTATTAAAATTTTTAATAATATTTTTATTAAATTATTTTAATTTTAATTTTCTAAAATTTTTAATTTTTAAACTCAAATATTATAATATTTTATATTTGTATTTTATTAAAGAAATTCTTTCTCTTTAAAATATTAATCTTACTTTCAAAATTTCAAAAATATTAATCAAAACATTTCAAAAATATTAATCAAAACATAAAAGCTTATGATTATCATTCAATGTGTTTGACTATTATTTGTTCTTAATCTAAGAGGTAACTACTTTCTCCATTTTCTTAAGACTCACAATACTTTGATTACCAATTTTATTATCTCTTGAGACTTACACCTTTTTTTAATTAAATTAAATTAATTTTTAAAAAATATTAATATAGAGTATAAATGTTATTAATATTTTTATTTTTTTAAATAATTTATTTGTGTGTATACATATAATGTCACTCCACTTCAAACTTTTAGAAACCTGTGAAATAAAGTACAATATTATGAAATAAAGTATTGATTATTGTATATATGTGTATATGAGTAATATGTGTGTATTAATTCTTTGTTTAAATTGTATTTTCTAATACATAAATGGATCAACACAAGATATTTGATAAGTGCTTCATACATTTGTGGTTAATATATATATATATATATATATATATATATATATATATATATATATATATATATATATATATATATATAGACCATGTGTAAGTGATCTTTGTTTCAATTGCATTTTTTAATACATAAATGGATCAACATCTTGAAAATGTCCTTGGACATTTGGATTGTGTAAGCTACATTTTTTAATCTTGGAATTCCAATAACACTTGAAAAATGACCAAAATCTAAAATAGGAGGTTTTTTTTATTAATTGTGTTACTCAATATATACATAGTTTTTTCTTATGTGTGTGTGTGTGTCACATGAAAATATTGTATTCTATGTGGGTATTGAAATATTTTATTTATGAACCAGGTTGTCCACATTAAAATATTTTTTTATGTTATTAATATATTTTTGAGGGGGAGGCACGAGCAGAAGGGGTTTTATTTAGCCCTCATGGAAAAATTGTTTCTCAATTCTCTTGGTGACTTGGCCTAGTGACCAATAATCAAGTGGAGTATCTAGCTTTTGATCAGAAAAATTCTAGACTATTAGTTTTTGGATATTCTATGCTAATCATATGTCAATTGACCAAGGCTAAGAAGGTGTTTTGTATTGAGTCATATCCCTTAAATCACAGGATCCTTGCCTCCACCTCTCGGTTTGAACAATTGGACTTCATCCACATGCATAAGTTTTTGAATTCATTTGTCGGCGTGTTGGAAAAAAAAGGTGCCAATTTGGGCCAAGGCACAATAGAATTGGACCACATGCTTAGCAACTTCCCAATTGCTAAACCATTTTGGGTCGTCTAAGATTCAATTAGGTTAGAGGGGGAGTGGATATTTTCATTTATCTCCACCCTTTAAGCATGTTTGAAATCCCTAGGAGTAATAAATTCTTAACTAATTTGGACATCAAAGATCATTTCTGTTAATATGGGATCTAGTCGACCCTCTTCAACATTCTCATTTTCTTGGCTCATCTCCAGAAGTGCAATGGCCTTAAGATCTAATTGTCCTTCCTTTTCCGGCCACGAATCCACAAGTCTCATCCCTAGTGTCTTAACGCAATTTATAAGTGGTGGATTTTATTAAATTTCTTCCTCACTATGTTTCTTATCTATTTATGTTTCTCCTGGTGGATCTATTGTGGATCTCCTCGACCGCGGTGTTCAATTTATTATGCAAGGAAATGGAGCTAATTTAGTTGTCCTGACATATCCCTCTGACGTTGATTTTATAGCCTAGTCAGGTTTTGGAGATGGATCTGGTAATTTTGTTGTAGATTGGCTTGTGGCAAAGTCCTAGTTCTAGATATATATTATATCTCTCATCTTCTCAGTTTATTCAAATGTCCCCTATCCATATAGGTCTTGAAGTGGGAAGATTTGTCAACTGATTGCTAAATAGTTGGGTGGTGGGTCCTTGCTTTAAGATGGCAAATAATTTGGCTTCCCCGAAGAACGTTAATGTTAACATGGTGCTCAATATGCTTTTGGATTCAGCCGAAGAATTTTTGGTTTCTACACATAATTTGGAAGATGTGATAAAAATAAAAAGGGTCTCCTTTCAACTCTTAATGGAGGAAAAATTATTAAGACATCATACGGATATGTAGAATTCTCTTGAAAGCCTATGAGAAGAAGTCCATTCCCTTTGTGCTCACGTGTATACCTTGGAGGTTTCTAGGAATGTTAATCTATGGTAGGATTTGGGAGGTCCTATTGTGGAAAGGAAGAGAACCCACTACTCGAGGGGGTCTGATGTTGTTAGGGAAGCTCATTGTTGAGGTTCATGGATCGATTAGTTGGGTGGTGTTTTGTTGGGTGATGTTTGATGTTGCTCAATTCCATGTTCCATCTTGATATTATGGTTCCATCTTGATATTATGCAAATTTTTCTACTCTCAGGTCATTTTGTAGAGTTTACTGTGGTCTTATTTTCAGTATAAGAAAGTTTTAAATCCCTAGTGCTAGTAAGCATTTTGAATGGTCTGATGAAATCAGAAGTTTTGTATCAGAAAACTTATGTAAGTTTTCTAGCCCCAACTCCAAATTTTATTAATATAAATACCCTTACCCATTTCTTTAAATATATACACACACACATTAATATTACTTAATCTTGCATATTGAAATATTTTATTCATAATCTACATCATTATTACTATTGTTATTGTTATTACTTAAATGTCACATGTTAATTTTATATTAAGAATTAAATGAATTATTCATCTCTATTTTATTAATCTTATTAGAAAGTAATGGTTTTTTTTTTCCACTTTCAATTACTTGTTCTCTTTGAACATTGAAATCAAATATTTTAATCGAAATTAATAGTCAAACAAATTAATTAATATAGATTTTTAAAAGTATTAGTATTAATGAATATTTTAATTGAAGTTGATATTGAAATAAATTATTTAATATAGATTTTAAAAAGAATAAATATTATATATATTACTCATTAAAGTGAAAATATAATATTTTCTTTATTATAATCACTTTACTTTTTTTCAAAGTCGATATAAAATCATATTATTTTATATGTATATCCAAATATTTTATTCATGGATAAGAGTGAGAGTGAAATATTTTTACCACGTCTTCTTTAGATGTCAACTAAATAAGTATAGTGAGCCTGGGATTATTGATATTTTAGAATGATTTTAATCAAAACTAGCCAAACATGTACATCCATTTTGTATATTTTATTTTTATTCTGAAAGGGATATGTGTCAAATCTAGGAAGGAACTGCATATTTCCCTCATATGAGGCCATAGAACGTGTTAGCACTGCAATTTTCCAAAAAAATTCGAAGTCTGGTCATCATTGTAAGTCGTGTATTTGATCCTCTCTTGTCTCCTAACCTATGGTGGAGAGCCCTGGAGACTCAAAATGTACGAGTCTTTATCAATTTTTAACAAATTCCAAAAATAATTCTGAGTCCAATAGTTTGTTTAGGTTATAGAGTCATTAGGGTAAAGTTCCTTTTAAAAAAGTCTTTTAACTGCTTTCAGTGGTTAAGGTCATGAGTTTAACTTGAAAATTCTTATTCATTCACCATGATTTTCCTATCTGAGGCAAAAGGCAGAATGATAGAATCATCAGTTTTGTTAAAAATAACATAGGGATAACTACTCTTTCCTTGGGAGGAAATTATCTTCTTCAAAAGTTCTGGTTTTAGAAGTAACACAGGAATAGCTGTCTTTTCAAAAAGCAACAATTACCTGCAAAATTGGTACAAGGAGATAGAGGAAGCATTATTAAAGTGAAACAAGCATTGTTATTCGAATATCGAAGACCTATTAAAACAAGAGGTGTTACTCACCTGAAAGGTGGTTATTTCTCATTGGAGGATACATTAAAAGGTTGGTTATTTGTTTGCTAAGGTTACGCAACCAATGCTCATATTCCATTTAAATCCACTTTAAACCCTCCAAATTCAATTATGTTATCTCACCGTCAGGGTCCTTTGTTACGCTCCTGTAGCATTTAAACACTTCAAAAATCCTTTGTTACGCTTTGGGCCACTTTATTAAATTTCTATTATTGATCTCTTTTCCACTTTAAAACCATTATTGGGACCTACTTCATCGCAAATCGTAAATTCGTGATGCATTCACGTCCGCTCCTAAACCCCCGATGCGATATCACTTATCGATATTGCACAATCGCACTTGCTCCTAGGACCCACCTTATCGTTATCGCGCAATCACTTATCGCTATCGCTATTTTGCACTCGCAGATCGCAAAGTACTTTTTACCGCCTTATGTTGCCCGCTCCTAAATCCTCGATGTGATATATCACATCGCAACTCTGCATCACATCGTAGCTCCGCATCTCATAACCTTACCACCACGTCACTTCGCTTATCGCATATCACAAATCCTATTGCTAACCATGCATGTTGACTCCTCTGATTGCGAAATGCGATAATCCTACGATCCACGATATGTGATAAGCCCTTCGTATTGCGATTGCGATATATCGCATTGCAATTCCGCCAGGATAATGTATTCACTATGCTCCACTCTGATTGAGATTGTGATATATTTTAATGCACTTGCTCCTCCCGCTTATTATTATTCCACTTAATAGATTCTCCTACTTATTGTTCCATTCCCATGCCTTTTTCTTACTTTCCATTCCCGTGCTTCACCTCACTCCCCTCCACTCTCATCCTGATACGTGGCTAGTATCAGCACGCTTTCGAAAGAATAGGTAGACTTTCAGAGGCAGTTACAGGTTTTCCAGGAATTTCTGGCAGCACATGTTTTAAAATATTTTGATATCTATCAGCAAATATAACAACACCTCCTCAAAGCTCGAAGACGGATCTCTTATCTTGGTCAGGGTATTTATTGTTATTCGAATTTTGAAGACCTGTTAAAACAAGAGGTGTTGTTCACTTGAAATATGGTTATCTTCCAGTTGGTTACTCCTTTTAGTTAGCTGCTCCTACAATTTTGCAGATAAGGGTACAAGTGTTCTTTTCAATTAGTAGATTGCACTTTTTGTGGAGGCAATTTTTTCAAAGCAATGAGGAGCACTCAACGATATCAACTCAGCCACCTCGAGCTCCATGTTTCCATGATCTATCTTCATTTCTATTTTAGTTTTCTTTTTATGTTTTGGATAAGATCTACTATATGTAGAGGTTTTTAATAATGTCTCAGAAACATATTTTCACTTTTTATGGAGGATTTTTACAAAACTCCTTTTTTGTATATATACTGTGTAATAAAAGGAGAAAAGGGGGGTTGGTTGGTTGTACCTTTCATTGCATAATGTGTTATATTTTTGAATACATAATATATCCAGAAGCACCCTTGAGCCACAACTTGTATGGTATGTGTATTTTTCATCTTCTTATGTGTTTCCATTATTCATTATTTCATTCGATATTATGATTTACATAGTTTTGCCTCATGCTACTATCAATATTATAAACCTTCATGCAATCTTAATTTTCTTTTTTAAGTCTTGTTATCAAGAATTCCAGACATAGTATAACTAAAGATAGTTCATGGTCATTCTTTGAGGTTGAACATAATCTTGTTTCATATTCTTGTAAGTCTTTTAAATGAACATACATGATCAATCTGTTTTTGTTAGTCTTGATGTTTCAAGCATTCCTGATTGTTTTTTTCATGTTAGTTGGAAGCTTTCTATGTAATGGGATCCTTCAAATGTAGAGAGATATTTTTATAAGTCTTTTTACAACTTTCTTTCACTGTACATTACAGCTCTAGAATTTGTGTCATCATTTCCTCTTAATTGTAGACCTTTTTTTTACATAGCTACTGTTGTCTTCCATTTTCTAACCATTAAGATAAAAACCTAATCATGCTACCACATTATACATTAGTGCCCTTATATGTGTGAGAGATTCTTGCTGTTCAAAATATCTTTCAGTGTGGGTGATACCCAACCACTTTCCAAAAAACTCAATCAATTCATAAGAAAAGCCCATTGTGTTGATTCCAGCGCTAACATCTTTTGGTGCACCTATCGGGAGACGAAGATTCTGAACTCAGTATTCTCCTAAAGTTCTTACATAAATGTCTAGTACTATTTTTTAAAGGTGAATAAAGTCTAGTAACTATTTTTTATTGTAATTCGTTCACCTGGTGACTCCACAAAGAGGACGATGGGTTTCAAGACCACCTACTAGAAGAATAAATCATAGATCACCTCCTATAATTCCAGTTTCTAACCCACAGAATATTATAAAGGATGCAAGAGGGAAACAAAAATCAACTAAAGTTGCATCACATTCAGTAAAGAAGTTGCATTCAAAGTACATTCCAAAAGAAAAGGTACCATCATCTGTCTCACAACCTAAATAAATTTCAGTTTCAAAGCAATCTCCTGAAATATTTCAAGTTGAAACTGCTTGCATAAAAGGAAAAGTAGATTATGTTAGCCTAGATTCAGCAGAAAATATCTCTCATACATCACTTAGTAAATAAAAAACAAGTATTATTCCAGTGAAAGAAGATAAATCAGAGGTTTTAGGTGTTAGTGAAGAAAAACAAAAATCAGAATCATCTCACAAGGAATATCACGTCTTCGCTCATGTAGCAATTAGTTTCAATTAAATTCAACCCATGGAACTCCTCCCAGTGGTAATACTATCTTTCAAAGCGATAGGGTATGCACTACCCCTACCTACAACTCTCACTTCGTCTATATTCTAGCATGAACTAGGTGCTTTAGACAACCCACTTTTGTGAGCTTAGGCCAAGTTCGGTTACTCCACTTTAGGTTCTCATCAGCAATTTCAAGAATAGCTAGTCCCCCCCCCCCCCTCCCAAATCTGGATTTCTAGTGGCACTTCCATTTGGGTTCCTGAATTATTGGCACAATTCTATTTACTCTCTTTTGCATTAAATTTGATGTGCATGTTTTTTCTCATGATAAGTGCATGTCAAGGAATAGTCCTTATGGGTGTTAGAACCCTTCACTGGAAGTTTCCTTAACCATTTCTAGTTCAAAATCTACTCTTCACTTGATTTTTGTTTATGGATTTAAATTTATATTTTTCACCTCTCTGGCCTACAATTTTTCTAGTTGCTCTTTTTCTTCCTCCCAATTTTCTCTTGAAGCTTTGTATTCCCTCCCCTAGCTTAATATTCGTGGGCTTTTATTTATTGTGACCAACTTCCTTAGTTAGATCAACTTTTTCCTCCATACCCTCCTTTGCCCTCACGCTACTTTTCCATGGAAAGTTGACTATCCTCCCCTGCTCATACTCCTGGTATCATCTGTTGTCCTGCTATCAAGCCCTTCCTTCTCCTTATGTGGCACTCCTCCCTGATCCCACCTCTTATCCATTCTCCTTCCTAACAATACACCTCTATATCCATGTATTTCCTTTTTTTATGTCCTGTCAATGAGTACCAGTTCATCGATGGGTAGCTTAATATTAAGAGAAAACCTCTTAAGGACACACATGTGCGCACTATCAGCTATAGGAATCAGCTACCACATTTCCATATCTCACTCTTGGGCCCATCCAAGAGGAGCTAGCTCGTACGGAACGTGAAGGGACCTCCAAATGACAACAGATTTGGACACAAAGGTTCTTACAAAACTAGCTAATTGGGTGTTAAATGTTGGACATATATGAGGTAATTTTAACGAGTACATGTACATGATCAACCTATATTGGCATTTGAAGTTTCCCCTTGGTAGAATTCTGATGGATTTCTATAAGCATCAAGAAGACATCCTACACTCTCTGAAGCACCTACATTATTACATGAGGGACATGGATAAGTTTTTGGGCCTCATTGAGCCACATCTTGGCATTCCTCCCCCGACAAGAAACACCCTTAGCAACACTAAATACCCTATTCAAGTTGTCACTACCGACTATGATCCCTTATCTTAGTCTTGCCATGCTCTAGCTCATTTCTTTCTGATTACAAATTTGATTCTCATGGCTAGTCTGACCCATTTTTTATTAAATGTACCATCTATTTATCCTTTTTGATATTATGATTTACTATGCCTCTCTGTGAAGAATAAATTTTTTGCTATGGTTCAGTCTTCCTTGTGAGACATTAACCTAACTTATCTAGCATATCCATATATATTTTAGTTTAAACATAGTTACCGATCAAACAAGAAAACTACTGATTACCCATTTTTTTGAGGTAGCAAAGAAAGCACCTGATTTTGAAAAGTGGTTTTTAAGAATAATCCTTTTTTTAGCATATTTTTGGCACTTTAAATTTTGTTTATGTATCAAGTTTTTTTAATTGTTAGCGATTTGCATGTTCATTTTGAAAAGTGTTGATGCAACATCAACCCCTCCCCTCGCCCCTTTTGTTTATAGGGCTCATTTTTTACACTAAATTTTCAAATGTACTAAGTGTGACTAATTTTTTTAAATGTTGATTATTTTACCATTTTTGTCTTATTCATCTTCTTTCTTTTCGTCTTAAGATTATTTTTTAAGGGTTCTCCAAACATGTTTGTTTTGTTTTTCTTTGCAATGTTTTTTTATAATGAAATTTTTAATTTGGTTTGCAAAGTTAGAAAAAAGTAATAATATTTTGAGGTTATGATTTTGTATATATTTATATATCGTTAACTAATACTTCAATACACATAAAATAATTGTCACTAAATCATAACAATTTTAAACACTCTACAAAAATACACATTTTGCATATAAATATAATTAAAAAAATATGTATTTTAGGATATTTTCGCTAAAAAACGACATTTTAAATAAAAGATTCTTATGAAAAAATTGAATAAAAAAATTCAAAAAATAACAAATTTTATGAATTATATATTCAAAGATGATGACATTTTAAGTATTTTTTCCAAAAACAAACAAAATGTTAAAAAAAACCAAATAGTTGAAAAAAATAAAAAACAATAATAACAATAAAATAACTTTAAAAATACAAATTAGAAATATAAAAAGTTAAAAATAAAAGAAAAATAAATTAAATTAAAAAAAAATAAAAATAGATTAAAAAAAAAAACAACTAAAACTAAAGGAAAAAAAAACATCAAAACAATTTAAAAAAAACTAAAAAACTAAAAAACCTCATTTAAAAAAAAATAAATGAAAAAAAAACATCTTAAAATTATTAAAAATAAAAATTTAAAGAAAATAAAAAACAAGTATATATATATATAAAATAAGCCTTTTGGACTCCCAAAATCGATTTCCTGCGAGGGGCTAGCCCTTACAACCACGGGTAGGCTCAATTTGTTTTTTTTATTTATTTTTAATGTTTTTAATTTTTATTATTTTTAATTAACTAATTAAGTTTTTTTTTTATGTTTTTTTTTCTTTTTAATTTTGATTTTAAATTGTTTTTAAAAAATGGTTTCTGATTTATTTTTAATTTTTTCCAATATTTTAAAAAAAAATTAAGTATTCTCTTTATTTATTTATTATATTATTATTATTATTATTATTATTTTTAAATTTTTTAATAGTTTTTAATTTGTTTTTTTCATGTTTTAATTTGTTATTTAATATATATATATATATATATATATATATATATATATATATATATATATATATATATATATATATATATATCAATATATATATATATATATATATATATATATATATATATATATTCTCAATGTTTTTTTAGTTTTTGTTATTTTTTATTTTTTTAAATTTGATTGTATTTTTTTTATTCTTTCACTTTTAATATTTCTATTTTTTTTTATGGTTTTTTTTAATTGTATGTTTTTTTCTCTCTTCTTTCTTTTTTCTTTTTTTGTCATTTTTACTTTTAATCTTATTTGAATGTTTTTTTTGGAAAAAAAAAATAAAAAATAAAAAAAATATGTCATCATCTTTAAATATAAATTCATAAAAATTTCATAATTTTTTTTTTTTTTGTTATTATTATTCAATTTTTTCGTAAAAATATTGAAATCAACATGTCATTTTTAGCTCACCGCCCATGCAGACCCACATTTTGATTTTTTTTTATAATTGTTTTTAAAAACTTTAATATTTAAAAAAAAAAAAAAAATTGAATTTTTTAAAAGGAATTTGTTTTTAATATTATTTTTAATTTTTTAATGTTTTTAATTTTTATTTTTTTTCAATTTATTTTTAACTGTTTTTTTCATATTTAATTCTTTTTATTATTTTTTAAAAAAAAATTTTAATGGTTTTTTTATTGTGTTTTTGTTTAATGTTTTTTTTTTAATTGGTTTATTTAAATGTTTTTTTTTTTAATTTTTTTTTAATGCTTTTTTTTGTTTGTTTTTTTTTTAATTATCAAGTCAATATTATTTTTTCTATTTTCTTTTTCTCAAATTTTTAAATTCTTTTCTTAATTTTTATTTTTTTATTTTATTTTATTTTTACATTTTTTTATGTTTTATATTTTTTTTCATTTTTTATATTGTATTTTTTTTGTCATGTTTTTTTTTACTTGTTATTGTTTTTTTTTAATTCTATGTTTTTCTTGTTGTTTTAGCTTTTATTTTTTCAATATTTTCATATTCTCAATATATTCGATTGCATATATATGTCAAAATATAAAATATGTAGAAGTAATAAATATAGGAGAAGAATTTTTTGTTGATGATGTAGTTCCTTAACAATGGATAGGAGTAGATAAGATTCTCAAAATGACTTTTTTTCTTCATAATCTTTAATATTTTATTAGTTTCGATTTCTAAAATTAAAAAGAAATGTAATTTATTATTATTATTATATATATGTTTGCAAATTTCAAAATCTTAAAATTATTTAAAAATAAATATTTACACAAATTTCCAAAAAAACAAATGTTTTAATGCAAGGTGTATCAAAAACTCCAAATAATATATAAATTGATTTGTTTGGTAAATTTATCGTAAGTATTTTCTATGGAGTGACTTTAATACATTATATAAAAAATATCATATTTAAATTTTTTATTAATATGATAAACTTAAAACAAAATAAATTAATATAAATAAAAAATATATATTATATTTAAAATTGTTATTAATATGATAAACTTAAAACAAAAATAAATTTATATTAATATGTATCAAACACTAATTTGTGTGATTGTAGCCAAAAGAATTTGAAAAAATATAGTCAAATATCAAGTCTATTCACAATTTTCAAGATAATGAGGTTGAGTTCTTTAAAATGGTTATTGTTGTGAGAAAAAGAAAGAACTCAATGTGGCATGATTGTGAAGGGGAAATGTTTTGAAAATTCATTGGATTATGGGAATGGGGTATGAATTGAGTAGGAACAACACTAAAACATTTAACATAGCCATCACTTTATGTGTTAGAATTAATTCTTGGTAATCCAATTTGAATGCATTGTATATACTTTTAAGAACTATATCATATTGGACAGTGTCAGCTTGAAAGGTTATTTCTGCCACTTTAAATATAATGTTGTGACCAAATGGTTCACTCTTGATAGGGCAGTTGTGCATTGTAAATGTGAAATGCCATACAAGTCTGATGTCTTAATGGCTCGACATGAAGCATGTAAGAACTAGTTCAATCCTCCATATGTTAATTTAAAGACTAAACAGTTTAAAAGGGTTTATCATTTCTTTTGCTCGAATTTTATAAGGGAATATAGTATGAAACTTTGTAATTCTATAACAAATTCACTCCTTGTTAAGAAAAGGAGCCAAAATGTACATCTAGTGGTTGATTCAAATATATTGTGAAGCCACATGCCAATTGGAAAGAGTGACACATATTCCACCTATATGTAGCACCCTATTTTTTTACCTTTGTAACTAACATTATGATAGATCCATTATTGTTTGAGGACCTCAATTATTGATGGCATGGTTATTGCTATTATGTAATGATAACATTTGATATTCATAATATTAATGATTAAGATAAATGTTGACGAGGATTATGTTTGTGATTAATGATTTTATTATGTTGTTAGATAATATTTCATGGATAACTTAAAATGATGATTAGATAAGTTATAATTTACATATTGATAATAATTGCATGAGTTTCATAAGGACTATGGAGGCACATGGATGCAAATTTGAAAAGGAAATATGATTTGAATCGGGAGTATTGTTATTCTATGAATACAAAATGTTATTTTTATATTTCTTATAAAAGAACTGATGAAACAAAACAATGGTTGCAAACATAGGGATTATACTTTTTAAATGACTCATATATGGAGGATGGGGCTATAAGAATGATTGTAGAATTGTTATGGATTGTGGAACAACATCCCTAATTCCACATGCTAGCACTCTAACTGTGGCTTGGGTTGGAAAGTGTATGTCATTTTTACTTTGAAGTTTTACGATGCCATGAGGGACAGACCACAAACTTGGTACTCGTGAGGAATAATTAAGGAACAAAGTTATCAACTTAACCAGAATTTCACAAAGTTATTTTTTTTTAGAGGTCAAAATTAGTGCTAATTTTTATGCTAGCTTTGAAAAGTGGTGATGCAGCATGACCCTTTTATGGGGATGTTAAAATTCCAATATTTTTCAACCATGGCATTAAAAAAAAATTTCATGACTACAAAAACATGAAAAAGAACACCTAAATGAAAAAGTATTGATGTAACATCATCCTTTTCTTAGGGTTGAAACTCCAACATTTTTCTACCATGGAATTAAAGTCCAAATATGATGACCATAAAAAAAACCAAAAAATAAAATCAAATAGTTGTTCTATCAAGAACCATTTATTTTTTTAAGGTTAAAATTATAGCTCATTAAATCTATTGACCCAAGACAACTTGACCCGCATTTTAATGGGGCATTGAAATTGCAACATTTTTATAACAATAGTCTATAAAATCATCGCTAGTGTAAACAAAATCATAAAAAAACACATTTTTTAATAAAATGGCAGCATAACACATAATTTTTAAATTGTTTAATAAAAAATGAAAAAAAAAATTCTTTAAAGAAAAATGAAATTAAATATTTAAAAAATACACATTTATAAATAATAATAATAATAATAATAAATAATAAATGATTAATTTTTAATTTACAAAAAAATTTGTACATTCAAAAAAATTAAATTTTAAAAAATCACAAATAAAAACCAAAAAATTTAAAAAAAAAACCTAAAATAAATTAAGAAAAACAATAAATTATATATATATATATATATATAACCAAAGAAGATGAGAATTAACATTTATATTCCACATATTGCAATTTTGTATCCCTAGTGCTTAACCCCATTAACTTTATAATTGTAATTAATTATGTTATTGATCCGTATATGGACATGTAAATGTAAATGTGAAAAAGATCTAAAATAATTGTAATTCTAGTTGATGAAGCAGTGAAGCCTTGATACGATACAAACCATGTGAAGTCATGAGGAGGAGAGAAGGTAACAAAAGGGGAATTTGAAGATTAATATTTTCCAATAGATTATCGGTTGAACCAAATGTACATAAGGATCAATATTTTCAACCTTTCCCCAAGAAAATATCTAATGGGAAGGTACAACAATAATTTATAGTAGTTATGAGAATAATGGGAAATAGTACCATAACTGCTTAAGGGTATAGTGCTCAGAATTGATTTGGAAAATGAACAACAATGACCGTCCCATCGCTAGGAATCCAGCGCACATCGTTTTATTGAAAACTAACTTCGAATGAAGAAGTTATAGCTTGTTGACCATCGTTCAAAACTAGCAATTTTTTTTTTTTAATTGCAGAACAGTAACAAGTTGATGACATGGCAGCCCATCCATGGGAATATTATTCAGTTTATGCACAGTGGCACTAGGACAAGTATCACAACAGGATTTTCCAGTTTGGTTTGAAGGTGAAATTTTTTTATGGCTTCTCTCATAAGCTTGAATTCGATTTTTGTAGCCAACCAGAGGCTAGCACATGGTGCGGCTAAGGGCCGCCATGTGCCCCCTATGGTGGACCATATCCGATGTCTAAAGTTTGAATTTCATGTTATGTTCTATAGTCAAATTACAACTTTAGGATATGAGATCTGAATTAACATATTCCTAAGTTTTGAGGTTGGATTACATTATGGTGGCATGTTAATTTTTTTTCATATTCATAAACCTAAGTTCTAAATTTCATTGGTGGCATTCATATATCATATATTGTCATATTATATTATTAAACTCCAAACTATATGTTGGCATATTGTAACTTAACCATATTCTGAGTTTAACTGGTGACGGATTAAACATATGGTGGAGTGCATATTTGAAATAAAACCAAAGGTTTGGGAGCATATTATTACGATAGAAAAATATTTGTATAGGGGCAGAGGTCAAGGTCGAACCCATGATCTCCCCCCAAACGTTAGCACATCTTACCAATAGACCATAGGGCGGGGCTTGTAAAGCCTCCGCGCCCAACTTATATTTGAATTATATGCAAATATCCGATGGTAGAAGGGAGGGGGCTAGCCCTGCTCCCCACGTGACCCTTCCACATGACCGTCGACCAGCACCCAAACTAATTGTGCTTATGTGCCATTAAACCGTGCTTATCTCATTTTAATCCAGGTTTAAATTAATTAAACTCGCAGTTTAAGATGGCAGCATATTTGGAGGCGCCCCCATTTTCAAAAGGCCTGCTATTTCAGTGGACTTATCTAGAGTCTTCTCCGAATTTGGAGGAGGATTCTAGGGAAAATTTAAATTGAAAATATCTTGAGAAATTTTCGACCAATTTTGGCTCAGGAAGAGTCATTCCTAGCAGCTTGGCATGCTCTGAACGCATTGGAATAGGTTACAGAGGCAGAGGATAAAAGGAAGGCCATGCCTAGATCAGCCAAAGGCCAAATTGAGAGAATGAATAGTCATTTCTGATCATTTTTGACATTATGAACTCATTGGAGTATGTTTCAGGAGCGTGTGATACATGTAAAAAATAATTTATGCATTTTTGATCTAAAACATAGGCCCAAGACATGGAAGCTAGACCAAGGAGATGTAGCCCAGGAGCGGTGAAATCCTTCATAGAAACTTTGTGTTGATGGATTAATTGTGATGGTTTGTTGTTCTTTATGTTGTTGTCATCATTTTAATTTCATACTTTATATTCTTTAATTCACTCACAAAACTTAGTTAATTTAGCTATTGACACACATAAGCAACAAGGAAACCTATGTACATCAAGCATACTATTAGTAAATAAATTATAAATCTGAAAATGAAATTAGCACAACAAAACTAACATTCATACTCAGATCATCTGTAGCTTGCCAAAAAAAATTAGTTTGATTTTTTGGTAGGTTTTTCTGTGGCATTTCTTATCCTATTGATTTAGATGTTCCTGGAATTATATGTGTTTGGTCCAATGAACAATGAATCTTCACTGATGTCATAGAAGAAAAATAATCTATTGGAACCTGCATTGTATAACCATATCCATATGGTGTGGAATGAGAACCTATTTTAGTTTCCTCAGTTTGAGAATTTCTACTCTTAGAACAAACATATTATTGTCATATATACACATATTCCCTCTGAGAATAAGGTTTATTGTCATCCATTGTAGAGGATCTTGTTTTCCTTTCCCACATAGCCTTCCTTATCTTTGTAGCATGTGATGTTTTATATTTTGATTAAGTTAAGATCCTAGAGAATTATCAATAAATTAAGGAATCCTTCGAATGGTATTACTATTACTTTACATGAGTTCCAACATATCTACACAAGAGAGAATGATTGTTTGATTGTCACAGTTTATCGCTTTTAGTTTGAAACCATAGTGGGTTTTTCCTGATTGATTCTTATCTTTAGCATGTGATGTTCTCTTGGTGTGTTGAGACCTCATATTCAAATAGATAACAATCATTGATAACTTAGGATGAGAAGGAAGGTACTTATCTTTTACTTTAATGGCCTATTCTAATTCTACTAAGATTATTTTGACATTATTTAGTTTCTATTTTGTATATTTTCATATTCCATTTTTGTCTCATACTTTTATCTTAGTTTCAGATTTGATAGGTCCTAATACTAAGTCCTTTAGCTTCATTGGAGTTTGAGGGTGACTTACAAATTTTATATTTCTTCCTAGATAGTTCTTTTTTCAGTTACTAGAATTATTGAAATTATATATCTTCCAAGTGAGATTCTCCATTATCCACTAAGTGGGTTAGGATGCCAATCTACACCATTTAAGTCTCCCTTTATATTTTATGTGATTCTTCCTTAGACTCTTGAAGTTTCTCTTCCTTCGTCTCTAGTTTTTCTCTAAGATATTGGATTAGTAATAGAGAGAGTTAGGTGATTTTTTATTTTTTCTTTTGGAGTTGTGTGGGATTTATTTTGGTGACATATAAGGGCTCACCTCTCTTGGAGGAGCCCTCTTATTCATTGGCCAATACTACAAATCCATTTTTCCATTGGGTGCCTAAATTTGGGTTCCCAGTACAAGGGTTTTATTAGTGGAATTCCTTATATTAGGAACCTTGATGAATCCTTATTGATCTACACCTTTCCTCCACAAATTAATGTTCTCATGTATATTAAGGGGAAAATATTGTAATAGATGGTTGTGTTCATGACATCTTTTGCACTAAAATGGAATGTGCTCATAGTCCAAGGTTTGGATCAATTCTATATCCTCATAGCATGTTGATAGATTTAGGGAGAACTCCGTTCAGATTCATATACACTCAAATATTAACATATGAGGTGTAATCATCCATTATAGTGAGTTATGAAACTTTAACAAAGGTTGAACTTAGGGTGTTTTTGATGCCTTCAAAAGTTTCTTGTTCCTAGAATTCGTAAGAGAATATGTTTTGTTACAAATAAAGACTTGAACGAATGTTTCTTTCTTAGTACTAAATCATATTATTCAGTGTCTCAAATTTAGGCTAGTTGAATTGGAAAAATAGGGTCTTCTAAAAATATGCTCATTGTCTTCCACATAGATGAAGAAACACTTGGAGCCTATTTGAGTTTGCCTTTGCTTTTCCTTGCTTAACTTATTTTTGCAATTTAGACTGGATTGTGACACGGGAGCTTTATTCAAATTTTTTTTTTCCAAAATGAAAAATTCAAAATTTACCATTTGATGAACTCGTTTAAAGCAGAGCTATGAAATAAATATATCAATAAAGCTAGTCACTGACATAGGAACTTTACACTGTTTGATAGGAGAGAAGTGAATCTTTGGTTGTGCATTGATTAAATAATTTTTTTAGCTGACATAACAATTTTAATTCAATATTTATAGGTACCATGGTGAACTTGTTTCCTGTGACTGTAGTAGCCCTCGCTTTCCTAGGGGGAGGGTGGAAAATTCCCTCATAAAGCATCACTTGAATTTCTGGAGCATCCCCAAAAATTTGTGTTCTATTTGTTTGCATCTTTGTGTGCAGAATTTATTGGCCTACTAATTTAGATGTTCCTTAAATTATATGTGTATGTTCCAATGAACAATGAATATTCATTGATGTCATTCTAGAACAAGAATCTCTTGAAACCTGCATTGTATAACCATATCCATCTAGTGTGGAACAAGAACCTATTTTAGTTTCCTTGGTTTCAGAATTTGTACTCTTAGAACAAACATATTGTTGTGATATATCCACATCTTCCCATGAGAGTAAGGTTTATTATCATCCAATGTAGAGGTTCTTGTTTTCCTTGCCCATATAGCATACCCTGTCTTTGTAGCATGTGATGATCTCTATTTTTATTAAGCTAGGATCTTAGAGAATTGTCAATCCATTGAAAAATCCTTTGGATGGTATTACTATTAATTTACACGAGTTCCAACATATCTACATAAGAGAGAATGATTGTCTGCTTGTCACGCTTTTTTGCTTGTAGTTCAACACCATAGTGGGTTATACTTGATTGATTATTATCTTTAACATGTGATGCTTTTTAGGTGTGTTGAGACCTCCTGTATTCAAATAGAGAAAAATAATTGGTAACTTAGGATGAGAAGGAAGGTACATATATTTTAGGTTAATGGCCTATTCTTATTCTACTAAGAGTATTTTGACTTTATTTATTTTATATTTTATATATTTTCTTATTCAATCTGTCTCCTATGCATTTATCTTACTTTGATATTTGAGAGAGGTCCTAATACCTAGTCCTTCAACTTCATTGGATTTTGAGGGTGACTTACAAATGTTATATTTTTCTAGATGATTCTTTTTTGAGCTTTTAGAATTATTGAAATTATAGATCCTCCAAGTGAGATTATCCATTATCCCTTAAGGTGCTTAGGATGTCAATCTACATCAGTTAAGTCTCTTTCTATTTGATGTGATTCTTCCTTATACTCTTGAAGTTCCTCTTCCTTCCTCTCTATTTTTTCTCTAAGATATTGGATTAGTAATGCATGGTGTTAGGTGATTTTTTTTCCTTTTGGATTTGTGTGGGGTTTATTTTGGTGACAAATAAGGGCTCACCTATTTTGGAGGAGCCCTCTTCTTCATTGTTCAATAATACAATTCATTTTTTCCATTGGGTACCTAATTTTGGGGTCCTATTATAAGGGTTTTCTTAGTGGAATTCCTTCTTTTTGGAACCTTGATGAAGCCTTCTTGATCTACAACTTCCCTCCCAACCTCAATGTTCTCATGTATATCAAGTGTCCAATATTGTAATAGATGGTTGTGTTCATGAAATTTTCTACACTAAAATGGAATGTACTTATAGTTCAAGGTTTGTCCATCCATTCTATATCTCAATGGCATATGTTGATAGATTTAGGGAGAACTCTAATCACATTCATATACACACAAATATGAACATATGAGGTGTACTCATCCATTCTAGTGAGTTATGAAACTTTAACAAAGGAACTTAGGGTGTTTTCGGTGCCTTCAATATCTACCTGTTCATAGAATTCCTAAGGGACTATATTTTATTACAAAAAATACTTCGATTAATGTTTATTTCTTAGGAATAAATCATATTGTTCAGTGTCTCAGACGTAAACTAGTTGAATTGTAAAAATAGGGTCCTCTAAAAATATGCTCATTGTCTTCCACATTAGTGAAGATTGAGGTGAAGAAACCCTTGGAGCCTAGTTTGAATTTGCCTTTACTTGTCCTTGCTTAACTTCATTTGGGCATTTGGACTAGTTTGCAACACAGGAGGTTTATTAAAATTTATTTTCCCAAAATGGCAAATTCAAAATTTACCATTAGATAAAATAGTTTAAATAAGACCCACGAAATAAATATATCAATAAACCTAGTCACTCACATAACAAATTTACATTGTTTGAGAAGAGAGAAGTGGATCTTTGGTTGAGAATTGATTAAATAATTCCTTTAGCTGACATAGAAACTATATTTCACTATTCAGAGGTGCCATGGTGAACTCCTTTCCTATGACTATAGTAGCCCTCACTTTCCAAGTGGGAGGGCGGAAAAGGCCCTCATCAACCATCACCCAAATTTCTGGATCTTGCCCAGAATTTTTAGTTAGATTTGTTTACAGCTTTTTGTACAAAATTTCATGGCCTACTAATTTAGATGTTCCTAGAATTATATGTGTTTGGTCCAATGAACAGTGAAACTTCATTGATGTCACAAAAGAAAAATAATCTCTTAAAACGTGCGTTGTATAACCATATCCATCTGGTTTAGAATGAGAAATTATTTTAGTTTCCTCAGTTTTAGAATGTGTACTCTTAGAAAAAATAGATTTTTGTGAGATATCCACATATTCCCTCTAAGAATAAGGTTTATTGTCATAGATTATAGAGGAGCTTTTTTTCCTTTCCCACATAGCCTACCTTGTCTTTGTAACACATGATGTTTTCTATTTTGATTAATTTAGGATCCTAAAGAATTGTCAACCCATTGAGGAATCCTTTGAATGGCATTACTATTACTTTGTACATGAGTTACTACATATCTACACAAGAGAGAATGATATTTTTCTTGTCAGACTTTATTGTTTGTAGTTCAACACCATAGTGGGTTGTTCCTAATTGATTCTTATCTTTAACATGTGATGTTTTCTAGGTCTGTTGAGACCCTGTATATTCAAATAGAGAATAATCATTGGTAACTTAGGATGAGAAGGAAGGTACTTACCTTTTAGGTTAATGGTGTATTGTGATTCTACTAAGAATATTTTGACTTTATTTATTTTATATTTTTATATATTTTCATATTCAATTTTTCTCCCATGCATTTATCTTACTTTGATATTTGAGAGAGATCATAATACCTAGTCCTCTAACTTCATTATAGTTTGAGGGTGACTTACAAATTTTATATTTCTTCCTAGATAATTATTTTTTTCAGCTACTAGAATTATTGAAATTATAGATCTTCCAAGTGAGATTCTGCATGGTCCATTAAGGGGTTAGGATGTCAATCTACATCATTTATATCTCCCTTTATATTTGATGTGATTATTCGTTAAACTCTTCAAGTTCCTCTTCCTTTGTCTGTAGTTTTTCTCTAAGATATTGGATTAGTAATGTAGAGCGTTAGGTGAGTTTTTTCCTTTTGGAGTTGTGTTGGATTTATTTGGGTGAAAAATAAGGACTCGCCTCTTTTGGAGGAGCCCTCTTCTTCATTTTTCAATACTACAAATCTATTTTTTCATTGGGTGCCTAATTTTTGGGTCCCAATATAAGGGTTTTTTTTTAGCGGAATTCCTTCTAATTGGAACATTGATGAAGCCTTCTTAGATCTACACCTTCCCTCCCCACCTCAATGATCTCATGTATATTAAGTGGCAAATATTTTAATAGATGGTTGTGTTCATGACATTTTTCATGACATTTTCTACGCTAAAATGTAATGCAAGGTTTGGATCCATTCTATACCCCGGAAACATATGTTGATAGATTCGGGAGCACTCCAGTAACATTCATATACATGAAAATATGAGTTCATATGAGGTGTAATAATCCATTCTAGTGATTGTGAAACTTTAACAAAGGAACTTAGGGTGTTTTGTATTCCTTCAATAATTTCTTGTTCCTAGAATTCCCAAGGGAATACATTTTGTTACAAACAAAGGCTTCAATGAATGTTTATTTCTTAGGACAAAATCATATTGTTTAGTGTATGAGATGTAGACTAGTTGAATTGGAAAAATAGGGTCCTCTAAAAATATGCTTATTTTCTTCCACATACATGAAGCCTTTGTTTTTCCTTACTTAACTTCTTTTGGGAATTTGGACTGGTTTGTGACACATGAGGTTTATTCAAAGTTCTTTTCCAAAATAAAAAATAAAAAATTTACGATTGGATGAACTAGCTTAAAGCAGAGGTGCAAAATAAATAAATTAATAAATCTAGTCACTAACATAGCAACTTTACATTGTTTGATAAAAGAGAAGTGGATCTTATGTTGGGCATTGATTAAATAATTCTTTTAGATGACATAGAAACTTTAATTCACTATTTAGAGGTACCACGATGAACTCTTTTCATGTCACTGTAGTAGCCCTCGCTTTCCAAGGGGGAGGGTGGAAAATTCCCTTATGAACCATCACCCGAATTTCTGGAGCTTGCCAAGCAGATTTAGTTTTATTTGTTTGCATCTTTGTCTACGATATTTCTTTTCCTACTAATTTAGATGTTCCTAGAATCATATGTTTTGGGTACAATGAAAAGTGAATCTTCAGTGATGTTACAAAATAACAAGAATCTCTTGAAACTTGCATTGCATAAACAAATCCATTCGGAGTGGAATGAGAACCTATTTTAGTTTCCTCGGTTTTAGAATTTGTACTCTTAGAAAAAACAAATTGTTACGATATAAACACATATTCCCTCTAAGAATGAGGTTTATTGTCATCCATTGTAGAGTATCTCGTTTTCCTTTCCCACATAGTCTGCCTTGTCTTTGTAGCACGTGATGTTTTCTATTTTGATTAAGTTAGGATATTAGAGAATTTTGAATCCATTGAGAAATCCTTTGGATGGTATTACTATTACTTTCCATGAGATCCAACATATCTACACAATAGAGAATGATTGTTTGTTTTTCATGCTTTTTTGCTTGTAGTTCAACACCATAGTGGGTTTTTCCTCATTGATTCTTATATGTAACATGTGATTTTTTCTAGGTTTGTTAATACCATGTATATTCAAATAGAGAACAATCATTGGTAACATAGGATGAGAAGGAAGGTATTTAGGTTAATGACCTATTTTGATTCTACTAAGAGTCTTTTGATTTTATTTAATTTCTATTTGTACATTTTTATATTAAAAAAATAAAAAATAATCAATTTACTTTACTACTTAATTTTTATAAACAAATAGAAATATTCATAAATGTTTTTCATTTAAATTAAGACGGCATTGTCCACGAGGTCTTAAACCATGATCGGGTGCTTTGTTAAGGCACTCTTTGATGTGAACGGTGCTTTGTCAAGGCACTCTTTGATGTGTGCTTTGTTAATGCACTCTTTGATGTGAACGGTGCTTTGTCAAGGCACTCTTTGATGTGAACTCATTGGTTCAATTCTCTACGTTGATAGGGATGATATTACATGCTAAAGATGCATTTGTGCCAACAAAAAAATATATATACTAGACACGATGAAGATTTAATGTGCCATGCCAATATATTCTGGACATGATGAAGATGTAGTTGTGCCAAACTTACCAAAAAAAATTTAAAAAGAAAAGAAAAAACAACATTAATATAGAAAATTTATTCTCATATAATTATAAAATACTCGATCCCGATTATTTGCTCATAATTCAATGATATAAATTTGACGTCATTCGAATATTTCCACACATGCAGAGCTTCGTTACATGCAGAGCTTCGTTACATCTTAGGTGTAACTATCAAAATATTATAAGTAGTAAGATTAATGTGTCAAAACACTTCGTTGTAGGATGAAAGTTATGCAAGTCTTTGAACTGATATTTAAGGCTAAAGTTCTATGGTGTGTTTTTGCCTATTTTATTCTACGAAAAAAATAGATGATCCATGCTATTGTTTGACAGCCTCGTCGCTTTGACCATATAGCCCACCCTTTCTGCAATGGGATTTTATGAATTTGATCTGTTAAATAGAGCTGCACGTTTTTGTAGAGCTAGTTCACCTCTACGATGCATGAGTAGCCATTCCATTCTGGAATCTCCATATACGAGTTTGGACTGTAGATATTCTTGAGAGAATCCCACCATCCCTGTAATAAGCGGTGTACCTATGTAGGTAACGAATTATGGATTACTGTCAAAAAGCCTACAAGTGAACAGATTACTTCTGAGATCATCATGTTGTGTCAAAATCTATGCTATATCATACCAACAAATCATGATAGAGTTCGTACTCTTGATCAGATCATATGCGTCTTTGTGAAGAGGACACTGAAATATTTGTCAGAGAATTCCCAACCACCAATCAGATTGCTATATTTTTCGACTTTCTACTGCAATTATGTTGTCACTGATTATGAATAGTGTTTTTTATTATAGTGGATGGATCGATTGCACTGTAAACCTACTCTTCTTTCCACACCCTATCATATTTTAAAGGTACTATTTTTTTATACAATTGGAATGGAAATTATTTTAGGTAATATGTGTAAAGAATTTCTCTCAATTGTCTAAAAGGATTATGAATCAATGGTATTATTAGAAATCCATAGTTGTTTCTTCAAAAGAGAAATCCATAGTTATTTGTTGTGATGCTTACCCTTGTTCTTTCCTGCAACAAAATGGAAATATGCAAAACAGGAGAAGGCTCATGGCAGAGGAAAATGCAGAGCAAATGAATATTGATGGTCTGGATCAAGAATTTTATGAACATTTCGGCTTAATTGATCAAGATGGAATGCAGGAATTTTCTCGGTGGTTTACGCAGGAAAATTTAAATGTGAAAAAAAGAAAGAGGATTGTTTAAGAGGTTTACCCCGCTCATTTCAATTTGAAAAAGAATGTTCTGAACCCCAATTCTACTACAAGAATAGTCATGGAAACATATGCGACATAACAACGTTAACATCCATTGTAGGTTCGACATTTCAACGTGATAATGGAATGAGTCTAGGGTTTCTTCCTCGTGATTCGAACCCATCAACAACAGCGTTGAATTCTAGAGCAGATGCAGGCTCAGGGTGCGGGTTACAGGCACAAATCCAACCACATTACGGTTGCTCGCCAAGGCAATAGCCATCAAGAAACCATTTAACTCATCATGCCTCCTAACTATTAACTAATTTTCTCTTAACTATTAATCAGATGGTTTAAAGTTTTTCAATCAATCAGATGTTTTAAAAAAAATTCAATCCTCCAACATTTTATCTCATTACACGATGAAAGTTGGAGGAGTTGTTATCAAAGGTGAACTTCTTACTGCTTAACAAGTTATGAGTTTAAAGCAATAATGGTGAGAGTTTGTTGACTTCATTTTAAATTTTTGTGATAGAGAATGAAAATGTTTGTAAAGAATGTGAATTATTTTATAGGTTAAATAGAACATAATTTCTGATTAATGGTAGAACTTGGTGTTTTATGAATTAAAATATATGCATTTTAGATATTCTAATTAAATTTATTTTAATCTTTTTCATTAATGAAATTTACAAAAATTATATCATTTTTTATTAAATTATCACTTTTAAATATAAAAAATGATTTATATGTTTTTTAAATATTATTTTTATTTTCATAGAATTGTGGATTTTTAATTGATATAATTTAATGGTTTTTTTGTTTTGTTGCTAATTTTGTTTGAATTTTGATAGGAATATTTGAAAATAGTAAATATAAATTTAAGTTTATGTAATCTTTAAAATTCAAAAAAAAAAAAAATAATAGCAAAAATTCATAATGTTAACCAAAATTATATTCATATTGTTAGAGATTTCTGGAATAGCACTGTCACACATATTACACACTGTTATTCAGGAAATATCTAACAAAACATCATTATATCACTTAATTAAAAAAAAAAAAAAAAAACATCTTGTATTTAAATTATATATTTTTAATTCGTAAATGTCATAATATTTAATTTTTTTTTAATCAATATTATATAAATAATAAAAATGAGATACACATAATAAGGAAGAGATATTTTGAAGTTGCAAAAATGTTTCTAAACTTATAAAAATATGTTGTTCCAAATGGGGTGCTTTTAATGCAAGCAGTGGGGTAGTGGATTGCCACCATGCCACCTAGCCAACAGGGCAAGGGACATGGTAGCAAATGCCCACAATAAGTATTTATGGAAACCATGATCTTGAGATCTCGCGTGAGACAAGCTAGACACATGTTCATCGATGCCAAGCCCATCCATTGTCGTAGCATTGAAGTGTCGTCATCTCGCAACGACTATCACGACTTCACTCGTGTAGTGACTAGTTTCAATTAAATTCAACCCATGTACCTCCTCCCAGTGGTAATTCTCTCTTTTAAAGCGACAGGGCATCTTCTCCCCTGCCTACAACTCTCACTTTGTCTCTAGTCTAGCATGAACTGGGTGCTCTAGGCAGCCCACTTTTGTGAGCTTAGGCCAAGCTCGGTTACTCTAATTTAGGTTCTAATCAGCAATTTCAAGAATAGCTAGTCCCGCACCCTCTCCCCGCCCTCCCCCCACCATCTGGAGTTCCAATGGCACTTCCATTTGGGCTCCTAAATTATTGGCACAATTATATTTATTCTCTTTTCCATTAAATTTGATGTGCATGTTGTTGCCCATGATAAGTGCATGTCAAATAATAGTCCTTGTTGGTGTTAGACCCCTTCACTGGAAGTCTCCTTAACCTTTTATGATTCACACTCTACTCTTCACTTGATTTTTGTTTATGGATTTAAATTTCTATTTGCCACCTGTCTGGCCTACAATTTTGCCAGTCGCTCTTTTTCTTCCTCCCAATTTTCTCTTGAAGCTTTGTATTTCCCCATTGTTTTATTACTCACGGGTTTTTATTTGTTTTGTCCAACTTCCTTAGCAAGATCAAATTTTCCCTCCATGCCCTCCTTTTCCCTCACGCTACTTTTCCATGGCAAGTTGAGTATCCTCCCCTCCTTAGACTCCTGGTATCATCTATTGTCCTGCTATCAAGCTCCTCCGACTCCTTATGTGGCACTCCTCCCTGATCCCACCTCTTATCCATCCACCTTCCTAACAACCCCCCTCTATATCCATGTCTTTCCTTTTTCTATGTGTTGTTAGTGAGTACCAGTTAATCAATGGGTATCTTAATATTAGGAGCAAGTCTCTCAAGGACACACATGTGCGCACTATTAGTTATAGGAATCAGCTACCATACTTTTAGATCTCACTCTTGGGCCCATCGAAGAGGAGCTAGCTCGTATGGAACGTGAAGGGACCTCCAAATGATAGCAGATTTTGGACACAAAGGTTCTTACAAAACTAACTAATTGGGTGTTAAATCTTGGACATATACGAGGTCCTTTTAACTAGTACATGTACACCTTCAAACTATATTGCCATTTGAAGTTTCGCCGTGGTATAATTCTGATGTGGGGGTTCTGCTCGAATGCAGATCCTAGCATATAGAAACTCACTACTTCACTCAAATATGAAAATGCTGAAATTTTCTTCAAATAAAACCATGAAAACATTCAGTGCAAAATTTACAAGAAGGAGAAGGAGCCATGCAATCAACTACAGATATAAAAATATAAAAAATCTCTAGCCAAATATTTACATTGGGCGGCCTCTTGGCTCTTGGCACTTCAAACCACTCCTCACTCTACCTATACTCCTCAAGAAATCAGCTCTTGTTTTTCCTCACAAAAACACTCCTATTAATACATAAATAATGTATTTATTTCACCCCAAAAATTTCTGCTCCCAATCCTCAACTAAATCTAATTTAAATTCATTTTAGGTGTGGACTCAACAAAGTCCCGTACATAGAATTCCTACTCCTAAATTTTCTACCTAATTCCATTTTCCCTCATATCCTTTTAATTATTAAAAGAATATATACAAAAAATCCTCACATTTATAATTTCTCTCCTAGTTTATTTAAAAATAACAATTTAATTAATAACATAATTTAATGAAAATTGGACTTGATGCTCCTACATTAGACTCCCATGGTTGAAATTAATCATGATCACCTGATCATGTGTTCGGATCTTCGTCTGCTTGGATCCCATATCTTGTGCTGCAATTTTCCATTTGTCGCTGCTTTTGTCTGTTGTTCTTCTCTAGGTCTCCACACTTTATGTTGCATCACCCCACTGGTTATGCTTTCACAATCTTCTGTTGTCTTTCTCTTGCTGCTTCTTCTTTGTTTTACTGCTGCTGGGTTCTTCCAGGATACTTTCATCATTATCCGCCTTATCAGTCTAATTTCTCTGTTCAATAGATCTTCTCCAGCATCTTCAATAAAACCTGTACTCACAAAACAATTGTTAAAACAAAAAATATAAGGCTTCAGTGCCTCTTTCTCTGCTGGAAACATTTCAGTATGCTACTCGGAAATTTCTTCTTCCATCAGCACATCAGTATGCTAATTTAAATCCTCCCTGAGACTATCAACTAGTCCCTCCACCACAACATTTGTTTGAAAAATGCTTCCCTGTTTTGTGTCTTTCAGCAACTCTCCCTGAAAATAGATCCTCTGCTTTTCCAACTCTCTTCTCTAAAGATCTAAATTTCTGTATAACTTAACAATCTCAACTGGGGTAGAACTTGGTAATTTTACACAATTTTCCATACCTTCATTTGTTTTTGACCAATCATCAAATGGTCCTTCTTCCCCCACTTCAATATTCTGCTGAATATTTCCACGAGACCCCTCTATCTTCATTTCTTTCTGATATCTTGCTATCTCAGCATCATTCTGAACAGATTTCAGATTCAACTCTTCTTCTTTAACAAACTTCAAAGTTTGTTCAACACCCTGTGATGTACCTATAATCACACATAAACCATTAGTCTTAAAAACACAAGGCCCTGTGGTCCCACTGGCTGTTTCAGTCAACATCTCTCTTTGCTGCTTTGAATCCTTCATTTGATTCAGTTCCTTTGTAAATTTCTCTTATGTCTCATCACTACTTCCACTCTTCCTTGGGAAATCTTCCTAAATTGTCTTGGTTACAGCGTCATTACATTGTAAACTTTTGTCAGCAATACCATTAAACAAATACATTTGTTTACCTCCTTGGAATTTTTCTTCGGCATTTTGACTTTGTTCCTATTCCATAATAGCTTCGACTTGTTGTCCTACCCCAAATAAGAATTCATTTATGATTTCTTCCTATTGTAACCAATCAACACTTTCCTTCGCTTAAAGGAATTCTCTAGTAGACTTTACCTCAAGAGTTTCATTCTCCTTTGTGATATTTCTATCGGACTGCTCACCGTCTTTTGCACACCCTGCAAACATACATAAACTATGAGAAAAAATGTAAGGGTTCATGGCCTCATCTGTTTCTCTTTCCAACACATCTTCAAATGCTTTTGAACTATCCCAATAGTTCATGAGATCTTCCTCACTGATCTCTTCACCCACAATTGCACCATGTTCTGGGCCACAAATGGAAACATCCATTTTTAACTCAACTTCTCTGAGTTCTTCACAACTCAACATCTACTTGAGCTTCTTTAGCTCTTCCATCAACTGTATGTTTACTTTCTTTTCCCTCTTTGTGTGTAGCTTCTGCCACTTTACCTTCTTTCTCATGGTCCAACCATGTGTCTGGTTTTTGATATTTTCCTGCAACAACTCCATTAACAATTCAAGGTAAATTGTTATCTTAGCCTTCTCCTGCTCGTACTCTTCATCCATCAACTATTCACATATGCCACTTACCTTGGAATTTTCCTTCTTCTTCCCTCTGATGTGGTCTTCATCAGATCTTCGGAAATGACTATCAATAGTCATCTCTCCCTTCTTAGTGAACTGCATCTGTTCACATGTGGACTTCATTTAATCCACTCCTTAGCAATCCTTCACACTTATCATTCATAAAAATTCAAGTTCCCCCTATGTGTTTGCTTCTCTTTGTCTTGGAACCAATCTCTAGAAACCTTCTTGCTGCAAGCAACTCTTTAGTAATTCATGTGTTACAATAACCAATTATTTGGGTGTCGGGCTCCGCTGATCATGCACCCAATTACATTCAGACTTTGGACTTATATTATGACTCTTTGACTTCTTTCTTACACCAATTTTCCATCTTGGATGAACATACTCAATCTCAACTCAAACTATCCAA
Source organism: Pinus albicaulis (assembly GCA_034641835.2). Lineage (NCBI taxonomy): Eukaryota > Viridiplantae > Streptophyta > Pinopsida > Pinales > Pinaceae > Pinus > Pinus albicaulis. Next base: position 666,776,526 of record CM076575.1, on the reverse strand, counting down.
CTTTCATTTGACTCTAATATATGTTTCACTTCAAGCTTTGTCCCAATAACAATGATAGTGGATATTTTGACTTAATTGAAGTTATACAATTCTTCAATAAACATACACCCCTAATACATTTAGGATGTAAATCTTCACCCTCTTTCATACTCCATTATTATGAAAAATCATCAATTTTCTTTATCATTTCACATGATACTGAATTCTTTCGTAAAATTACAATTCAGGTTTTCCAATATTTATTTTAAGGTGAAAATAAATAAACCATTCAATCTCAAATATTTAAAAATACCTTCCTGAAGTATCATACCTCATGATCCTGTTAATGTTATTAATAAATCTTTCTCTTTGTCATCTTAACCCTCTGATTTCCACTCTTATGTGTTGTCTTTGTTACTGTGTGCAGAGAACAAGCAACCTCTTCGATGTACAACCCATACATTTTTTCATCCTGAATATCACCTCTTTAAATGTTGTCACATGATGGTAAAAACAAAGGTTTTACAACATAAAATAATTATGGTTTGTTTGTGTTTTTAATCATAGACACAAATCAGAAAAGTCCTCCCATTTCCAACTACAAACTTTGATCTCAAAATGATGCAACCAAAATTGTGAAGAATCCACCTTATGCATAAAAATGCATGTTTCAAGATTTCAATATACTTTAGCATCATGAAAATCCACATCACTTAAAAAAAAAGTTTGCAAAACTTTACTGGAATTTCATTAACACCATCACTGCGTTATCCTCTATGAAATAACAATAAACATTATGATTTACCTTCTATGCCCATAGCACATTTACCGCTGCTCTCTTTAGTTTCAAATATCCACGATCTTCAAACCTTTTGAAAATGAAACCCTTATTTTCAAAGATCCATCCATTAATCCAATGATTTCATGATCAACAGGCCACATATATCTCAACGCTCTTCTTCCAATCTCCACTGTCAATTTTGAATTTCATGCACATCAGATATATTCTCTCCAAGGCTGTGTGAAAACCCTTGTTTGGTTTTCGAAACCGTCTCTTCACCTTTTCACGCTGATTGCACAATCTTGAACAACATGTGAGAAAAAAAACTCAATAGTACAAACATATAATTAAATTGATTTTCTCAACAAAATTCAAAACAATAATGCTCCTAGCACTGCAATTCTCTTCACGCAATCTCTTTCTCATTTTGACACCAAAATGATGTAGATCTATAACCACCCCTCACAACGACTTCCCTGCCAACATAAGCCTTCTCTTCCATCCTTGAAATTCCAAAACTTCTTTATGACTTCCCCAGATTCTTGCGCATAACCAATGTATCTCCTGCTACAACAAGTTTTCTAAGCCTCACCTTGTCTACTCCTGCGAAAATAATTTCTCACGAGAACCACCCACTTCAGGTTGCAACATCATAAGGCCTCCAACTTGTGCCATTTCCTCAACCATGAGAACTCCCAGCATGATTGGCCTCTCAGGGAAATGGCCAGGGAAAAAATTATCATTTATCGTCACATTCTTGATGGCAATAGCCGACACACCAGGTTTGTACTCCACCATTCGATCAACAAGCAGAAATGGGAATCTATGGGGTAAAATATCTCGAATTTGGTTGATGTCAAGCACAGCTAAAAATGCAAGATATCTCTTTTCAATAGGAATCTCTTGGTCGATTTCACATTCATTTAGTTGGTGTGAAGACAACTTAGAGCTTGATTTATTTCTTGTACAATGTTGTGCTGCAATGGCTCCTCCAGAACCATTTTTTCTTCGAATACTAGACCGATTTGGCTTGTCTGATTATCTTTCACTTAATTTAGTACGACCCAATGAATATGAGCTAACATTGGTGTAGGAAATGCTAGCCCTTATTATTCGCATTGTGGCAAAGCGTGGATTTTGTGGATTATCTCCTAGAGAAAATTAATGAAGGAACTGATTAGTGATTTATCTGTTGGGAATGCTACTCGTAGTCAGCTAATTATAGCTTTACCTCCTCGCCTCTCAGACCAGGAAGACCTTCAAAAAAAACATTGGATACTATATTCTTATCCATCTAGCATGCAACGGGGTAAATATTCTTTACGGAATGAATACTCTCACTTTTACAAGGCATTAGCGATGGTTGTGCAGTTGCTTCACTGGAGGAAGCCATTCTATCCACTTGAAAAAAATTCTCAAATAGCTACTTCAAAAGGAGTCTTCAAATTATCCGTGCAGTAGTTTTCTATGCCGTTTTTTTCAGCAAACTCTTCAGAGTCGCGTGCTCTAGATGGAGTACGATTTACAACATTTCTATTTAAATGTAATAATGAAATTGAAAACCGTTACTTTCTTCATTTCAAAATCGGTGATATATAATATAACTCTGCGTAATGTTTGAACCAATGACGGCATTAAACACCACAACATTCAATGTAATCATAACCAAATGGTTTCAAATATAATTTCGAACACTGGTGGAAAACTACACTGAATTATTTTCATCGAAGGTGAAATTCAATCTGTTATCCTTTACACTTTACACCAACATATTTATCATTCCAGATCTACGCATTTCGACTACAAATGCTGAACACAGTGTATGAGAATTACTAGCATTTTCCTTTTTACTGAAGTCTTTCCACGTAGATAGTTTCCGTCCCCTTCTATTTGCAATGGTTCTTCGAATGTGGTGCTGGCCCTTCATACATATTTCCCAACTTCGATTACAATTGTTCTGGAACACCATTGCCTCTTTTGCACAATCATACCTACACTCATATATTCATGCACAGTCTATCTAAATATCCAAAACAGATATATTTCAGAGCTCTGATACCAAATGATGTCGAGGTTCTGCTCGAAAGCAGATCCTAGCATATAAAAACTCACTTCTTCACTCAAATATGAAAATGCTCAAATTTTCTTCAAATAAAACCATGAAAACATTCAACACAAAATTTACATGAAGGAGAAAGAGCCATGCAATCAAATACCGATATGAAAATACAAAAATTCTCTAGCCAAATATTTACATTGGCTGGCCTCCTCGCTCTTGGCCCTTCAAACCACTCCTCATTCTACCTATACTCCTCAAGCAATCAGCTCTTGTTTTTCCTCACAAAAACACTCCTATTTATACATAAATAATGTATTTATTTCACCCCACAAATTTCTCCTCCCATTCCTCAACTAAATCTAATTTAAATTCATTTTAGGTGTGGACTCAACAAAGTCCTATACATAGAATTCCTACTCCCTAAATTTGCTACCTAATTCTATTTTCCCTCATATCCTTTTAATTATTAAAAGAATATATACAAAAAATCCTCATATTTATAATTTCTCTCCTAATTTATTTAAAAATAACAATTTAATTAATAACATAATTAAAATGTCTCACCCCACTTATTACATAATTAAATAATGAAAATTGGCCTTGATGCTCCTGAATCAAATTCTGATGGATTGCTTTAAGCATCAAGAAGACATCCTACACCTTTGAATCACCTACATTATCACATGAGGGACATGGATTAGTTTTTGGGTCGCTTTGAGCAACATCTTAGCATTCCTCCCCCGACAAGAAACACCCTTAGCGACACTAAAGACCCTATTCAGGTTGTCACTACCGACTATGATCTCTTAGCTTAATATTTCCATGCTCTAGCTCATTTTTCTTTCTGATTACAAATTTGATTATCATGGCCAATCTGACCCATTTTTCAGTAAATGTATCATTTATTTAGTCTTTTTGCTACTACGATTTCCTATGCCTCTATGTGAAGAATGATTTTTTTGTTATCGTTTGGTCTTCCTTGTGAAACATTGACCTAACTTATCTAGCATATCCATGTATATTTTAGTTTAAAGATAGTTACCGATCAAACGAGAAAATTACCGATTCCTATTTTTTTGAGGTAGCAAAAAAAACACCCAATTTTTAAAAGTGGTTGTTTAGAATAATCATATTTTTGGCACTTTAAATTTTTTATGTACCATGTTTTTTTAATTGTTAGTGATTTTCATGCTCATTTTGAAAAGTGTTGATGCAACATCAACCCCCTTTTTTTAGAGGGCTCATTTTTTACACTTTAAATTTTCAAATGTATTAAGTGTGACTAATTTTTTTAAATGTTGATTATTTTACCATTTTTGTCTTATTCATATTCTTGTTTTTAGCCTTAAGATTATTTTTTAAGGGTTTTCCAAACATGTGTTTTTTGTTTTTCTTTGCATTGTTTTTTTATAATGAAATTCTTAATTTGTTTTACAAAGTTGGAAAAAAATTATAACATTAATATTTTGAGGTTATGATTTTCTATATATTTATATATCGTTAATTAATATTTCAATACACATAAAATAATTGTCACTAAAAGATAAAAATTTAAAAACTCGACAAAAATACACATTTTGCACATAAATATAATTAAAAATATATATATTTTAGGACATTTCACTAAAAAAATGCATGTTAAATAAAATATTCTTATGAAAAAATTGGATAAAAAAATTCAAAAAATAACAAATTTTATGAATTTTATTGATGTAGGAGTATCCTGTTTGAAAAATCATTGTATATTTGATTGACTGAGGGGGTCTAATGTTTGATAAGGAATTTAATTTATTAATAGAAAATTTGTATATTTTTAATGATTTGAGTGAGAAATATGTGTGTGAGGTTTTTAAATGTAGATATTCTCACATAATTGAGAATACGAGAGATATTATACTTTTGAAGATCTCATAAAGATCTTAAGGATTAGGATGTCCTAAAATAGGGATTTAGTTGATCAAAAGTGGATTTAGAGGATTTTTAGGATTTGGTTGAGTGGATCATGGATCTAAACCAAAATTGATTGCAGAATCCTTTTGTATATATTTGTAAGCCTCAAAGGCATTAGAGGAGGCCATTTTAAATAAATAAAATCGGGCTGAAGAGAGCTTGAAGGTAAGGAAAAGACCAGGACTCGGTTTGCCCACAGATTGTATATCGGGAAATTTATATTTGAATATGATGTGTAGATAGCATCTATTTACATATTTGGAAATTATATTTGCTCGAGAAATTGAATTTGTTTCTGTGTGATACATCTATAAGTTTATGGGTTGTATATAATTATGTTAATCCTAGCTTGTACACTTTTAGTATTGAATTAACAATGTAAAAAAGACCTCTTTTTATTTTTTAAATCTTGAAATCGATGCGTGGAAAAGATAAGAGTATAGGAATATGCAAATCCTGTGAGGAGGATTAGAACCTCATGAGAAGAACTGAGTAGTGTGATGGCACAATATGAGTGGATTCAACATTCAAGATGAAAGGATCGATCTGTTGGCAATATGATGCAATGTGTTGTCCTTGATGGCAACCTACTTGATGAAGTTGTCCTTGATGGAAACTAGCTTGATGAGTTGTCTTTGGATAGCAACTTATTTGTTAATGATGTATCTACAGATCAGCTCAGAAGTAACAGAAGAAAGGAATTCCAGTAAGTGCCAGAGTAATGATGAATAACGCATGTCACAAAGCATACGCGGGTTTGTAAAGGCAAAGTAGCGTATGTACGCGGAAAAGTACGTACCAAGTATCGTATGCCTATTTGCGCTCTAAATTTATAAAACCAGGGGACTTTACCATGGTATTGGCCCACAGTATTGAGCGCTGGATTATCTATTTGATCCCGTCCAGGAATACCATCAGCGGTTGAGTGGTTTTGACTCATGGTATTGACGAAGGCTAAATCTATATAAGGAGAAGAAGATCATAGTGCAAGTGTGTGCATAGGTCCGGGTTTTAATGAATACTTCACTCTGAATTATATCTGCATGGAATGGGTAACAATTTATTGATTGATCTGAATTAATAATGCACCTATGAAGAAAATGATGAAGAGGGATCTCTAGATCTGAAATGACTATGTATTTTCTAGATCTGTTTATGGAATGTTTAGATCTGTGATCATCTTTGCTGAAGTAAAGGGCAAGATCTGAGCTATTTATATATTCTGAAGAGTTGCGCAACCCTACAATGTTTGAAGATCTATACGCAGGTTCGTGGTAGAGAAAGCGCGTATATACGCGGGTTGGTTTCAGAAAAAGCACGTATGGAATATGAGGTCAATTCTGAAATATGTGCAGATATATATGCAGGTTTGTCTCTGTGAAAGCGCGTATATACGTAGGTTCAGTGAAGTAAAAGCGCGTATGGAATCTAGGGTTTTGCTGAAGTATGTGGAATGAAATGTCTGATCTATTTGGTTGTTTTACTATTATCTGTCAATGATGTATTCATTTAGATCTGGGTTGTTTGAATGTTGATTATGCTGCTGATTAAAGATCAAGTTGTTGGTTGATTGGTTGATGATTCAATGAATGAATTGATGGGGTTATAAGTTTCATTTTGATATATGTTGAGCTTAAATGTGTGGAGTGGGTCCAATCTGAAAATCTGATGAAAAGTGGCCTACAAGATGTGTTGTGTGGAAGCTATTGGATCCAATATGAAAATTGATGAAACGTGGTCCACAGTGGTGTTGAGGTTTGAAGACTTCAGTGAGGGGGTTGTAGATCCCTTCCAGTGGTAGCTGGTAAACAAGAGCAGGAGGTAGTAGCTCCCTTCCAGGAGAGGCTGGTAAACGAGAGCAGGGGGTAGTAGCTCCCTTCTAGGAGAGGCTGGTAAACGAGAGAAGGGGGTAGTAGCTCCCTTCCAGGAGAGGCTAGTAAACGAGATCAGGGGGTTGGAGCTCCCTTCCAGTAGTGGCTGGAGAACGAGAGAAGGTTGTAGCCTTCTGCAGGTGGGTTCCTGCGTGCTGGTATGAGTCTGCGCCAGTACAAAGTTGTAAGAATTTTTCTTTATAATAAATATTGAAGACAGAGACAACAGTAGCGGTGGTTTTCTCCCGAATTGGGTTTCCACCTTAAATACTGGTGTTCATGTGTGTTGCTTATGTGTGATGGTTTATTCTGTTATTACTGCACATGTTTACTTCTTACTAAACATCTGATGAATGAATGATGCAATGATCTAAGTAAAGAATTAAATGCATAATAAGATATCTGGACATACACAATTTTTCTTAAGGATATCCGCGTATATACGCGAGTTGGGTTCATTAAAGTAGCGTATGGTTTTTAAGAGAAAGAAAAATTAAAAAAATTTCAGTCAGATCAAAATACTGACTCACACCCCCCCCCCCCCCTCTCAGTATTTTTCCCAACACGATCTGTTCACATTTTGTGAAGTTGATCGAAGAGAAATCCAATTGAACTGTGTGCAAGAGGGACTGAAAACAGAGTATGGTGTGTGTGGTTTTAAGTTCCAGAAATTGGGTGTCGATGACAATACGTAACTAGTAAGATTGCAGATCAAATTATATGTGAATAGAAGTTTTGTTTGAAGTCTAATTAGGAGGTGGATTGAAGCACTGCTGCAGAGGTCATGGAATCATATTAGTCTTAGAGGTAAATCAATTTCTTAATGAATATAGAAATTGTATACATTGATGTAATTTATAATATTTATTGGTGTCTGAATGTATTTGTTAAGTTACAAATTGAGTGTAGTCATAATTTACGTTGTAAACCAAGGATTGGAAGTGGTCCTGTTGATTGAATCTATCCACAGAATGCGTGAATGAGGTAGTGTTGATTAGATCAAAATTAAATCTCAGGAGTGTTTCCGTGTAGTGAAATAGAGTATGGTGTGTGTGGTTGGAATGTGCCAGATCCTGTGTTATAGAATCGAGCTCATTGTTGAAGGTCAGAATTGAGAAATTAACCCGCATAGAAGAAATGAATACATCCTTTGTCAATGCGTGATTTGTTCTGCAATGATTGAAAGGTTTGTGGCTACAATCTTGGAAAGACAAGCCTATCTGGATTAACGCAGAGCTGAACAACGATGTAAATGTGGCAGGATCCACATAAGCAGATAAAGTAGCAGATGCGGGAGTTCTGTTTCTGATCCAGATACAGAGGTTCCTTTTCTCGCATTTTAATTTCTATTCCTGAACCAGCAGTTTAGTTCTTGTCTCAAAAGTTAAGTTCCTATTCCAGAGTTTGATTCCTGTTCACACCTCCAACATTCTGACACATCAAACAATACTGGAGGTAAATGAGCACATGGGTTTTAAGAATAAGAGGGTTGGCATGATCATGTGTTCCCTTAATCATGCTTAGCTCTTCCATATAGCGCAAAACTCTAAAATTAATAATTCCTTATTTATGTATAACTAATATGAACGCAGTTTTTAATGAAGTTGATTAGAGATGGAAGGGCTGAAGCCTCTTTTGTAGTGTAGCCTAGTGTTTTAAAGCTGTTAGGATATTCCGACACATAGGAAATAGTTAAGAATAACTTAGTCTAGTGTAGATTTAGGTAAAGTGTGTTTATTTACTATGTACATTTGTAACTTATAATCCGACAGTCATGATTTGTAGTGATCTGATGGTTCACTCTCTCCTCGGTATTAACGACACTTGATTCGTGGCTTAACACCCGATTGGTCCATTATTTATATTTAAAGAGCATGGAGGGTCATTTTTCCGGTAATCGTTTATGAGAGAAACATATGTAATATTTCTTTTATATTAATAAATTGCCTCAAGTGGTTGCGTTGGCTCAGACTATGGATTGTTTCCCTCTTCGAGGGTTTTAACCACGTGATAATACTTGTGTATTGTTTTGTTATATTTTTGTGAGCGATGACCTTTGGTTTTTTATCTAAGGAACTTACCCTGTAAATTCCTACATGGTATTACAGCTATTTTGAGGGCCGCATCTGTTTTTGATCCAAATCCAAAGCCGGTTTGACTGCATGCGACTGTTATTTTCTAGATCTACTATTTCTGAACATTTTCGGGCCTGGAGAACTACTCTGTTGTGTCTGGAGCGTCTGTTACTGTGAGGAACCCCTTTCATTTCATGCAAAAAGGTTTTCGGTTTCCCAAGTTATGTCAGTTAAGATCTGGAGGTGTAAAGTATTTGTTTTGCAGTTATATTTGTTAATAGTTGTAGTTATTTCGGTTCCCTCTATTTATTTCAATTTTTAGGTTTTATTTATTTTCCATATCTATACCTCTTCTCTGTGTATGTTCTTTGCTCTGTGCTGTGTGCGATGTCGGAAAATCAAAAAACAGGAAGAAGGGAATTTTTTTTGTTAAGTATGCTCTTTCCCCACGTCTTTGTGCAATCTCAGGAAATCAGAAATAGTGAAAAAATAGATAGTTGTCGGTAAGGCTAACTGGAAATCTAACGTTCTGTCGTAAGGCATGCATTTTTTTTCTCGAATTTTGTTTTTTTTGTGCAGGAAAAAGGCACGCACACCGAAGGCTTATAAAAAAAAAAAAAAAAAACCTTTCCTTCTTTCAAACAATTACAAAATAATTTTACTATCTCACTTGGTAAGAAGTTAGTTTATGAGAATAGAGGTCTTGGGTTCAAGTCTATTTCTCAAGCTTCTTTCGAAAAAAAAATTTGTTAAAGGGGTAGGATTTTATTTTTTTATAGTTGAACTTCATCATCAAATTTCAAACCTTTCCCATAACTATTCGTTATCTACAACTCGTTTTTTTTTCAAAAAGGCATAACTTCTTCATCTAGAAGCCGTTTTTCGAGCCTTTTTTTAAATTGGCCTAATTTTTCGAGATCTTTCCATTGGAGAAGTTAGTTTCAACTCTTTTAAGCTTCAAGTTTTTTTAAATGGAAAGTGCATGCCTGATTATTCTTAACAACACTATTTATTTCCAATGGCTACCTCACATGGTAGATTTACTTCGGAGTAAAGGACTTTGTAGAATAGCCATGAGACAAGAAACTAAACCTTATGATGATGATAAAGCCACTAAATGGGAAAATAAACAAGCTCAAGCACGAGGGTTGAAAGGAATGTCCATTTCTTAAGATCTTTGATTTCATATCCTTGAAATTAACACCCCTGATGAAGCCCTGAAAAAGCTAAATACTATTTTTTCCTTCAAAATCAAATCAGGCCCCACTAGCTTGAAAATGAGTTGCTTACCTTGGACCCCAATAATTTCTCCTCTATTGAATATTTTTTGTCCAAATTCAAGACCCTTATACTTATTTTAGATGGTTGTAAGGTCAAAAAGGATGATGGTAGCCTCAACTATTCCATTCTTGCTAAGCTTCACCCTGCATACTCTGTATTTGTTTCCACCTTTCATTCCACTAGAGAAGCCATAATTTCTTCAGGAACCGCCTACAAGAACCCCTCTTTTGATGCCTTTTACTATTCTTTGATAAGAGAACAAGAAAAAATCGTACACCTTGGTCTTATCACTTCTAGAAATGCTTCTAAGAAAGCCTTAGCAGCCCAACAACAATCATATCAAAAGAATACCAAGAAGCAGTATCCTAAAAATTATGGTCCTAAATAAAACAAGGGTCCTAAGCAATTTCAGCCACAAAATGAAAAGCAACTCACCAAAATGATAAGACAAATAAAAACAAGGGGAAGAAGACAGATAAACATTGCAACTTTTGTAATTGTGATGGCCATATAGAGTCCAAATTTTTAAGAAGATGGAAGCCTTAGAAGTAGCAATGAAGAAGCACAACATCAATTTGGAGCACTCGTCACCTTCATCTTTAGGAATGGCACTTTCTTCTTGTGGTTCTCAAGAATCAAGATTTGGTTATGCATTAAATGTATCTTCATCTTCTCATTCTCATGACTGGCTCATTGATTCTGGAGCTTCTTTCCACATGGCCAAAAATAAAGCCATGTTTTCTTCTTTAAATGATTGTAAGAACAAACACATTTATGTTGGTTATGATAGATCTCTTAGTGTTTTAGGATCTAGAACCATTCATCTAGGTAATGGTCAGTTTAATGATGTACTATGTGTTCCTAACTTGTCATGCAACCTTCCATCTTTTTATCAGATAACTCATTCAGGTGAAAGGAAAATAGTAGAATTATCACCTCATGATGTTGTAATCAAGGACCTAAAATATCCTAGACATATTTTAGCTACCGGCATTGCTGATGATTCCACAAGGTTGTATAAGTTTGACAACTTTGGGTCATCATGTCTTCCCTCCATTTTTGTTGCTCATAATGATGAAGTGAGCAAACTTTGGCATGAGAAATTTGGTCACTTAAACTATCGCTCTCTTCAAACTCTATGTAAAGAAAAAATGGTGACATGTCTTCCTATGGTATCTTGTCAATATGGTGTTTGCTCTAAATGTGTACTCGGAAAACATCATCGAGATAGTTTTGACAAACATGCCTCTTGGCATGCTTCATCCCCTTTGCAGCTTGTGTACAGTGATTTATGTGGTGCACTTCTTGTTGTTTCTTTCTCTAGTTGCAAGTACTTCTTAACTTTCATTGATGATTTTTCCAAATGCACTTGGGTATACTTCTTAAAACTCAAGAGTGAAGTTTTTAACATGTTCTTGGCCTTTAAGGCCTTTGTTGAGAAACAATATAGACATCAACTTCTTAAGTTAAGATCAGACAATGGAGGAGAATATGCTAACAACAGATTTATCAAATTTTTCACTAAGCATGGAATTCAATTGCAACATACTGTTCCATATACTCCATAACAAAATGGCATAGTTTAAAGGAAGAATCACATCTTAAAATAAATGGCTAATTTTTTTCTTCAATCTAAAGGACTTGGTCTCAATTTTTCGGCAGAAGCAATTAACTCTACAAACTACATAGTAAATCGCACTCCTACTAAGGTTTTAAAGAATATAACTCCAGAAGAAGCTTGGAGCTCAATCAAACAGAATGTAAGTCACTTTCGTGCTTTTGAAAGTGATGCTTGGGCCCATATTCTAGATGCAAAACATAAAGCCTTATAAACTAAGAGTGAAAAGTGCATTTTTGTTGGATATTTTGAATATGTCAAAGGATATAGAATTCTTCAACCAAAATCCATAAATATAATAATTAGAAGAGATTTAACATTTGATGAAAATATATCGACCTATGAGCCTAGTTCAGTGGGTGTGCCACCTTCGGCCTACGAGCCTAATTTGGCAGATGTTTCATCGCTCTCTATCTCTTCTATTTTTTATAGCATTCCTTCTAGTTCAGATGATGACAGAAAGGATGAAAATCCTCCTCCACCTCTTAAAGATATTCCTTCCGCTGCACAGCTTCCAATATGGGTCCGCTCTACTCAGGATGTAGCAAGTTCTCTTGCAGGTAACACTGCATATTGATGACATACACGTTCTCAGTTCGAAAGAGCCTCTTCCTTATTGACTCAGGTTCCCGAAAATCCTGATCCAAACGCCTTTTAAGAAGCTTCCGATCATCCAGATTGGGATGAAGCTATGAATGAATAACATCGTTCCTTATTGGTGAACGATACTTGGGATATAATTCCTCTTCCAAAAGGAAGAAAAATTGTCAGATGCATATGGGTTTACAAAACAAAGTTTGGACCAGATGGAAAAGTGGATAGACATAAATCTCGTCTTGTTGCTAAAGGATTTTCACAAGTTGAAGGCATTGACTATACTAAAACCTTCTCCCCTGTTGCCAAAATGAATTCTATCTGTCTTGTTATTTCCCTTGTTTCCTCCTTTAAATGGGAAGTCTATCAGATGGATGTTAAATCCGCCTTCTTACATGGAGATTTGCATGAAGAAATATACATGGAACAACCCCCTGGATTTATCCAAAGCAACTCTATCCTTGTTTGTCGCCTTAGGAAATCTCTCTATGGTCTCAAACAAGTTCCTCGGGCTTGGTATGCCAAAATGGATAGATTTCTATTAGATAATGGCTTTTGTAGGTGTCATTCTGATAACACTGTCTACACCAAGAAAGTGGGTAAGTCCTTCACCATCCTTATTCTTTATATTTATGATCTTATCCTTACTGGTAGTGATCCCAACCATATAAACCATGTGAATTATAGCCTGAAAAATAAGTTTGAAATGATAGACTTAGGGCACTTGCATTATTTCCTTGCTCTTCAAGTCTTTCAATCCAAAGAAGGCCTTACCCTCAGCCCAAGTATGCCTATGATATTCTACACGAATTTCACATGGAAGAATGTAAAATTGCCCCTTCTCCCTTTCAATTTGGCGTCAAGATTTCAGTCACTTGTACTACCCCTGAAGTTGATGCTACCTTATGCCATCAACTTGTTGGTAAAATTTAGTATCTAACCCATACCCGTCCTAACCTCTCTTTTTCCGTTGGTCTTGTTGGTTGGTTTATGCACCAACCTCATGAAAGTCACTGGAAAGTAGCTAAAATAATACTTTGATATATTTGAGGTACAGTTCAGTTTGGGATTCATTATAGTGCAGGAGAATCTCCATTGTTGATTGCTTTCATTGATTCTGATTGGGCTGGTGACCCTGATGATCGAAATTCTACTGCAAGATATGTATTCACTCTTGGTTCAAGACCTATTACATGGTCTTGTAAGAAACAAAGTGCCATCTCTCTTTATTTAGTAGAAGAAGAGTATCGTGGTGCAGTTGAAGCCAGCAAGGAAGCCATGTGGCTTCGTCAGATCCTGTCTGAATTTGGTCTTCATCAACAACATCCAACTACACTTTGTTGTGATAATCAGAGTGTCAGTTAGTTATGTAAAGATCCAGTTCAGCATCGGCATATGAAACACATTGAGATCCACATACACTTCATAAGAAAGCTCGTTCATGATCATGTTCTTGAAGTGTAGTATTGTCCAACCAATGATCAAGTAGTTGATATATTTACAAAGGCTCTCACAGAAGGGAAGTTTACCAAACTTCGATCCATGATTGGAGTTTAGGAACGTTACCATTAAGGGGGGATAGGCTCTAATGCCTCCTTCCTTCTCCTATTGTTTCACCTTTGTAACTACTTCAATCCTATCCCAATTTTTTCTTAAGGGGGGATGTTAGGATATTTCGACACATAGGAAATAGGCTCATTTTGTGTCATCTTTGTAAATCCTTCAATCCTATCCCAAGTTGTTCTTAAGGGGGGATGTTAGGATACTCCGACACATAGAAAATAGTTAAGAATAACTTAGTCTACTGTAGAGTTAGGTAAAGTGTGTTTCTTTACTATGTACATTTGTAACTTATAATCCAACAGTCACGATTTGTAGTGATCCAACCGTTCACTCTCTCCTCGGTATTAACAACACTTGGTCCGTGGTTTAACACCTGATTGGTCCATGATCTCTATTTAAAGAGCATGGAGGGTCATTTTTCCGGTAACCGTTTATGAGAGAAACATATGTAATCTTTATTTAATATTAATAAATTGCCTGAAGTTGACGCATTGGCTCAGAATGTGGATTTTTTCCCTCTTTGAGGGTTTTAACCACGTGATAATACTAGTGTATTGTTTTGTGATCTGTTTGTGAACAGTGACCTTTGGTTTTTGATCTAAGGAACTTACCCTGTAAATTCCTACAAAAGCTACCTATTGTGGAGTCAATGACCTAGCAGGTCATCAGTTTTTGGTATTAGATCAAGTAAAATATCTTTGGAAAGAAAGCCAGAGCTATGCTCTTGAAGTTATATACGCAGATACAATTGTGATTGCAGGAAGAAAGGATCAAATTTTAAATCTGACAGACGTAAAGCACACAGAGATAAAGTGTGGAAGAATATGGAGATTAATTGATACCCTTGAGGAGAATTTACAGAGGCAAATGAACAAGGAAGAGTCCATTCAAAGTGCAGATGAATGGTGGAACAAGATCATGGAGATATCTGGAAGGTGATATGGTATGTTTTTATTTTTAACTATGGGTTTGAGGATTGTGTTTGCAGATTTCAGATTGCAGACAAAGAGGGAATGTCTCAGAAAAAGAAAAGAAAGAGGAGTTGTAAGAAGAAGAACCAGTTGCATTTGTGAAGTCATAGTAAGTGGATACTCTGAAAGAAAGTGGCAAAGAACCTAAACATTACAGCTGAAGGTTGGACAAAGAGGACAAGAGTGTTCTCGAGAAAAGTGGATTTAAGATGTAGAAGCAAAGAGGAGCAAGAGAGTTTCTAAGAAGATGGTTCCAAGGTAGAGAACCAAAAGATACCAAGAGGTCAAGCACAGAGAGAGAGCTTCCATGTTGGATGGAAAGCATGAAGGCTTGCTGAAAAGGGAGGCTTAGGCACAGTCCACAAGTGAACAGATGAAGTTCGCAGAGGAAGAGAAGATAATTTTTGATAATCATTGCAAAGGTTTGTGGAGAAGCCATAGGAAGGAGAAGGAAGATGCCAAGGCAAATGGCATGAGAAAGCGTCAAGAAGAGATTGATAGAGAGAAAGTTGAGATCAAATACCATCTTGAGTTATTGATGGAGATGTTACGGAGGAATAAGGAAGACTAGAGGGATGGTTGGATTATGAGAAGAAAAGTCAAATGGCATAGATTGCAAGTGAAGTGGGAGCATAGATTGAATGCTCAACTGAAGGAAGACTTACTCAAAGTAAATGAGTATGAGGAGGAAGTTTTGGTATGTGAACCAGAACATGGTCCATTGTTTTTTGAAAGAAATGAAGATACAGAGAATATTTATATAGAGGATCTTCTAAATCATATGAAGGAGTCATAGCAACAAGAAGACATTATGGTTGAAGAATCAAGTGAGACAAGCAAATTCGTATGTTTTTAAAACTGATAATTTGTGTATGCTGCAACTATTACAGGGGATAGGAAACCTTTTGAAGATGTCTTCAGGATGGATGAAGATCTTAAAGTAAATTATGATGAAGAAAAACTCTCAAATGAGGAAGTCTTTTAATGGTTGTAACAGAAGGAGTTCGTTGATGAGTTACTTAATGGAAGAAGACATACATCTCAAGTTGTCATGGAGATGGAAGATCAGAATCTTATTCGGATGAAAAATGAAGGAACAGTATATTAGGGAGGTAAGCCAATGAATTTGACTAATGTTATTGATGAAGAACAATTGCAGGAGAATGATAATGTAGAAGGGGGGGCAAGGATAACTCTTGAAGAGTTCTTATAGAAAGACAGTAATGAAAAGTGTGTTGAAGAAGGAGGTGAGGCAAGTTTTTCTCAGGACAAAGAGAATACATTCATAGGACTGAATGAAAAGGAAGGAAAACTACTGAAAGGTGTTAAGAAAGAATAAGATCATATTGAAGACTATAAACAACATCATGATGAAGTACTTGTTTGGTGTCAACGAGAAATTGAGTCGCTGGAGTATTTGTCGAAAGAACCAGAGTATGAGAGTGTAATTGTAGTAAAAAATGAAGGATTGTCTAAAGATTTGATTGGGACAGAGATATGTGTTAGTTGCCAAGTTTCTAATGTATTTGATAATAGAGAATAAAAGGTGGATGAGTATGCAATCATAAAAATAACAACCAATTTATTTCTTGAAAGTAAATTTGAAGATAAGAAGGAGCAAATGCAAGTTGGAGAAGAAGATGTTAATGAAAGAAATCACGGAGATTGATGAACTGTGGAAGTTGATGATGGAACAATTCAGATGGAAGAAACTAATAGCAGAAGGGATGATAAATAAGAATTTGAAGTTGATTGAATAAAGTAAAATGAACCAGAAGAGAGCATACATGCAGCAGCAACAAAGGTGCAGAGAATTTGAACAATTACAAATTAAGGTTTGGGACCCTGGAGGTTTTCATCAGCATATGAAACAAATGATCAGGAGATCATGAATGTTTTTAACTTTGCGAGTCTGATGCAGGAGCATCCTACTCGAAAAATCATTGTATATTTGATTGACTTAGGGGGTCTAATGTTTGATAAGGAATTTAATTTATTAATAGGAAATTTGTATACTTTTAAGGATTTGAGTGAGAAATATGTGTGTGAGGTTTATAAATGTAAATATTCTCACATAATTGAGAATACGAGAGATATTAGAAATGTGAAGATCTCATAAGGATCTTAGGGATTAAGAAGTCCAGGAATATGGATTTAGTTGAGTCAAAAGTGGATTTAGAGTATTTTTAGCATATGGTTGAGTGGACTGTGGATCTGAACCAGAATTGGTTGCAGAATATTTTTGTATATATTTGTAAACCTCCAAGGCATTATAGGAGGCCATTTTAAATAAAGAAAATGAGGCCAAAGAGAGTTCAAAGGTGAGGAAAAGACCAGGACTCGGTCTGCCCACAAATTGTATATCTGGAAATTTATATTTGAGTATGATGTGTAGATAACATCTATTTAAATCTCTGGAAGTTATCTCTACTCGAGAAATTGAATTTGTTTCTGTGTGATACATCTATAATTTTATTGGTTGTATATAATTATGTTAATCTTGGCTTGTACACTTTCAGTATTGAATTGATGATGTAACAAAGACCTCTTTTTATTTCTCAAATCTTGAAATCGATGCGTGGAAAATATAGAGTACCATAAATTGGAATACACAAATCCTGTGAGGAGTATTAGAACCTCATGAGAAGAACCGAGTAGTGTGATGGCACAATATGAGTGGATTCAACATTCAAGAAGAAAGTTTAGATATGTTCACATTCCGTGAAGTTGATCGAAGAGAAATCCAATTGAACTATGTGCAAGAGGGATTGAAAACAAAGTATGGTGTGCGTGGTTTAAAGTGCTAGAAATTGGGTGTCGATGACAATGCATAACTAGTGAGGTTGCAAATCAAATTAGATGTGAACCAAAGGTTTGTTTTAAGTCTAATCAGGAGGTGGATTGAAGCAGCATTTACAGAGGTCATAGAATCCAATTAGTCTTAGAGGTAAATCAATTTCTTTATGAAGATAGAAATTTTATACATTGTTGTCATTTCTACTAGTTATTGGTGTCTAACTGTATTTGTTAAGCTACAAAGGGAGTGTATTCATAATTGAAGTTGTAAGCCAAGGATTGGAAGTGGTCCTATGGATTGAATCTGTCCACAGAATGCGTGAAAGAGGAAATGTTGATCAGATCGAAATTAAATCTCAGGAGTGTTTCCGTGTAGTGAAACAGAGTATGGTGTGCGTGGTTGGAATGTGCCAGAGCCTGTGTTATAAAATTGAGCTCACTGTTGAAGGCCTTAATTAAGAAATTAACCCGCATAGAATAAAGGAATACATCCTTTGTAAATGTGTGATTTGTTCTGCAATGATTGAAAGGTTTGTGGCTGAAAGCTTGGAAAGACAAGTGTATTTGCATTAATTCAGAACTAAACAATGCTGTAAGGGTGGCGCGATCCACATAAGCATGTAAAGTAGCAGATGAGGGAGTTATCTTCCTGATCCAGATATCGAGGTTCTTGTTCCTGCAATTTCGTTTATGTTCCTGAACCAGTAGTTCAATTCTTGTCTTAGAAGTTAATTTCCCGTTCCAGAGTTTGATTCTTGTTCACACCTCCAACGTTCTCACACATCCGGCAAGAATGAAGGTAAACGAGCACATGGGTTTTAAGCATCAGAGGGTTGACATGCTGATGTGTTCCTGTAATCACACTTAGCTCTTCCATATAGCACAAAACTCTGAATTTAATCATTCCATATTTATGTATAACTAATATGAGCACATTTTTTAATGAAGTTGATTAGAGACGAAAGAGTTGAAGTCTTTTTCTTGAGACTTGTAGTGTAGCCTAGTGTTTTAAAGCTAACTATTGTGAAGTCAATGACCTCCTTTATGTTCAAAGATGATGACATTTTAAGTATTTTTTCCAAAAAATGATTCAAATAAGATTTAAAGTAAAAATAACAAAACAAAATGTTAAAAAAAATAGAACAAATAATTTAAAAAAATCAATATAATAATAATAATAATAAAACAACCTTAAAAATAAAAATTAGAGATATAAAAAGTTAAAAAATAAAAGAAAAAATAAATTAAATTAAAAAAAAAATGAAAATAACAAAAAAATTACAAAATAACAAAAACTAAAGAAAAAAACATCAAAGCAATTAAAAAATTAAAAATTAACTCCAAAGGCCTATTAGAAATAAATAAATTAAAAAATAAAAAATAGAAAAACATATTAAAACTATTAAAAAAAAAAATTTAAAGAAAAAAAAAATATATATATATATATATATATAACCTATTAAAAAAAATTTAAGAATTATTAAAAAACATAAAAATAATAATAATAATAATAATAATTTAAAATTTTGAAAATTAATTAAATAAAAACACACACACACACACACACACATATATATATATATAATAAAAAATTAAAAACATTTAAAAAAAATAAAAATAAAGAAATATTTTCCATTCCCAGAATCGATTTCATGTCGAGCCACATAGGCAACCTAATTTGATTTATTTTTATTTTGAATATTTAATTTGTTTTAAATGTTTTTATTTTTATTTTATTTTTAATTTTTTTAATTATTTAATTAATTAATTTATGTATTTTTTTTATTTTTTTATTTTTTTAATTTAGTTTTAATTTTTTTTTATTTCTTTATTTAGAAAAATTATTAATTATTCCTTTTATTTATTACATTTTTTTTTTGTCAGCGAAAGTCTAGTTTATATTATCATATCAAAATTTACAGTGGAGAACAGCATAATTGTGTTACATTTAGGCAATCCATAAGGCATTAAGTGCCTAGAAAGACTTGGGTGCTCGCCAAGGCATACAATGCTCTTGGTTATTGTCCGCACAAAATTACAAAACAACCAAAACAACATTATCATCATGGAGGAGGTGCTGAGGACCTATCGAAGGAGTCACAAATATGTGTCCCTAGTTGTGCATATGGTAGTCAATATGGTCCACTTCGGCCTCTAAAACTCGGAGGTGGTCATGAGAGCGTTGCAAAAGACGACACAGACCCTTCAAAGATTCAAGGGTCTCATTCTGTAGGTGTTGAATACCATTAATGTAGTCCACGAGTTCTTACGATCTTCGTACCTTTGTTAGCGCAAAGTGTCCACGTTGAGCTGGATATTCTAGATTTGGGCGGAAATTGATTCAAGGGTGGTCGGAGCCTCAACCTGTCTTGGTGACTTAGATGGAGATATTGCCATGGCTGCCACCGAATGTTGACTCTCACTGGATTTTGAGTGTGATCTTGAGTCCCCGAATACTTGGTGATTCTCCATGCTGCACCCAAGACCTTCGGCTCAGCCCGACCTCTCTCTCTCGGCTTGCACTCGTCTAACACCCCCCCCCCACACACCCTTGGGTGGGCTGCAGCGCCAAGTCACCTCAGGCCCAATAGTCCCTAAAACCATCACACCATCCCCGCAACATCGCCCAATTTTATCGTTGAACATCTCCTGAGCACTGTGGAGGAGAGCCGCTATACTGCCACCAGCCGCAACGCCGCCCTCAGAATAGGTGCGAATTCGCCACCTTCCACAAATTCTAAACGCAGGAGAGCCTGAGTGCTGAGTGAGCCCAAGGCAAAACCACCCTAAGGCCTGGTTGGGGTAGGACCCTTCCTGCGCAATCCCCTGGGTTGCTTCTATCGCCCAGACGGAGCACTAGAACCACCCGTCAATAAGCGCTCCCTCCGCTGAGAAATCACCCTCACCACCTTCGCCCGTCCCCTAGTGTAGTATTCTATTTCCGTTGCTAGGATTCCTCCCAGCGCTTAGACGTCTACTCGTCTACACCTGCACCCACCTCGTCTCCTGCTGGAAAAGCTCAAGCCAAGGCTTGAAAGCCAGTTTATGCTCGTCTATGAAGACCGGATCACCAACCTTCACCATCGCCCATGAATGTCGAATGAACTGCCTCTCGTCTGTTGCACACTTATTTTCTACCGCTTCTACCATAAGTTCTCCAGCCTCGAGGATCGTTATCCCTCGAGTGTGGGAGGTTAATGAGTCGGCGGGCGCGTGGGTGGGGGCTGGTTCAGCCATAACTGTCTGCTGCCCACCTGTCTCATTAATTGGACAGCCCCAGCGGGAAATTACATTATTATTATTATTATTATTATTTAAAAAAAAAACTTAATAGTTTTTAATTTGTTTTTTCCATGTTTTTAGTTTTCAATTTTTTTTTTCATGTTTTTATTTGTTATTAACAAAACAAAATTGTTTTAATGATTTTTTTTTTTAACTTTTAATATTTCTAATTTTTTTTTTTAAGGTTTTTTTTATTGTATGTTCTTTTTCTTCTTCTTTTTTGTTATTTTTACTTTTAATCTTATTTGAATCATTTTTTAAGAAACATAAAATGTCATCATCTTTGAATATAAATTCATAAAAAATTCATAAATTTTATTATTTTTTATTCAAAATTTTCATAAAAAAAACTTGTAATTAACCTATCATTTTTAGCTCCCCACCCATCCAGCCACCCAAACCCTCATTTTGATTTTTTTTCATAATTTTTTTATAACTTTATTTTTTTTTAAATGTTTTTTTTCTACGTTTCTTTAAAATGATTTTTGTTTGTTTGTTTTTTTTTAATGTTTTTTTTTCATATTTATTTCTTTTAATGTTTTTTTTTTTAATAGTTTTTTTTAATTGTGTTTTTGTTTAATGTTTTTTATTTTATTTTAATGTTTTCTTGTTTGTCTATTTTTTTTAAATTATGTCATCAATATTATTTATTTATTTTTATGTTTCTTTTTGGGTCAAATTTTAAAATTCTTTTCTTAAATTACGTTTTTATTTATTTATTTATTTATTTATTTTTTTTTATTTTTTTATGTTTGATTTTTTTGTCTTTTTATATTGTATATTTTTTAATCATTTTTTTTTTTTTTATGTTTTAATATATATATATTTATTTACTTGTTATTTCTTTTTTAAATTCTTTGTGTTTTTTGTTTTTTGTTTTTTTTTTTCAATGTTTTCATATCCTCAATATATTTGATTGCATATATATGTCAAAATAAAAAATATGCAAGAGTAAGAAATCTACGAGAAGAATTTTTTTGTTGATAGTGTACTTCCTTAGCACTGGATAAGAGTGGATAGGAATCTAGAAATGTCAATTTTTTTTTTTTTGCATAGTATTTAATATGTTAATTAGTTTTGATTTATTAAAATCAAAAGAAATATAACTTTTATTATATATATATATATATATATATATATATATATATATATATATATATATATATATATATATATATTAAAAACAATTTGCAAATTTCAAAATCTTAAAATTATTTAAAAATAAATATTTACACACATTTTCGAAAAACAAATGTTTTAATATAATTGTTTTTGTTGGAACACCTAATCCTACATGGGTAGGTGTGGAATGCGAAAAGTCACAATGGAGTCCAAGTGACCTTGGAATATGAAACCAAGAGTCATACCATTGTACTATAAATGTACATCTTTGTATAATGGAAAATAAGAAAGCCTCACGCTTATCCTTCATTGTGTTGAGTCTCTTGTGTGTGTGTGTGCTCATCTTCCTCATACACCATGTGTGTGTTAACATGGTGTTTAACATGGTATCAAAGCGGGCGATTGCTAGCCCTGCTCCAATTTGAGTGAGTCATTTGTGTTTATGGCCTCTGCATATCTGCAAAAATTCTTGACATTTTGCCGCATTCATCAAATCTTTTTGCAGCATTCAGAAATTTCATCTTGGAGCATTCAAAATCCGTGGCAGCATTCAGAAATAGACTTTGAACAAGAGCATCAGTGGTGTTGAAGAAGCGCATCTGAAGGTTTTCTAAATTCTGATCTTTTCTCTGCATTGTGTACCTTTAATTCTGCTTTTGAAGAGCTGTTGGAATACTATTCAAAGTGGGGTTTTGAAGAAAAGTTTTGGGTTTTCAAGTGAAGTTTCTGAGTTTTTCCATTGAAAATTTTCTGCAATTTTGGATTTTTCTACTGCTGGAAAATATTCTCTGTTGCCGGGCTATTGGAAAAATTTCTGGGTTTTATTGGCAATCTGCTGTTGCATTTCAGTACTTGAAATTTGTACTGCTACCCTCATTTCTGCATTTTGTCCATTCTGCTGTGTATTTAGAAGAAAAAGCTGCTTCTGTTTTAAATTCTCCTATCTCTACTCTGTTGTTTTACATATTAAAAAAAAAAACAAAAAACAAAAAATAATAATAATAATAATAATTTCTGCACCATCTCCTACAACTCGACCCTCATTCCTCACAACTCAACGCATCTCCATTCCCTATACTCTACACACCTCCCTACATCCCTTTCGGCTCTCCTTACAGCTCTACAACGCTCTACCACCGGCATCACACTCGACCCTACACAAAAGGTACCTCCCCTACTCTTCTACCTACGGCTTCCGCTCGCTCCCTAAACCTCACGCTGGCTCTCTCAACCCGGCCCCCTCTCACCACTCAACTCTGCCACACTATTCCCTAAACTCCCCTTGCTATACGCCCTCACTGGTATGCGCATACACCACTCTGCCCTCTCACCTAAGTTACGCCCTCTGCATTAATTAATCCACCGCTCCCTTCTGTTCAAACGCTCACACGGCCTCCCACACGGGTTCCTTACCACGACACTCTTTTCATGGTATTCCAAACAATGCGTGAACGCACAACCCTGCTATCTGCTACTTCTCCACTCCATCCTATCTCTCGCACCTCGAATCCCACTTAACTCACGCTGCCCCTTATCACTCCATCCTTCTACTCCACCGCTCCCTCCCCAACTCTGCCACAGTGATATCAAAACCTTTGGCCCCTCTCCTCGCTATACTCCACATTAACTCTAATCCCTCACTCCAATCCCCTCTGCCCACGGGCTTCAACGCCTCTCCAACCCATTGCATTCTGCAATAGCGCCCCCTTCCAAATGCTCTCTCTTCCTCACCTTGGCCGCTCGGCCTTCCCCCCATCTGCACATACGTTTCATTTTTAATTATTTTGCCTATTTTAATTTCAGACTTTCATTTTTCCTTTGTCTTTTTAACTATTCCCTTTTTAATTAATCTCAATCCTATATAATACCTTATCTTTTAAATTCCCTCCATTCCTAATAATCCTAATTTTTAATTAATTAAAAAAAAAACAGCAGAGAGAGAGAGGAAAGAGAGAAAGAGCAGAAAGAGAGGAAGAGCAAAGAAGAGAGGAAATGAACAGCAGAATTGAAGAAATGGCATGGACTATACATAGAGAAAATTGCAGATTTGACATTGTGTGATTTGTGGCATTGACATGAGGGTGATTTTTTGAAGAATTTCACATTCGAAGACAAGTTTGCCATCATTGAAAAAAACTCTTTGAAGGAAAATTCAGCTGCCTCAAAGGCCTCTTGCACAAGTAGTTTTCAGCTGCACATTTACAAAATATTTTACAAAGATATTGACAGTGTATTGTGAGTGGAATTTGCATCTTCTTCATAGTTGCGATCAGTACTTGAGTTGTTGAAAAATTGTTTATTGTCCTCCATCATTTGAGGAGCACACTTTGTACTTTCCATAGTTGGAAGTCCTCTTCAGTCATTTGTATTTCTCGTTGCATCACATTGTAAACGGGTGCATTTTCGGTTGAAGCCGACACCCTTTCATTTTTTAAGCCTAAGTTGTTGAAATGGCTAAAATCAATGAGGTATTAGTGTTTTTGAGTAACCTCATCCATTCCAATGTTGGTGACATGATAAAAATGAGCAAGAATGCTCTTTGTAATATTCAAAGTTGTTTGCAAGATGCACAAGAGAAGATTGAGTTTTTGTAGTTGGGATCTCAGCTTCAGCAAGATGAACTTCAGCAAAGAGTCACCATTCTGAACCTGTTTCTGTTAAGAAGATTGAGATTGACTCCCATCAATAGCATGTCAGTAAAGTTTCAGTTGATCCACATTCAGTTCCTTGTACTAGAACAGATTTTCATGCAGATGCAACATCTCAGCCTGCACTTCTCAAGCCCATCATCAGACCTTGGGAAGAGCTTGTCCACAACAAGCACCGAACTAGTCTTGGATATGACAAGGATGTGTCCTTTCATATTCCAGACTACACCAAGCCCGTCATATTTCAGAGTGCTGAATTCCTATATGATAGTTCACCTGCAGTTGTTCCAGATCCTGCTCCACTTCCACAACAACAACATCAGATTGTAAAATGCCAACACTATGATGGAGTTGGCCATATGAAAGATCACTGTTTTGATCTTCATCCATGCAAGCACTGTGGTCGACACACTCATTCTTCAGACAGATGCTTCAGAAACAAGCCTCCTGCAAGAACCAAGATTCATCTTGGATGGATCGCTTCTTGGCAATGGGCATCAGCAGCCAAGAAGATGTTTAAGTTGCATGTTAGAACTTGTTCACGGATATTGAGAAAACTTGCAGTTGAGTTTTCGCCATCATCTCACCTTGTCCCTGACAGGGGGGGGAAATGGTGGTCATGTACAAGCTTCGACGACAGATCAAGCGAGCCTGAGCCACAATCTCACATTCCATGTTCAGAGTTGTAGCCAGCAGTTCAAGCGAGCCTGAGCCAGGGATAATTTTAGGGGCGAATTTTAGCCCAAAGGCGAAATTTAAGGGGTTTTAGATTTTAGAGGGGCGAATTTTTTATATAGAACCTATTTTGTATAGTTTTGTATAAATAGCCCCAAAATTATTTTAAAAATAAATAATTATTGTGGTTTAGCCATGAAAAATAAAAGGGTGGATGAACCTGAAATGTTGCATTCGCCTTCCATTCACCGATCTGTGATTTTATGGGGTTGTATTCGCCCCCGATTTACTAACTTGCAGGGTTTTGGATCTGCATTCGCCCTTTGATGATGCTGGGGTTGCGTACGCCTGCGGCCTGCCGCCTCAGATTTACGATTTAGACCGGGCAGCGGTGTTGGAGAGGGTTCAGCAAAGGTCTGTTGCATTCGTTGGTGGAGATTCCTCTACATCGTTGGAAGGAGAGGGGACTTGGTCTGCTGACTACCTACAGCTTGCAAGTTACCACTTTGCTCATCTACCTTACATTCTCCTGCAAGTTTTGAAATCCTGGTTTCACCTACATTTTTATTGGCACGAGTAGATCTTCTCGTTGATTCCGAATTAATGTTCACCAGATTTTTAGCAGAAAGGGTACCTTCAGCTTGCAAGTTACCACATTGCTCATATGCCTTGCATTCTCCTGAAAGTTTGAAACCCTAGTTTCACTTCCATTTTTCTTGGCACGAGTAGATCCTGTAGCTGATTTCTCGTGTAGCTGAAAATTCCTAGGTAGATTCCAGAGCATGCATGGTACATACAACCAGTTTTCTCAGTACACATTGGAGGCATATTACCCTTTGGTGTAGTTTTCATTGAAGTATTCTTCATCTTAACATCTATTTGGATGCATCTATTTTATTACATTTTTGGGTTTCTGGTCATTGTCTTATTTATCCTTATTGTTACTTGTGCAGAGATCACTATTGTCCTCTACTACTTTCATTTGTGTAGTGAGGAGTCAGGACTACCACTGGTGGTGGAGAGCTTATCTAACTTCAGGCTCATCTGCACTTTACCTATTCCTGTATCATTGTATGCTACATTCCACTTCTTCACCAAGATGGATATTACGAACCTTGTCTTTGGCATTCTGTACTTCGGCTACATGACAATTATCTCATATGCTTTCTTTGTATTGATGGGTATAGTTGATTTATACACATGCTTTTGGTTTGTACAGACCATTTATGATTTTGTGAAGATTGACTGAAGTTACATGCTGTAGCCAAATTTTCCTCAAGGTTCAAATTTGCATCCTCAAGGTTCAAATTTGCATTTGAGCAGAATCAGGTGGTAGAATGCTAGATGTGTGTTCTTTGAACTAGTGTTCAGGAAAATAGAGTAGGAATTTTGTTGGGCTAGCAAGAGGAGATATCTGAGTGGATATCATGAATATCACGTATTAGCTGGGTATCATGAGTTCATCATGTCAGATATGCATATCGAGGTATTTGCAAACCTATAAAGATGAACAACCAATGAAATTTGAAAAACTATGAGATTGATAAATTGAAGGCATGGAGCTATTTTGATGGAGTTTGTCAAGGTATTCCTGGAAAATATGGAGGAGGAGGCAATATAATTATTGGAGACAACCATGTTGTTGCTTTAAAGGCAGTAGTCGAGGTTGATACTAATAACAGAGTAGATATATTTGCACTTTGTTGATGCTAATAATTGTTATTGAAAGAGGTATAAACTTTCTTCGGATAAAGGATGATTCCAAGTGAATTGTAGAATGGGAAAATGGTAATTACAGGGTTTCTTCTAGGGCTATGAGTAGATGTATTCAGGAGCTCAAAATGAAGGGCATAAGATTTGATGTGTCCAAAGAGCCTCAGACTACTAAGAAGATGAAAAGCTCCAGTGTGGAAGACCAAATTCATCCCTCTTAGATGGTGCTTGCAGTTCTTCCTTCCATTTACACTGGCAATCACCTCAGGCTTCATACTCTACTCACGCAAGTCCATTTCCTATTGTTAGCTAGGCATTACAATGCTTCAATAAGTACTTTCATGGCCTGCTCTGTTTCCAACACATCACTGGGCATCTGTTTGTGCTATTCTCAATATCAAATTCAGAACACACCACAGATCTGAGTTCATGAAACAACATGAATTTACGATAACTGGGGTAGTTTCTAGGTTGCTAGGCACTTGTGATGATTTCAAAGGCTAAGAAAAAAAAGATGCAACTAGAGGATTATTCACTAGCAAATCTACTAATGAATCTTGCATATGGTGAACTTCGGCCTCCAAAATTACCACATAATGAAATGGATAATCCAACTCCAAATCATCCCTCTTGTATCTTAATGCGAGTTGGTTGTTTCTTGATCTTAAGAAATTATTTTGGGCCTCTTGGTCTTTCTATTTTTGGGTCCTCTTGTAAGTTTTGACATTTTGTAATCGATTTTTATGTTTATCTTACGGATTTAAAAAATGCGATAGGAGTGAGGCTACAAGAGCAGTAAAATCTAGGCAGAGTTATGTATGGATCTTGCATGAAAGGCAACCATGTTGTTGCTTTAAAGGCAGTAGTCGAGGTTGATACTAATAACAGAGTAGAGATCTTTGCACTTTGTTGATGCTAATAATTGTTATTGAAAGAGGTATAAACTTTCTTCGGATAAAGGATGATTCCAAGTGAATTGTAGAATGGGAAAATGGTAATTACAGGGTTGCTTCTAGGGCTATGAGTAGATGTATTCAGGAGCTCAAAATGAAGGGAATAAGATTTGATGTGTCCAGAGAGCCTCAGACTACTAAGAAGATGAAAAGCTCCAGTTTGGAAGACCAGATTCATCCCTCTTAGATGGTGCTTGCAGTTCTTCCTTCCATTTACACTGGCAATCACCTCAGGCTTCATACTCT
The DNA here is from genome assembly GCA_034641835.2 of Pinus albicaulis. Taxonomy (NCBI): domain Eukaryota; kingdom Viridiplantae; phylum Streptophyta; class Pinopsida; order Pinales; family Pinaceae; genus Pinus; species Pinus albicaulis. The sequence goes on along the minus strand of CM076575.1, from coordinate 666,748,349 downwards.
ACTCACGCAAGTCCATTTCCTATTGCTAGCTAGGCATTACAATGCTCCAATAAGTACTTTCATGGCCTGCTCTGTTTCCAACACATCACTGGGCATCTGTTTGTGCTATTCTCAATATCAGATTCAGAACACACCATAGATCTGAGTTCATGAAACAACATGAATTTACGATAACTGGGGTAGTTTCTAGGTTGCTAGGCACTTGTGATGATTTCAAAGGCTAAGAAAAAAAAGATGCAACTAGAGGATTATTCACTAGCAAATCTACTAATGAATCTTGCATATGGTGAACTTCGGCCTCCAAAATTACCAGATAATGAAATGGATAATCCAAATCCAAATCATCCTCTTGTATCTTAATGCCAGTTGGTTGTTTCTTGATCTTAAGGGTATTTTGGGCCTCTTGGTCTTTCTATTTTTGGGTCCTCTGTAAGTTTTGACATTTTGTAATCAGTTTTTATGTTTATCTTCTGGTTAAAAAATCTGATAGGAGTGAGGCTACAAGAATAGTAAAATCTAGACAGTTATGTTGTAATCTTTGCATGAAAGGCAACCATGTTGTTGCTTTAAAGGCAGTAGTCGAGGTTGATACTAATAACAGAGTAGAGATATTTGCACTTTGTTGATGCTAATAATTGTTATTGAAAGAGGTATAAACTTTCTTCGGATAAAGGATGATTCCAAGTGAATTGTAGAATGGGAAAATGGTAATTACAGGGTTGCTTCTAGGGCTATGAGTAGATGTATTCAGGAGCTCAAAATGAAGGGCATAAGATTTGATGTGTCCAGAGAGCCTCAGAGTACTAAGAAGATGAAAAGCTCCAGTGTGGAAGACCAAATTCATCCCTCTTAGATGGTGCTTGTAGTTCTTCCTTCCATTTACACTGGCAATCACCTCAGGCTTCATACTCTACTCACGCAAGTCCATTTCCTATTGCTAGCTAGGCATTACAATGCTCCAATAAGTACTTTCATGGCTGCTCTGTTTCCAACACATCAGGCATCTGTTTGTGCTATTCTCAATATCGGATTAGACACACCACGGAATCTGAGTTCATGAAACAACGCTGAATTTACGATAAACTGGGGTAGTTTCACCAGGTTAGAGCACTTGTGATTTCAAGAAACTAAGAAAAAAAGATGCAACTAGAGGATTATTCACTAGCAAATCTACTAATGAATCTTGCATATAGTGATCTTCGGCCTCCAAAATTACCGGATAATGAAATGGATAATCTGACTCCAAAGCATCCTCTTGTATCTTAATGCAGGTTGGTTGTTTCTTGATCTTAAGGGTATTTTGGGCCTCTTGGTCTTTCTATTTTTGGGTCCTCTGTAAGTTTTGACATTTTGTAATCAGTTTTTATGTTTATCTTCTGGTTAAAAAATCTGATATGAGTGAGGCTACAAGAACAGTAAAATCTAGACAATTATGTTGTAATCTTTGCATGAAAGGCAACCATGTTGTTGCTTTAAAGGCAGTAGTCGAGGTTGATACTAATAACAGAGTAGAGATATTTGCACTTTGTTGATGCTAATAATTGTTATTGAAAGAGGTATAAACTTTCTTCGGATAAAGGATGATTCCAGGTGAATTGTAGAATGGGAAAATGGTAATTACAGGGTTGCTTCTAGGGCTATGAGTAGATTTATTCAGGAGCTCAAAATGAAGGGCATAAGATTTGATGTGTCCAGAGAGCCTCAGACTACTAAGAAGATGAAAAGCTCCAGTGTGGAAGACCAAATTCATCCCTCTTAGATGGTGCTTGCAGTTCTTCCTTCCATTTACACTGGCAATCACCTCAGGCTTCTTACTCTACTCATGCAAGTCCATTTCCTATTGCTAGCTAGGCATTACAATGCTCCAATAAGTACTTTCATGGCCTGCTCTGTTTCCAACACATCACTGGGCATCTGTTTGTGCTATTCTCAATATCAGATTCAGAACACACCACAGATCTGAATTCATGAAACAACATGAATTTACGATAACTGGGGTAGTTTCTAGGTTGCTAGGCACTTGTGATGATTTCAAAGGCTAAGAAAAAAAAGATGCAACTAGAGGATTATTCACTAGCAAATCTACTAATGAATCTTGCATATGGAGTAGTTGTTGTTTGTTTACAATGGATGTAACCACTTCCATTGCATTGACTTAGTCCTATATCCCTACTTAAAATAATGCCAACACCCCCTTTCCTCTGTGGTCATAAATACAACAAACAAATTGCAGTTAATATATATTTACTTTTCCAATCTTTGCAAGTGTTCAACAACAAAGTTATCTGTAACTAGTTCACTGGGAAGCTCTGTAATATAATAGCTCTGAATAGGTCTGCACTAGGCAATTGTTGATGCATATTAGTGCCAACCTGTACCAGAATATTCTAATATGATACTCAGTCCACAGATCTGAAAGGACATGTGACAATCTGTAAGAACGAGCTGTGTGCTAACACTGCATTCCGTCTAAGATCAAACCTTCAATAACACTTGATTTTGTCATCATCGTGACGTAATAAATGTTGGTACATATCAAGGACCCTCCTTCCTACTGAATATGATAGCATGATTATGAGAGAAAGCTTGGATTTCCCTTTGAACCAATAAGATAGGCTACAAAAGATGAGTGGCATTGTCTTGCCAAGGCCATTTTAACCGTAAAAAGCAAAATGTTGTAGTTAATACCTTTTTTCCTAGGAAAACATCACATTGGATCCTGTAGGAGCTTCTCATGTGTGATGACATATCAATAAAACTGTAATCCTGAGGTCATGCATATTTATCATCAAAGGCTTCCTTCCATAGGACTCCCCTTGTATTCCAGATTCTAGAATATATATGCCAATCCATGTGCAAACTGTTAGATAGGATATGGCTTTAACTTGGGGGCAAGTGCTCCATAAAGGAGTTTTTGAGAACCCTCAAATATGAACATATCAACATAGATTTGTTAAGGCAAAATCAATGATCCAATGAATCCACTTGATCATCTCAAGATTGCAGTGTCCCTTTCCCGTGTTTAGTCATCATGAAAAAAAGTGACATGTTAAAATAAGAGTACTTACAAGCCACAAGTGTTGTTTCTGGTGGATTAGTGTCCTCATTCCCTTCCTTTGATACCATGGGATCATGAATTCTCAACATTCTAGGCAAAAATCGACCTATAAGTCCTTGATCACAGCAAAAATAGCATATTATGGGAGAGAAACCTTCCTTATCACTGATAACTTCATTAAATCCACCCTCTAAAGCTCTCTTTGGTTCATGAAAAATATATTTTCATTCTAGCAAAGGAAAGGTTGTCTCCAGGGCCAAGAACACTCCTGTTTGTATCATGGTTTGGGCTCGAAGAATGATGCTCTTTCTGATAAGGAAAACCTTATCATGACGTCCCTGGTGTTGATTTTGAATCAAACCTTTATTCAAACTTACAGAATCTGATTCACAGAGCAACCCTTCAGAAGGTTGATTTGAGGATCCTTTTACTGGTCTTGAAATCTCGTTTCTAACACACTTAACCTTAGCCCTCTACACAAACTCCTTTCCTGGGTCCTCATTAGATGGTATGCATGAAGACTTTAAGTTAAATCCCTCCAAATGTACGGCTATAAAAGTGTAATTATTTTGCTCAATTTCTGAGTCCAAAACAGCAATACTTTCATCAATATCATGAGCATGGTTTGGTGTCATGAGGTCTGTATTTTACAATAGGAAATGATGTCTTTCAGCCCCATTCATGAGCACCATTCCTTTCATATGCCTTTGATGAAGATTAGGTTCCTTTGAGATTGAGTCTTAGGTTGTTGAGAGAGGAATCTGAGAGGAAGTCTCAACTACTACAACCTATTCAATTTCACCAAATTTAATTTTTTTCTAACTTCTACCCATTATGTGGTTGTTTATATCCTACAGCCAAGCTAAGAATCCATGAATTATGGTAATGTGAAAACAACTTCTAGGTGGATGGGAGAAGATAATGGGGAGTTGGCATCTGAAGGTTTATACTTTCAAGACTAGGCATGAATACTTAGATGTAGATGCAACAAATATTTGAATCTTGTGTAACAGGAATCAGCCTAGATGTGTAAAATGTAATGGTTGAAGCAGAATTTAAAGAAATAAGTGTTAACCCTTCAAACCAACCTTCGAAATTTCAACCACTAAAACTTGTTTAGTTTCAACAACTTTAATTTGTGCTATAAGCCTATAACGACTATTAGAAGTCAAAATTTTCAGCACCAAGGGAATCCACAGCATATTCTTCAATGTTAAGCACAGAACTTGCTGCAACAACAACCACAACAACATATCTTACACCATGTTCAAAATAAGTAATGGAAACAATCACAGAATAATCTTCTCCCATATAATCTCTTGGCTACCAGAGAAAAAGAAGAAAATAAAAGCATTATCTTTAGTTCTTGCTTCCTACATTATGCAAAATTGTATTGAAATGTGAAGGTTGCAATGCTCTCAGCATATGTAAAGGCCATAAACAAGTGTTGGAACACCTTTTGCAATTACTAGAAGGTGTTTTCCAAGTAATTGTTGATACAATTTAACTGACATGTATCATAAAAAAATTGTTGAAGAGTGATGAGATGAAAATTCAAGTGACAGCAATTAATTTCTTCTAGTTTTGCTAGCATTGGAAACTTGGCCAACCAATTACTACTGCATTTCCATTGATTTAGACAAACTGGTTTCTCTTGCACTAATTGGAGCCTTTGTCAACAAAGTGGAAATTTTAACAATGAAAGTAATCAATTCATAGTGGTTCTTGGTCCAAGTGATAAGGATATGCTGCCTTAATAGTGTCCTACCACAACAATAAAAATATGGACATATTATCATACCTATCTAAATAACTGGTTTCCTAGCTTATCCATCAATCATTACAACTGCACTGGGGAACAACAATTCAAGGAGAGGGAACTATTAAGTACAAAAAAATAACTATATTCCAACAAGCATATACTAAGTCACTAACTACCATTTAATAATTCCTACATCTTTTCACAAGAACAAAATGTTAATAACATTATCTAAAGTGTTTCCCTGGAAAATGGTTGATTCAAGGTTCAATACCTTAAGTGTTTCCCCAAAAAATAGTTGCCTCGGGGTTTAATTTTGATAAGTTGGGTTTCTTGAAAAATATGTAAATAAGGAAGACGGTCAACAATAATGAAAAGTCAGTGAATTCCCACAATGTCCAATTAGGATGAAATTATCCAACTTGTTCTTTGAAGAAGATTAATACAAATCAAAGTAGATCCCCTAGATCCAATAATGGACAACAAAGTTGATTGATGATAAAAGCTAGAGGTGAAACTCTAAAAGATTTTTTAGTTTTCCCAGTTTGGGTTACTAGGATAAGAGTGGAAAGTCTCAACTACTACAACCTACTCAATTTCACCAAAATTAATTTGGGATACCCATTATGTGGTTGTTTATATTTTACAGCCAAGGTAAGAAACCATGAATTATAGCAATGTGAATACAACTTCTAGGTGGATGGGAGTGTTAGCCCAGGTATGTCAGTGATCAAATGACTCTTTCAGTTGTTTCCCTTTAAGTCATAGGTCATAAATTTTACTTTTTCGAACCAGTTCTCAAAAATAATTTTGGTCACTGAAGAAGGCTAAACCATGTATGTTGCTGCTTCATTTCATTTATCATCACCATTGTCGAGGTCATCGCCATCATCAACTTCAAGGTCACCATCTCCATCATCATCATTCAAAAGGTCTAGGGTTATGTCATTTCATTTCATTTAGGTCAAGTCTAGGTTCAGCCCTGCCTTTGGAAAAATCTTCAAATTTTCACTGAACATAAGGCAGTAATCCTCCATTTCATCCATGAAACCCTAATGAAGGAGCAATCAAGTTTATGTAATTAAAATAAAGCCATCTTTCTTGTTTCATATGGCTCAAATTTCAAGAAAAATTTTCAAACATCTCATCTCTGTCTCACTATTTGAGGAAAATTGAAGAACTCTGTCTCAATGTCTCTTTTAAAGGATCCACTGTCAGAGCTCCAAGGGAGGTCATTTTGACCTACTGTCCTAGTCAAATGCAAAAGAGTGTCATTTCAAGCTTCAAAGACATCTTTTCTGGTTTGAAGAATCAATATCAAATGCAAAATTCCAAACGTGAAAGATTTCAAAGTTTTTAATAACAGTCTTGTTGTCTCATGAAAACGAGAAAATTTGTCTCAAGAGTCAATGTCTCATTTTAAATGCCTAAGAAGGTCATCTCAAGTGTCGGGGAGTGCAAAAGAGGTTAACTCTATCCTCTCATCTTACTCAAAGAGCCAAAGAGTCACCTTTCATGTCAAAGGGTTCAAAGAGTGTTATTTTGTCTTCTTACCTCATTTGAAAGAGAAACATGTCACTTTCCAAGTTGCACAAAGGGTCAAAAAGGTTATTTGCAAATGTCAAAGGGTAAGGAGTATTTCACAAATTTGAAACGGAGAAGTTTATTTCGTATCTCATTTAAAACATGCCAAATAAAAGGTCACTTCAAGAGTCAAAGAGTGAAAAGAGGTTCATTCTATCTTTATCTCTCATTTGAAGGTGCAAAAGTCCATTTTCAAGTGCAAAGGTTCAAAGGTCATTTACAAGTGTCAAAAGGGAAAAGGTAAGGGTTGTCAAAGCTTATAAAGGGAAAGGAAACTTCATTCTTCTTTTATCGATCAGTACAAAGTTTAACTCCATTCCTCTAACTGAAATAGTTAAGAATGATCAGTACAAAGTTTAACTCCATTCCTCTAACTGAAATAGTTAAGAATGATCAGTACAAAGTTTAAGGTGCTAAGTTCCTTCTAGTTGATCAAATGTCAGACATGGTTAATGTGAGTGATGATCACCCTGAGCTTCTTTTTCGTCTTGTTGTTGATGGCGATTTAGAAGATAGTGAAGTCCCTCTATTTTATATAAGCCTCAAAATCCATGACTTTATCCTCCATAATGCCATGCTTGATTCCGGAGCCTCTCACAACCTCATGCCCGTGGCCATTATGAATAGATTAGGACTGGACATTACAATACCTTATCATGATCTTTACTCATTTGATTCAAGGAGGGTGAAATGTCTTGGCCTCATCAAGGACCTAGTGGTGTCATTAGAGCAAATCCTAGCCAAGAATGTCCTCATGGATGTTGTGGATGATATCCTGCCCAGATATGGAATGCTACCTTCTCGGTCATGGGGATAGAAGCTTAGAGATACCTTACAACTTGATTTTTCTTATGCTACCATTATCATCTTTGGACAACTTAGGAAACTATACCGGAAAAGTAAGATGAAGTACATGATCAACAGTTGAGAAAAGCCAAATGACCATCCTATACATGTTGTTTATAAAAATTTAGAGTCATTTATCTTGTACAATGATGAATGCTCAACGTCTTCCAAAGTTTTGATTGAAGAAATTGTAGAAAATTCTGAATTTTCAAATTCTGTTTTAGTATTGGCAAATGTAGAAATTTGTAAAAAGGTGCCAAATGATGTGGAACCAAGTGTATCACCTCAATAAAGTGATGGAACAATGGAAGAATCAGAAGTTTTTGGTACAACAGAGGTCTCTCAAACAACAAGCAAAGTTCAACCATCATCCCCTTTCTTCTTTACATTAGTGATATTGTTCTTACGGACATGACTCCACCTCATTTTGAGAAGCGAGGATTATTAAGGATTTTTGTTCTAGCATAGCTATGCGAGTAAATGCTAATAAAAAAAGGTTGTAATAATCAATCGAGTAGTCTTTAGTGCGAATTTTTGAAGGCTTTTACGATGACTTTTTACGGTGTAATTTCTCTAAATTCAGGCAGGAATTTATTGAAAAGAGAAGTTTGATTGCTAACTTTGCACAATCGAAGTGCCTTACAGGTTTTTGAGGGCGCTGAATCCATATATAGAGTCAAAAAACCAGTTTGAATAAAAAAAACCAAGATTTTACCTCAAAATTTTTCACCGGATTTCGGCACCTGAAACTTCAAAAAGTCGCACTAAAGACAGCTCCATAATCAATTACAAAAAGGTAATTTATGTTAATTGTGAGCGATAATAACAAATCAAAGAAAGTTATATAATAAGGTCTTGAAGTCAACCTTCATCACAATCTTAACTAGAAATACAATGTTGGGAAAATGATTAATAGAAAGTGGAAAACCAATTTTTGTCTTAGGTGAAATTGTAGGTCAACAAATTTTTGGTTTTGGAAAAAAGAAGAAGAAGCTCATATTTTAGACACCTCTTCATCTTTTTATCTTATATGGAGATGAATTTTGTTGTTGCATCATCTCTATAGAATCATAGAGGGAAATTGAGAAAATCCAAAAGTTTTTTATAGTTTATGATCTTATTAAATGCAATATACCCTATCCTATCTTATAGAAGCTAGTCTTTCACCCATTGAGGGTTTTCCTATGACTAAGTACCTAATATAGAAGGACAAGACAAGTAACATGAAAACAAGTGGCTCCCTAAGATTGCTTCAAAATGCAGTCAAAATTTGGTGTGGCATAAAATTGGTTGGCATAAAGATTCTCAATCTTAGTCAAACTAGTGGAGAATAGAGGAGGCCACTCTAAAACGTGAACACCAATAAAATTGCTATCGCATATAAATTAAAGTTGAAATCATGGTGTGATAATGCAGTAGAGAATAAGAGAAAAAAAAAATATTAAAAATTGGTCATTAACCATAATCCAAAGGATGAAGTGTCATATTCTTGTAGCTAGTTTTAAGAAGAAAAACATCATTACCAGAATAAAAATGAACTTTGAGGAGCTTACGAATTGAGCAAGACCTAGAATTTCATAGGATGCAAGTAAATGTCATTGCGATGTTAGAAATGTGAAGGATGAAAAACACTTCCTTTTACAATGTCTTGCTTATTCTTATTTGTGACAGGAAATGAAGTTGGATTTGATGATTTTGGGACCTATTTTCACATAGATAGTGTTTGACTAGTATTAAATGATAAATAACTAATTTAACAAGACTAATGCAAAGCATCAATGGGCTCATTCAAGTACATGAAACTACCTTGATGTCTAGCTTTGACATCTTAGAAAATTTTAATGGTATATATGTTGCTTGTGTTTGGGGAATTTTTCTGAGTTTCGAGTTTTATATTTTCTTGGAAAATAATTATTGATATTTGGAAAATGTGTGATTTTATATTGGTATTGGAAACGAAGCTAGTTTTGATCTTTGATTGGAAATGAAATCAGATTTGATGAAGTTAGGACCTATTTCTTTTCACATAGATAGTGTCATAGTATTAAATGATAAAGAACTAATTTAAGAAGTCTAACGCTAAGCAACAATGGGCTTATTCAAGTACATGAAATTGTGTTAATGTCTAGCCTTGATATCTTTGAAATTTTTAGTGGTTTGTTTGTTGCTTGTTTAGAGGATTTTGTTGAGTTTGAAATTAGTCTCTTGAATGCTTATGGTTCTCATATCATGCATATATCGATAGATCGATAGATCGATAGATCCAGTTCTATTATTATAATCATTATTGTTTTCTTTATATATTTGGTGGTTTGAGGAAAGATATTTTATTTCCTTTCACTTTGTGGCATGATTTCGACATCTTCACCTTTTAGAATATAGTAAAATATTTTTCTTATTATAGATTTTTCTTGGAAAAGAATTATTGAGAGTTAGGTGCAAATGAACAATGTTGTGTAGCATTAGTATGATAAATATGGGATAGTGCAAAGCATAGTTTTGAAGATTAGTCTAAGTTGACTCGTACCTAATCAACTTAGTCAAGTTGATTGTTGGTTGAACGGCTAATTGTTGGTTCAATGGATAGAAGGTCTTGCAGGCACAAATACAAAAGGGAAAAATGGAGCCCATCATGGGGTACTCTTTGTAATTCTCCACCACTGCTACCTTTCCTCAAACTCCTCTCCAACCTCAATATCAGTGCTAGTAGTAGCATGACAAACAACACTACGCTTAGCAGAACTAGAAGAACGTGTTTTCCAAACTACACGAGGACTACTTCCCTCACGAGTCACCATGTGCCATGCTTGGTCTCGGTGGTTCTCTTCCTTCTACTCCTGGTTCAATTACCATATCTTCATTGGAACCAACACTCTGAACTCCACTAGACAACGATTCACCATTTTGTAGTAGTTATTCGCCATTTGTACTGGTGATTCGCCATGATTTTACAGGATAATATAATCTCGTGAGAGATTCGCCAAAAAATTATATATACATATTATATTATTAATAAAATCGCCTTCCATTTTTCCTATGTATCATGGGGATTCGCCTATTTTTTATATATATAAATTTAGGGGGGTTCTTAAAATTATCCCTGGCTGAGCCATAATTCGCCATTCCAGATTCAGAGATGTAGCCAGAGACACGGATGCCCATGAGCATACCTTCGGTTGGTGGACAACCTTAAACCATCATCTTTGGTTGGTGGATAACCTAAAACCATCATAGGTAGTAGACCTCCCTTCTTTTAGGTCGAAGGTCTCCCTTTCATATATGAGGAACACTTCCTCTAGCAGAAGCCTTCAGCTTCTTGCCAGCTTTGGTTGAGTTCCAGGAAATGCTTCAAGCATTCCAGAGTTGTTGGTAATCCTAAAACCATCACAGGTAGTAGACCTCCCTTCTTTTAGGTTGAAGGTCTCCCTTTTTTTATGAGGGACAATTCCTCTAGCAGAAGCCTTTAGCTTCTTGCCAGTTTTGGAAGAGTTCCAGGAACTGCAACAAGTTTTTCATTCCAGTGTTGGTGGTCATCCTTAAACCACCTCTTTTTTCCAACATTTCAGAGAGTTGATTCAGCCCAAGTGCTGCCATGTATACTTTGCAGATTTGTATTACAACTCTTTTCTTGGACTCACACATACCCCTTCGGATTAATGGGGGATGTTGGAACACCTAATCCTACATGGGTAGGTGTGGAATGCGAAAAGTCACAATGGAGTCCAAGTGACCTTGGAATATGAAACCAAGAGTCACCCCATTGTACTATAAATGTACATCTTTGTATAATGGAAAATAAGAAAGCCTCACGCTTATCCTTCATTGTGTTGAGTCTCTTGTGTGTGTGTGCTCATCTTCCTCATACACCATGTGTGTGTTAACATGGTGTTTAACAGTTTTGTAATTTCATTTTAATTGGATTATTTCCTATCCACTCACTTCAATACATTATATAAAAAGACATTATATTTAAAATTGTTATTAATATGATAAACATAAAACAAAAATAAGTTAATATAAATCAAATGGTAACAATTTTTTAAAATAATATTAACACCATGGCTGAAAATTTTGAAATTTTAAGGTTTTTCATAAAAGTGATATTTTATCTTTTTTTTCATTCTTGGAATTTTAAAACCAACACTTTTACTTATCAATTACACAAAAATACTTTAAAGAAATCTTTCATCCTAATCATTTTAAAAAGATTGACAATGCCAAATAATTTCAATGAACGTAGAGGTTTAAAAAATCCAATTTTATATTATAGCTTAAAGGTTGAGATTGCATTTTATAATGAATTGTAAATTGTACTTGGATTTTATATTTTTATTTTTACTAAATATTTATTTTAAAACAATTTAATTTTTATTGTATTAAATTTATTTATGCATTTAAAAATATAATTTAATAAATAAAAAATTACAAATTTGGCTTGGAATTCTAATGAAAAAAAAAAGTGGCATTTCATCTATTAGTTAGATTACCTTTTTAGTCTAAGTAAAAAACAAAATGACTTTTTTTAGACATATATTTTTCAACCAATTTTAACCAAAAAAATGATTTCATTTATTAGTTAGACTACCTTTTGTCTAACTAATAAACAAAATGACTTTTTTTTAAGGCATTTTTTTCAACCAATTTTAACCAAAATCTACAAAATTTTTTAAAAACCTTGAGATTAATTAGAATATCCCATGGTTTTTCACAGCACTAAATCCATTTAAACATTCAAAAACATAATTTAAAGCTCACATGAAATTGTATCATGGGATTCCTGTTAAAAACCCATTTGGTTATTTGGTCTATTAGTTAGATTGTGTATTTCATAATAGCTTGGTTTAACTAATAAATGGAATGAGATTTTTTCAATCAATTTAAACAACCAATATTTTTAAAAACTTCAAGTTTAAGTAGTTTAATTTGCAAGATTGGAGTGTCTCAAAGGTATTTCATCACAATAAATCAATTTATGCATTAAAAAACATCATTTAAACAACAACAAAAATCACAAATTAACTAGAAATTGTAGCGTGGGATTCCCATAAAAAAAATAATTTTATCTAATAGTTAAATAATTTATAATATAGTCTAATAAATAAGATGGCTTTTTCTAGATTTTTTTCCAATAAATTGTAATCAAAATTCAACTCCAATAAAAAAATATTTAATTTTCAATTTAATTTGTTTAATTGCCACATTTCTAATTGATTTTTCACCTTACTAAATCAATTTATACATTGAAACACATAATTTAAACAATAAAAAAAACTCACGATCTCACATAAAATTATATCACCCACTCACAATCTCACTTTAAACTATATCACCTGCTTAAAAAAAAATCAAATTATATTAGCCCAAAAACAAAACAAAAAAAACTATTTATTTGTGCGCGTACTGCGATTTACTGGGATTGACAGCCTTAAACAGAGCGGCACCATTCTTTGTCGTGTTCTGTTTCTATTTGAACCGAAATCACTTTTTTGTCCATCTTTAATTTCGATTGAAATAATTTAACAGCGCCTTGACCTTTGCGCCTAATTTAGGCCCCCCTCAGAATTATGATTCTGTGTGTCGCCCTTCTCCGGAAACGTCTTTTGAGGATTTGACGAACTGCATCAAGGTAAGGCGTTCTTGATCCATGCTTTTTTGGCATCTCCGGAATTTTTAACTAGCAATCGTTGAAATTGGCAAAAAAAAAAAAAAAAAACGTAGGTATAGATTTGCTTAAATTTAATCACACATATAATATGCAGGCGGGCATTAGAATATCCGCTTCATAGAAATCGAAATCGTGGGATTTGGTCGCTTTGGCGTGTTACTGGCCTTTTCGACATAAAGTTTAGGAGAAGTGTGTGCTTTCCATTTTCGTTTGAGAAATTGAGACAAGGTAGGGTTCAATATCTCTGTGAGGTTAGCTTAACTTGAAATTTTCTTGTTTGGCGTTTTTTACTAAAGAAATACATGCCAAAGAAAAAGAATAAAGATGTTTTATTGAATTCTTCAAGGAATAAATTTTAGGGCTTTCCACTCTGCAAGATGGATTTAAGTCAGGATTAATTTGAAATCTATTGGAATATTTGAAAATTTTCAGAACAATAATGGAGAGAGTAATACTCTCTTCTTTTGACATAGAGAAATATAAAATTTTTACTCACAAGGATAGAGTTTCAACTCCTAAAACAAACTTCTATTCCTTAAAAAAACTATTACAATGTCTTCCTCACTGAGAGAGATTTCAAAAATAATTTTCACTACTGCAAACGTAGTGCAAAATTAACACTATGTCACGCACAAACAACACTGTTGTGTGTTATCTATTTCCGCACTACTGTGCTTTCAAAAAATAACACTGTCTGTTGTAAAAACAAAAACAACTAACTACAGGCTCTTGGGCCTTTTTGCTTTTATATACTATGCATATAAGAAAAACATTACAAACTATATATCAAATAAAACTTAACAACAAATCTATTTAAAAACTGTCGGGGCCTACCGAGCTACAATATAAAAATACTTTATATCAAACATCGTCACGCATATTAAAACATTAACACGAAACATTAATCTTTGACATAAGACTTTGTATCACGCGATGGATGCCGAACTTCAAAGAACTTTAAACCAAATCACATGAACGCTTATCACGTAACAAATCCTTCACTGCTGACGTATGCATTTGTGCGCGCGATGGATTATAGAATCCAGCACATAAAGCCTTATCGCGTCCGTCGAAGGGCTGCTGACGCAAAATGTTGTTGTAACGTGAAATCAACACATTAAATCCGTTGTATAAAGTCCATCGGGTTCGGACTTGTATCATTTCAATTGGGTCAATCAAAAGTTCCGATCCCCGATTGAGAAACGGACGCGATGACTCCATTTAACTCTGCCTTTATAAATGAATCGAGTCTGGGTATTACACAGTGTAATTGGGCCTTGAACAAAGCACTTATGATTCCAATTGAAAGGTGGATCCGAGATGGGAAATAAACTCCGCTGCAATAAACGGACTGGGTCCGCCATTTGGTTATCGCAATTGGGCCATAAAATAAAGTCCTCCCAATTCACACTTTGCGATTGCATATTATACTGCCGCATGGTCTGTGGACCCGTGGACCTTGACTTACGGTGGAGAGCGATTATAACATAATGTGACATGTGATTGCAGTCAATATATCGCATCGGGCCAAACAAAACAAAGGCTGTGGTATATATGTGATCATTCCATTTGCGGAACTCGCCACATCAACAAGACACTATGGGGACCACCGGGGTTAAAAATAAAACGCTCGCATACAAAAAAAATCTATTCACTGTGTTTAAAACAAAAGTACTCTGTTTTTCCCAAAACAGAGACTATCCCCGATCAAACTAAAAGACTCTATTTTTCAAAATAAAAAGGACTGCGCCAATTCAAACAAAAAACTGAGACTTATTGTTCACTACATTTAAAAAGCAGCTAGAGGAAAACAAACTGGAAATTAAAAATGGAAAGCGGCTCTGCACAGCCACTGTTGAAAGTAACATTTCAACACTCCCCCTTACTTTCAACTGCTGGGTTATCAGTCATACCCAGGCATTTTCTCAAAAATTCAAAACTCTTATGTCCCAATGGCTTGGTCAAAATATCTGCAAACTGCTCCTGAGTTCTGCAGTGCTCCAAAACAATTTCTCCATTATTTACCAATTCTTTGATGTAATGAAATTTTGTGTCAATGTGTTTCGTCATCTTGTGAAACACAAAATTCTTAGATAATGAAATAGCTGAGCTATTGTCACAAAAAATCATAGTTCCTTTTGTCTGCTCTTGGCACAAACTTCTTAGCATCCTCCTCATCCAAGTTGTTTGACACGCTGCTGCTGCAGCTGCCACATATTCTGCCTCTGTTGTAGACAATCCTACAATGGGCTGCTTCTTAGAAGACCATGAAATGGCTCCTGAACCCATGTGAAAAACATAACCGGAAGTGCTCTTCCGATCATCTACACTTCCAGCCCAATCACTGTTAGTGTATCCAACTAAATCTGAACATTCTGAAGCAGTATATAAAATGTCATACCTTTTGGTTCCTTTAACATACCTCAGAATTCTCTTCGCTGTCTGCCAATGTGCATCCTTTGACTTCTCCATGAATCTGGAAATCAAACTAATAACATGCATTATGTTGGGCCTAGTTGTAGTCAAATACATGAGGCTGCCAACTATGCTCTTGTACAAGCTAGGATCAAAATCCTTGCTGTTGTCCTCTCTGCTGAGTTTTAATCCCATCACTGTGGGAGTGATTGATGCTTTGCTCTCTTGCATATTAAGTCTTTCAAGCACTTCATTAACATATTTTTCCTGTGAAATAAAAATCTCATTTTCATCTTGTTCTACTTCTATTCCTAAGAAGTATTTCAACAAACCCATGTCAGTCATTTCAAATTCTTCTTTCATGACTGTTTTAAAATTTCAATAAGGTAATCATCATTACCTGTCAAAATAACATCATCAACATATAAAACCACTATCAACATTTTACCATCATTTTCTTTGATGTAGAGGGTGGGTTCTCCCTCACACTTTTCAAATCCATTTTCCAGTAGATAGGAGTCTATCTTACTATACCACGCTCTTGGTGTTTGCTTTAGCCCATAAAAAGCTTTCTTCAACTTGCTCACTTTGTGCTCTTGGCCTTTCTTTTCGTAGCCAATAGGTTGTTCAATGTAAACCTCTTCCATTAACACTCCATTTAGGAATGCTGACTTCATGTTCATTTGGTAAAATTTCCACTTGTTTTGTGCTGCTATGAACAACACTGCTCTTATGGTTTCCATTCTAGCAACCGGTGCGAAAGTTTCCTCATAATCTATCACATGCTTCTGCTTATAACCTTTGACAACAAGTCTTGCCTTGTGTCTCTCTATTTTTCCTTCAGCATTACTCTTGGTCTTGTAGACCCATTTAACTCCAATGACATATTTACCTTTTGGGAGTTCAACCAAATCCCAAGTCTTGTTTCTTTCTATGGCATTAATCCCCTCATCCATAGCTTCTATCCATTTCTTATTCTTAATAGCTTCCTCAAAATGAACAGAATCATCAACATGACAATATAAAGTAAACAAAGAATTGATGCCTTCATTTGCTACCTCTTGTTCATAAATTTCATTCAAATTTCTGAACTTCTTACCTCTTTCATTAGGCATACAAGTGCTTAAAGAAGCACTTGAATTTCCTCCTTGTGGTGTGCTTAGAGAAGCACTTTCATTTCTCATCAAGGGTGTGCTTTGCTGCCCTTGTGTTGGTGCTGTTGTTTGGGGATGTATTTCAGCCAACTCATCATCATTTTCATCATGAGATAAACAGTGTTTAACATTCACTGTTTTCTCTATGCTTCCACCCCAAGCTTCCTCCTCAATGAACTAAACATCTCTGCTCACAATAAACCTCTTGTTGGATGGTTTATACAACCTATAAGCTTTGGATTCTTCACTGTATCCAATGAAAACACATTTCTCCCCCTTGCTGTCCAACTTCTTCCTTAGCTGATCCGGAATGTGTGCATAAGTCACACATCCAAAAACCTTCATGTGTGTGACACCTTTCTTTGTGCCACTCCATGCCTCTTCCGGCACTTTGTTCATAATTTCTTTTATAGGGCACCTATTCAAAATGTATGCTGCACAATGTACAACTTCAGCCCAATAATCATTAAGCAAATGCTTTGCCTTTAACATACTCCTTACCATGTCCATTATGGTTCTATTCTTCCTTTCAGCTACCCCATTTTGCTGCGGAGTATATCTAGTTGTAAACTGCTTATGAATACCATTTTCTCTACAAAAATGTAGAAAATCTTTAGAGATATACTCACCTCCTCTATCAATCCTTAAGACTTTGATTTTCAGCCCACTTTGGTTTTCCATAAGTGCTTTGAAATTGCAAAATCTTTCAAACACTTCACTTTTGTTTTTCAAAAAGTAAACCCAAGTTTTTCTTGTAAAATCATCTATGAATGTTAACATATAGTGGTTGCCAGCAAGTGATGGAGTTTGCATCGGTCCACATAAATATGAGTGGACAATCTCTAAAGGTGCCTTTGCCCTTATGCTTTTCCTGGAAGGAAAACTTTCTCTGTGTTGTTTCCCCAAGATAAAACCTTCACAAAGGCTGTCTGGTTTCTCTATCAATGGTAAAATTCTTACCATTCCTTTTCTATTCAACAAGTTTAGACCTCCAAAGTTGAGATGTCCAAATCTTAAGTGCCACAACCAATTGTCATCTTTTGGTTCGCTTTGGAAAACCTCTTGTGTCACTGCTGCTATCTCTTCTTCATTTTTCAAATATGCTCTCATTCTGAGAGGGAACATCATGTTCCTTGTCATCTTCACTTCAGCAATACATTGTTTGCTGGGTGGTTTGTCCATGATGGTACAAACATCGTCCTCAAAAAAGACATTGTACCCCTTTTGAACAAGCTATCTAATACTCAAGAGGTTACACTTCATTCCTGGAACATAATAGACATCTGCTGTGGATTTATTTTCACATTTCCTTATTAAAACATTTACATCTCCTTTTCCCATAACAGAAACTTTACTATCAGTCCCTAGTGTGACTTGTGACTTCACACTCTCATCTAACATAGAAAACATTGCTATGTTTCCTGTCATATGGTTACTACAACCGGAGTCTAGAAACCATAAATCTTCATTCTTTTCTTCAGCCATATTACAAGCTAAAAATAATTTATCTTGGCTGATGTTTTCTCTAGTAAAATTTGCATTTGTTCTATTTCCGATATCATGCTGCTTCTTTCTACATTCATTAGCATAATGTCCATATTTTTTACAATAGTGACATTGGACATTGGATTTATCATACTTTTGTCCTTGAGCATTCTGCTGACCACTCTGCTGGCTGTTGCCTTGGCCTTGATGCTGATTTGGATTGATGCCCCTTCCTTGAACATTTGTTGGATTGTTTCTTCCACCTCTGTTTTGGCTTTTGCCTCTTCCTCTCTTGTTTCATCTACCTTGCCCTCTTCCTCTTTTGAAAGACATCTAGTTCTTAAAGGCATGCCCTAGAGATGAGTTTTCACTTCTACCCAATCTCTGCTCATGGGTCATCAATGATGCATGTAGCTCATCCATTGAAAAATTTGTGAGATCTTTAGTCTCCTCTATGGTGGTGACAATCACATCGAATCTTGAGGGCAGACTCCTCAAGATTTTTTCCACAATCCTCTTTTCTTCAAGAGTCTTTGCATGAGACCTTATCTGTGTGACCATTCCAATCACATGAGTGAAGAATGAGTCAATGTTATCTGACTCCTTTATACAAAGAGTCTCAAAGTCTCTCCTCAGCAATTGAAGTTGTGTTGTCTTCACTTTTGACATGCCTTGATAGGCTTTCTTGAGAGTTTTCCATGCTTCTTTGGATTTCTTGGATGCTGCTATCCTAGGAAACACACTCTCGTGCACTGCTTGATACAAAAAGTAGAGGGCTCTTGAATCCTTCTTCTTATTACTTTTCAGCAGTTCCTTCTCTGCTTGTGTTAAATCATCAAGCTCATTTTCATTTGCTGGCTCATAAAAGCCATCCTCAACAAGTTCTCATAAGTCTTGCGAAGCAAATAATTCTCTCATAGTTATTGACCAGTATTCATAATTTTTCCCATTAAATTGTGGGAGCTGGGTATTTCCAATACCCATGCTAGTGTTGGCTCCGGACATTTTTCACTCTTAACTATGCTTTAAAAACACTTGACTGTATATTTAAAATAATTTACTGTTCTGCAACAATAACACAATAAATCTGTATAGAGAAATACCTTGGATTCTTTTTGGCTGAGACTTCACACTGCTGGAGAAGCTGTTGCAACAAAGAACTCCTTCCTCCAGCTTCTTTGACCTTCAAAGAGCCTAGACTAGCTCTGATACCATGTTGGAATATTTGAAAAATTCTAGAACAACAATGTAGAGAGTAATACTCTCCTCTTTTGACACAAAGAAATATAAATTTTTTACTCACAAGGATAGAGTTTCAACTCTTAAAACAAACTTCTATTCCTTAAAAAAAACTATTACAATGTCTTCCTCACTGAGAGGGATTTCAAAAATAATTTTGACTGCTGCAAATGCAGTGCAAAATTAACACTCTGTCACTCACAAACAACACTACTGTGTGTTATCTATTTCTGCACATCTGTGCTTTCAAAAAATAACACTTTCTATTGTAAAAACAAAAACAACTAACTACAATCTCTCGAGCCTTTTTGCTTTTATATGCTACGCATATAAGAAAAACATTACAAACTATATATCAAATAAAACTTAACAACAAATCTATTTAAAAAATGTCAGGGCCCACCGAGCTACATTATAAAAAGACTTTATATCAAACCCCATCGTGCATATTAAAAAATTAACATGAAACATTAACCTTTGACATAAGACTTTGTATCGCGTGATGGACGCCGGACTTCAAAGAACTTTAAACCAAATCACATGAACGCTTTTCGCGTAACAAATCCTTCCCTGCTGACGTATGCATTTGTGCGCGCGATGGATTATAGAATCCAGCACATAAAACCTTATCGCGTCCGCCGGAGGGCTGCTGACGCAAGCTGCTATTGTAACGTGAAATCAACACATTAAATCTGTTGTATAAAGTCCATCGGGTCCAGACTTGTATCATTTCAATCGGGTCAATCAAAATTTCCGATCCCCGATTGAGAAACGAACGTGATGACTCCATTTAACTCCTCCTTTATAAATGAATCGGGTCTAGGTATTACACAGTGTAATTGGGCCTTGAACAAAGCGCTTCCGATTTCGATTGAAAGGCGGATCCGAGATGGGAAATAAACTTCGCTGCAATAAACGGATCGGGTTTGCCATTTGGTTATCACAATCGGGCCATAAAATAAAGTCCTCCCGATTCACACTTTGTGATTGCATATTATACTGTCGCGTGGTCTGTGGACCCGCAGACCTCGGCTTATGGTGGAGGGCTATTATAACATAATGTGACATGCGATTGTAGTCAATGCATCGCATCAGGCCAAACAAAACAAAGGCTGTGGTATATATGTGATCGTTCCCTTTGCGGAACTCGCCACATCAACAAGACACTATGGGGACCACCGGGGTTAAAAAGAAAACCCCCGCATACAAAAAAAAAAGTTCACTATGTTTAAAATAAAATTACTCTGTTTTGCCCAAAATAGAGATTGTCCCCAATCAAACTAAAAGACTCTATTTTTCAAAATAAAAAGGACTGCGCCGATTCAAACAAAAAACTGAGATTGATTGTTCATTGCATTTAGAAAGCGGCAGGAGGAGAAAAAACTGAAAATAAAAAATGGAAAGCGGCTCTGCACAACCACTGTTGAAAGTAACATTTCAACAAAATGATAGCCTTGTTGTAGAAATCTAATGAGCCTCATCATCCTTAATGATCTTGAAGAATTCATATTTTCAAGCTTTTAGCATTTTGAAGTTTATGAGATGGCTTGAACATTATGATAGTGTGATGTGATGAGGCTTGTGATTCACGGAGAAGTCAGTTTTAGTAATACTAAGGCAGTTGAGCTCTAAAGTCTAGGAATCTCATATTATTCCAATTCATAGTTATTTCAGCCAAGGATGGGATCGCATCAATCAAGTACCAACACTTCAGGCGGTGGTCTTCCCGTTTGTCTTTCTGGAATCATAATACTTCCCTCGGTACTTTTCTTCGATTGCTGCGATAAATTTATTTTGAAATCATTAAAGATCGCTTGATCTTACCTGGAAATTGGAATTTCGTTTGTGGAAGGACAATGTTCCTTAGCTCGCAAGCATGTTTCAAATTAAGTAGATTAATTTCTTTAAAATCCTTCTTCTTTTTATCCTTTATAAATTATTAAATTATGAACTTGTCTGGAACTTAAAACCTTGCTTTCTGTATCTTGCATGTTGGAATTCCTGAGAATTCCTAAACAAACTCATAGAGAATGATACTCTCCTTCTTAACACAAAAAATTAAAAATTTGCTTACTGGGGGAGACAGAGTTTCACACTTTGAAAAAACTTCTATTTCATTAACAAAACATTGTTTCAAAAATATTCCTCCTCAGAGGAATTACAAGATGGACTGTTGCAAAACACAGTGCCAAAAACTAACACTCTATCTAAAAAATGCACTCTGTCTCACACAGAAAATACACTCTCTGTTTTTTCTCACAAAACAGCCTTCGGGCACTCTCTGTTTTTACACTGCTATATGTGTAAATTTTTTTACTTTTCATTACATTTTGAAATTTCCTCATGGGCTTTTTCATTTATATATGTCACAGCATATATTTCAAACATAAAAAAACTATATTAAAAATAAAAACTAATCTATGAAGAGGCCTGCGGGGCCCGCAATTACAAAATCACATACATTATATTCCAAGGTTTAAAATCTTTCGTTGCGCGATCAAAACGTTAAAACAAAACTTAATAAAACATATCAAACCATAATAAAACATAACATTAAACCTTAAAAAACCTCCGCCGGATTTCGAAACATAAAATTTGATTGTAATATTTTCACGTTACAAATGAGGTCTCGTACCATCAACTCCATGGATGCGCGATGGATTATTAAATACGCCTTATAAATGCTCATCGGGTCCGCAAATTGGCTGCTAACACAAGCGGGTTTTGTAACCCGAAAAATTTCATGGATTGCAGTTGATAAAGTTTCGGGTCCGCAATTGAGAACCGCAGACGAGCTCCAAAAATAACCCGCTCCAATAGCATTCTGCCACGTGCTCCTACTACGCTGTCTGCTGTCGTGGATGGCGGGGACCACTGGTCTTTAAACACAAAGACTCCCATGTTCAAACAAAAATAATGCTCTGTTTTATATAAAATAAATCTTTGTTTTTGGTTTAAGACTCTGTTTTCAAAATACAGAGGACAATTTTCTATTTTATAGGGACTGTAGGGTTTTTAAATAAAAACGACTGTTCAATGCAAATGGAAAGTGGCGCTTGTGACAGGGTTGTTGAAACAAACTTAGAAAGCGGCTCTTGTGTCCTCTGCACAAACTTTGCAGATGGATTTACAATTTCAACACTCCCCCTTAAATTCAGCTGCTGGGTTATCAGTCATACCTATGCATTTCCTTAGATATTCAAAACTCTTATGCCCCAATGGCTTGGTCAGAATGTTTGCAAACTGCTCCTGAGTTCTGCAGTGTTCTAAAATAATTTCTCCATTGTTCACCAATTCCCTGATGTAGTGAAACTTGGTATCAATGTGTTTCGTTCTTTTATGAAACACAAAATTATTTGATAATGCGATCGCTGAGCTATTGTCACAATAAATCATTGTTCCTTTTGCTTGCTCTTGGCATAAACTTCTCAACATCCTCCTCATCCAAATTGCTTGACACGCTGCTGTTGTAGCTGCCACATACTCTATCTTTGTTGTAGATAATGCTACAATAGGCTGTTTCTTAGAAGCCCATGAAATGGCTCCTGAACCCATGTGAAAAACATAACCAGAAGTACTTTTCCAGTCATCTACACTTCCAGCCTAATCACTGTCAGTGTAACCAATTAACTATGAATTTTCTGAAGTAGTATATAAAATACCATACCTTTTAGTTCCTTTAACACACCTCAAAATTCTTTTTGTTGTCTGCCAATGTGCTTCTTTTTGCCTCTCCATGAATCTGGAAATCAAACTAACAGCATGCATAATATCCAGCCTAGTTGTAGTCAAATACATGAGGCTGCCAACTATTCTCTTGTACAAAATAGGATCAAAATCCTTACTGCTGTCCTCTTTGTTGAGTTTTAATCCCATCATTGTGGGAGTAATTGTTGCCTTGCAATCCTGCATGTTAATACTCTCCAAAACTTCATTAACATACTTTTCTTGAGAAATAAAAATTTTATTTTCATCCTGCTTTACTTCTATTCCTAAAAAGCATTTCAGCAAACCCATATCAATGATTTCAAATTCATCTTTCAAGACTGTTTTAAAATTTTCAACAAGGTAATCATCATTACCTGTAAATATTACATCATCAACATATAACACAACAATCAACATTTTACCATCCTTTTCTTTGATGTATAATGTGGGTTCTCCCTCACATTTTTCAAATCCATTTTCCAATAGATAGGAATCTATCCTACTGTACCATACTCTTGGTGCTTGCTTCAGCCCATAAAAAGCTTTCTTCAATCTGCACACTTTGTGTTATTGGCCTTTCTTCTCATAGCTTAGAGGTTGTTCAATGTAAACCTCTTCCATTAACACTCCATTTAGGAATGCTGACTTCACATTCATTTGGTAAATTTTCCACTTGTTTTGTGCTGCTATGGACAGCACTGCTTTCACAGTTTCCATTCTTGCAACCGGTGCGAAAGTTTCCTCATAGTCTCTCCCATGCTGCTGCTTATACCCTTTGACAACAAGTATGGCCTTGTGTCTTTCAATTTTTCCTTCAGCATTACTCTTGGTCTTGTAAACCCATTTAACTCTAATAACTTCTTTACCTTTTGGGAGTTCAACCAAATCCCATGTCTTGTTTCTTTCTATGGCATTAATTTCTTCATCCATAGCTTCTATTCATTTCCTATATTTAATAGCTTCCTCAAAATGAATATGATCATCAACATGAAAATATAAAGCAAACAAAGAGTTCATACCTTCATTTTTTGCCTCTTGCTCATAAATGTCATTTAAATTTCTGAACTTTTCTCCTCTTTCATTTGGTGTACAAGTGCTTGAAGTAGCACTCGAATCTCCTCCTTGTGGTGTGCTTGGAGAATCACTCTCATTTCTCCTCAAGGGTGTTCATTGCTGTCCTTGTGTTAGTTCTGCAATTGAGGGATGTATTTTAGCCATCCCTTCATCATCTTCATCATGAGACAAACATTTTTTAACATTCAATGTTTTCTCAATGCTTCCATCTCAAGCTTCCTCTTCAATAAACTGAACATCTCTACTCACAATAAACTTCTTGGTGGATTGTTTGTACAACCTGTAAGCTTTGGATTCCTCACTGTATCCAATAAAAATACATTTCTCCCCCTTACTGCCCAACTTCTTCCTTAGCTGATTTGGAATGTGTGCATAGGCCACAACCAAAAACTTTCATGTGGGTGACTCCTTGTTTTGTGCCACTCCATGCCTCTTCCAAAACTTTGTTCATGACTGCTTTTGTTGGGCATATATTCAAGATATACGCTGCACAATGTATAGCTTCATCCCAATAATCATTTGGCAAATGTTTTGCCTTTAGCATACTCCTTACCATATCCATGATTGTCCTATTTTTCCTTTCTGCAACTCCATTTTGCTGCGGAGTGTACCTTGCTGTAAATTGCTTATGAATCCCATTTTCTCTGCAAAAATGTAGAAATTATTTAGAGATATATTCACCTCCTCTATCAGTCCTTAGGACTTTAATATGCAGCCCAGTTTGGTTCTCCACAAGTGCTTTAAAATTGCAGAATATTTCAAACACTTCACTTTTATTTTTCAAAAAGTAAACCCAAGTTTTTCTTGTAAAATCATCAATAAAAGTTAACATATAATGGTTGCTTGCAAGTGACGGTGTTTGCATTGGTCCACATAAGTCTGAGTGGACAATTTCTAAGAGTGATTTTTCCCTTATGCTTTTCCCAGATGGAAAACTTTTTCTGTGTTGTTTACCCAAGATACAACCTTCACAAAGGTTGTCCGGTTTCTCAATCAATAGTAATCATCTTACCATTCCTTTTCTGTGCAATAAGTTAAGACCTCCAAAGTTGAGATTTCCAAATCTCAAGTGCCATAACCAATTTTCATCCTTTGCTTCTCTTTGGAAAGCCTCTTGTGTCACTACTGCTATTTCTTCTCCATTCTTCAAATCTACTCTCATTTTAAGAGGGAACATTATGTTCCTTGTCATATTCACTTCAGTAATACATTTTTTGCTTGGTGGTTTATCCATGATGGTGCATACATCATCTTCAAAAACAACATTGTACCCCTTTTGAACAAGTTGTCCAATACTTAAGAGGTTACATTTCATTCCAGGCACATAGTAAATTTCTGATATGGTTTTCTTTTCTCCTTTCCTTGTTAAGACACCTAGATCTCATTTTCCCATAACAGAAACTTTACTATTTGTCCCTAATGTGACTTGTGACTTCACATTCTCATCTAACATGGAAAACATGGCTATGTTTCCTGTTATATGGTTACTACAACCTGAGTCTAGAAACCATAAATATTCACTATTTTCCTCAACCATATTACATGCTAAAAAAAATTATCTTTGCTGATATTTTCTCTAGTGAAATTTGCAATGGGTCTATTACCCATATCATTCTGCTTCTTCCTATATTCATTTGCATAACGTCCATATTTTTTACAATAATGACATTGGACATTGGATTTATCATACCTTTGTCCATGAGCATGTTGTTGTCCACTTTGCTGGTTGTTGCTTTGGCCTTGGTTCTGATTTTGATTGCTGCCCCTTCCTTGAGAATTTGATGGGTTGTTTCTTCCTCTTCTTTTTTGGCTTCTGCCTCTTCCTCTCTTGTTTCCTCTGCCTTGACCTCTTCCTCTTCCAAAGGACATTTAGGTCTTGAATGCATGCTACAAAGATGAGTTTTCATTTCTACCCAATCTTTGTTCATGTGTCATCAGTGATGCATGAAGCTCATCAATTGAAAAGTTTGAGAGATCCTTTGTCTCTTCTATGGTGGTGGCTATAACATTTTACCTTGAGGGTAGGCTCCTTAATAGTTTCTCCACAATCCTTCTTTCTTCAAGTGTATCTCCATGAAACCTTATCTGTGTGACCATTCCAATCACATGTGTGAAGAATGAGCCTATATTATCTGACTCCTTCATGCAGAGAGTCTCAAAATCTCTCCTCAGCAATTGTAGTTTTGTTGTCTTCACTTTCTCCATGCCTTGATAGGTTGTCTTGAGAGTTTCCCATGCTTCTTTAGATCTCCTAGCTGCTACTATCCTTGGAAACACACTCTCATGCACTGCTTGATACAAATAGAAGAGGGCTTTATAGTTCTTCTTCTTATTGCTCTTCAACAGTTCCTTCTTTGCCTGTGTTAAGGCATTAAGCTCATTTTTATCTACTGGCTCTTCAAAACCATCCTCAACAAGTTCCCATAAGTCTTGAGAGGCAAACAAAGCTCTCATAGTGATTGCCCAATAATCATAGTTCTTCCCATTGAACTGTGGGAGCTGAGCATTACCAATACTCATGCTAGTGATGACTCCTACCATGCTTGCACTCTGAACTATGCTTCAAACACTTGACTTTGAATTTATAAAATAAATTGACTGTCTTCAAACAATAACACAGTAAAAGTCTTTCTTGAAAATACCTTGGATTCTTTTTTACTGAGCCTTCACTCTGCTGGAGAAGCTTCTGAAACAAAATAAATCCTTCCTTCAACTTCTTTGACACCTTCAAAGAGCCTGGACTAGCTCTGATACCATGTTGGAATTTCTGAGAATTCCTGAACAATCTCAGAGAAAATGATACTCTCCTTCTTAACACAGAGAATTAAAAATTTTCTTACTGCGGGAGACAAAGTTTCACACTTTGAAAAAACTTCTATTTCATTAACAAAACATTGTTACAAAAATCTTCCTCCTCAGAGGGATTAAAAGATGGACTGCTGCAAAACACAGTGCCAAAAACTAACACTCTGTCTCAAAAATGCACTCTGTCTCACACATAAAATACACTCTCTGTTTTTTCTCACAAAACAGCCTTCGGGCACTCTCTGTTTTAACACTACTATATGTGTAAAACTTTTTACTTTTCATTACATTTTTAAATTGCCTCACTGGCTTTTTCATTTATATATGTCGCAGCATATATTTCAAACATATAAAAACTATATTAAAAATAAAAACTAAACTACGAAGAGGCCTGCGGGGCCCGTAATTAGAAAATTGCATACATTATATTCTAAGGTTTAAAACCTTTCATTGTGCGATCAAAACGTCAAAAAAAAACTTAATAAACCATATCAAACCGTAATAAAACATAACATTAAACCTTAACAAACCTCCGCCGGATTTCAAAACATAAAAGTGGATTGTAATGTTTTCGCGTTACAAATGAGGTCTCGTACCATCAACTCCATGGACGCGTGATGGATTATTAAATCCGCCTTATAAATTCTCATCGGGTCCGCAAATTGGCTACTGATGCAAGCGGGTTTTGTAACCCGAAAAATTTCATGAATTGCAGTTGATAAAGTTTTGAGTCTGCAATTGAGAATCACGGACGGGCTCCAAAAATAACCCGATCCAATAGCATTCTGCCATGTGCTCTTGCTGTGCTGTCTGCTGTCGTGGATGGCGGAGACCATTGGTCTTTAAACACAAAGACTCCTGCGTTCAAACAAAAATAATGATCTGTTGTATATGAAAGAAATCTCTGTTTTTGGTTTAAGACTCTGTTTTCAAAATATAGAGGATATTTTTCTATTTTATAGGGACTACAAGGTTTTTAAATAAAAACGACTGTTCAATGCAAATGGAAAGCAACGCTTGTGACAGAGTTGTTGAAACAAACTTAGAAAGCGGCTCTTGTGTCCTTTGCGCAGACTTTGTAGATGGATTTACAATTTCAACACTGCAGCTACAATCTTCCAGTCGTTGTCGGCATCATCGTGATTACCACCGGAACGAGGTGATGAGGCTGAAGACAACCCCCACACATGATTCTTCTTTGAAGTCCAATGTGATTTCAAAAGAAGCATGTCTTGATCAAAGGTCACTCTAATTTCAACAGATCTATAATTTTCACATGAATAATGCAAACAATCATTTAGGTCACTTTGTGTTTTGTACAATTGCTTGTAGATTAAAATATTCGACTGTTTCACATCACAGGTTAGCCACGATGGCCCTAAATGAAGTTCCTCTGTGACGTGACATTTTACAGGAAAGGCCTCGCCACGCTCTAGCCTTACAGTATGTCTTTGTTGCAATTCATTTCATTCAAATAAATACCTATGGTACTCAAAGATCTAAACAATGAAAAGCAAACTTTAGGGTTTCACCATGATCCGGAATGATTTCTTGCAGAATGGTGGATGTAGATCGTAGGAGGGAGGCAATTAAGAATCTCAGATCAAACCATGGAATAACTAATTTCGTGGATGAACAAATGACTTTAGTTCAACCATATAGTCATCGTATGGCGCAGAGTGTGATAACTTCGATGATGCAAGATCCTTCGTTCGAGCACGAATTTGTTACAGCCTATAATAGTTGTGAGAATCCAGGTTAATCATCACCGATTCCATGCTTATAATTGTTTTTTGTTTTTCATGTAAAAAATTTCCTCGGAAGGACAGATGTCAAGATTGACCGTATTGTCTCAATCCTTAGTAATGACCAACCAGAATTGTAGTGAGGGAAAAAGGTTGTATTTTAAAATCTTCAGAGGAAAAAATAAACGCTTTTTTATATTAATATAAGAAAAAATAGTATCAATAAAGTTCTCACATGTTAATCTAATTCTTAAAATTAAATTTTTTTGCACTGTATATAACATTATCAAGCCTTGCCATTGTAGTACAGTATGGCAATCACATGTTAGTATCCGAGATTCTTGAACACTTACATAACATTTAGATTGGTAATTTAGCACAAATTGTTGATAATTCTCAGTCGAATTTAAATGGGCAGGAATGGAGGACGGCAGAATAGCTGGGGTTAAATGGTGATCAGATGATGGAATGGCTCGGTTATGTTAGTGGACTGAGACAAGCGGGGATCGCCCTTACCAATTCAGAGGATCACTTGTGCTGGGCCAGGTCACTTAAGAACGATTACCTAGTGGTTACAGATATATATGTATCGCTCATATCGGTAGGTACAGCTGTCAAATATAATACCCTCTTCAAAGTAATCTGGTAGTGGAAGATTCCACAGAAAATCAAATGCTTTTGATGGCTGGTTATCCACAACTGCATCCTCACTTGCAGAATCTTCTTAAAAATGGATTTGTTGGGCCTGGTTTTTGTATCTTGTGCAGAAGGGGAAGATGAGATAAACCATATTTTCATCAACTTTATTTATGCTAAGACCATTTGGCAAGTGGTCATGAAACATTTTAAGATACAACCAAAGACCGCGGTGACCTCACTCTACAATGGTTTTAAAGTCTAGAAAAAAGATAAACTTTTAGGCTTTTCCTCTATTTATCTTATGGATCATAAGATCATAGTCTGGAAAAAAAGATACAGGGCTTTTCCTCTATTTATCTTATGGATCATATGGAGGAGGCGCAATGCCATGCTTTTTGAGAATAGAGATTTACAGAAGAAGGAGGATATCATCAAATGTGTGGGATATTTTAATGAAACTAGTTTGCTTTCACCACATAAAGATTACAGAACCTTTAGATCAGTTGAGGTATAGAAGTCTTTCTTCCCTTGGTTTCCTTTTATGGAGCTAGTAATAGGAGAGCATGCTGATGTGGAGCAGTGACTTTTTTTATGGAGCTAGTAATAGGGGGGCATGGGATGTGGAGCAGTGATTTTTATATGTCTATTAAAATGCCATCATCTCTGGTGGGAAGTCGGCAACATACCCATTAAAATTCCATCACTTTTGGTGGGAAGCCAACACGGGGACTAATAGGACTAATAGTAGCGCTGAGATCATCACATTGTAGGGAGCCTTATTAGTGCTAAAGTGGTTGGGCATGGAATGCATACAGATCTTTGTTGATAGAATCATCGAATGGGTAAAAGGCAACAGTGTTTCAATCCACTTATTCTAAAAAATTGGAGGGATAGAATTAAAATATTGGTAAAACATTTACAAAGTATCAACTTTGTCCCTGAATTACAGATATGCTCTCCAAAATAGCATTAAAAAACAGACAGATAAATTTTATTTAGCATCTTTGACATAGAAGTATTGTACAATGCTCGATCCATCAACTATACTTGAAAATATGGAAACATAACATAGACAATGACCAGAAAAACATAATATGCAAGATTTTACTGCAGGTACTACTAGATTTATATCAGTGTCTGAGTAAGTCCCTTTTTGTTTGCTAAGATAGCATATATCTTGATAATTACAGAAAGCAACATAGACAATTTCACATGACCTTGCTTTAAATTGAGAACCATTGCCTTACTTTTTTTAATGGTGAAAAGACATATATTTTATATGAATCAAGATGCTTTATGATCTAAGTTATAGATTTCAGTTTGTTGGTAGCTGTAAAGTAAAGACTCTATATCTATTAAGATGATAGATAATAATGCAAGATATATGTACTACTTTTATTAATACTTGAGTAAAGTTTATATATATAACATTATGAAACCTATTTATTGTTATTCAGATTAAACATTATATATATAAAAGAATAATAATAAAGTTATTGAAATCTACTTCAAAAGCCACGAATGCCGTCCAGACTTTGACACGACACAGAGAACGGTAGAAACTTTGTGTACAACGACAGAATTTAAGGCGGTCCTTCTGCGTGGGGCAGATTAATTACGCTGCTGTCACACATGACATCAATTATGTCACATTTTATCACTTGCTAAATAAGTGCATATATTTATTTTCTTAATATTTTAGTTTTTGGTATTGGAATGGTTGATAAGCCTCGCATTTGGTTTAAATCTTGCAAGAATTTTTGTACACCTCAACCCACCATCTTCGAAGGAAATCCTATATTTTCTTATACCAAGGTAGTTGGTCAGCTTGATATTTAGTCCGCACCTCACTCGAATTGTGTGACGATCTTTGTGACACATCAACTTTTTATCAAAAATGTTATTTTCAAATTTTCAAATTTGAAATTGCATCTCTATGACATTTTCAAATTTTCTCAAAAATGTCGTTCCATTTTTTTTGTTAACGACCTTTTTTTACCGATGGAAAATTTATCCTAATATATTATATTATTATATTTTTATATTTATAATAATATTTATATTTTATTAAAATTTTTAATAATATTTTTATTAAATTATTTTAATTTTTATTTTATAAAACATTTAATTTTTAAACTCAAATATTATAATATTATATTTGTATTTTATTAAAGAACTTTTTTCTCTTTAAAATATTAATCTCATTTTCAAAATTTCAAAAATATTAATCAAAACATTTCAAAAATATTAATCAAAGCATAAAAGCTTATGGTTATCATTCAATGTGTTTGACTATTATTTGTTCTTAATCTAATAGGTAACTACTCTCTCTATTTTTTTAAGACTCACAATACTTTGATCACCAATTTTATTATCTCGTGAGACTTACACTTCTTTTTAATTAAATTAAATTAATTTTCAAAAAATATTAATATAGAGTATGAATGTTATTAATATTTTTATTTTATTTTTATTTTTTTAGATAATTTATTCGTGTGTATATATATATATAATGCCACTCCACTTAAAACTTTTACAACCCTATGAAATAAATTACAATCTTATGAAATAAAGTATTGATTATTGTATACATGTGTATATGAGTAATATGTGTGTGTATTAATACTTTGTTTAAATTGTATTTTCTAATACATAAATGGATCAACACAAGATATTTGATAAGTGCTTGATACATTTGTGGTTAAGATATATATATATATATATATATATATATATATATATATATATATATATATATATATATATCCACCATGTGTAAGTGTTCTTTGTTTCAATTGCATTTTTTAATACATAAATGGATCAACATCGTGAAAATGTCCTTGGACATTTGGATTGTGTAAATTACATGTTTTAATCTTGGAATTCCAATAATACTTGAAAAATGACCAAAATCTAAATAGGAGATTTTTTTATTAATTGCGTTACTCAATATATACATAGTTTTTTCTTATGTGTGTGTGTGTGTGTGTGTGTGTGTGTGTGTGTGTGTGTGTGTGTGACATGAAAATATTGTATTCTATGTGGGAATTGAAATATTTCATTTATGAACCAGGTTGTCCACATTAAAATATTTTTTTATGTTATTAATATATTTTTGAGGGGGAGGCACGAGCAGGAGGGGTTTTATTTAGCCCTCACGGAAAAATTGTTTCTCAATTCTCTTGGTGACTTGGTCTAGTGACCAATAATCAAGTGGAGTATCTAGCTTTTGATCAGAAAAATTCTAGACTATTAGTTTTTGGATATTCTATGCTAATCATACGTCAATTGACCAAGCCTAAGAAGGTGATTTGTGTTGATTCATCTCCCTTAAATCATAGGATCCTCGCCTCCACCTCTCGGTTTGAACAATTGGACTTCGTCCAAATGCATAAGCACTTGAATTCATTTGTTGGCATGTTGGCTAAAAAAAGTTCCAATTTGGGCCAAGGCATAATAGAATTGGACCACATGCTTAGCAACTTCCCAATCCCTAAGCCATTTTGGGTTGTCTAAGATTCAATCAGGTTAGAGCGGGAGTGGATATTTTCATTTCTCTCCACTCTTTAAGCATGTTTGAAATCCCTAGGAGTAATAATTTCTTAACTAATTTGGACATCAGAGATAATTTCTATTAATATGGGATCTGGTCGACCCTCTTCAGCATTCTCCTTTTCTTGGCTCATCTCCAGAAGTGCGATGGCCTTAAGATCTAATTATCCTTCCTTTTTCTGTCACAAATCCATAAGTCTCATCCCTAGTGTCTTAACGCAATTTATAAGTGGTGGATTTTCTTAACTTTCTTCCTCACTATGTGTCTTATCTATTTATGTTTCTCCCAATGGATCTATTGTGGATCTCCTCAACCGTGGTGTTCAGTTTATTATGCAAGGAAATGGAGTTAATTTATTTGTCCTGTCATATCCCTCTGATGTTGATTTTCTAGCCTAGTGAGGTTTTGGAGATGGATCTGGTATTTTTTTTGTAGTTTGGCTTGTGGCAAAGTTCTAGTTCTATATATATATATATATATATATATATATATATATATATTATATCTCTCAACTTCTCAATTTATTCAAATGTCCCCTATCCATATAGGTCTTGAAGTGGGAAGATTTGTCAACTGATTGCTAAATAGTTGGGTGGTGGGTCCTTGTTTTAAGATGGCAGATAATTTGGCTTCCCCGAAGAATGTCAATGTTAACATAGTGCTCAATATGCTTTTGGATGCAGCCCAAGAATTGTTGGTTTCTACACATAATTTGGAAGATGTGGTAGAAATACAGAGGGGCTCCCTTCAACTCTTTATGGAGGAAAAATTATTAAGACTTCATATGGATATGTATAATTCTCTTGAAAGCCTATGAGATTGTTGGGAAAAATACTGAGACGGGGGGGGGGGTGAATCAGTATTTTGATCTGACTGAAAACTTTTTACTTTTTCTTTCTCTTAAAAACCATACGCTACTTTACTGAACCCAACTCGCGTATACACGTGGATATCCTTAAGAAAAATTGCG
Source organism: Pinus albicaulis (assembly GCA_034641835.2). Taxonomy (NCBI): domain Eukaryota; kingdom Viridiplantae; phylum Streptophyta; class Pinopsida; order Pinales; family Pinaceae; genus Pinus; species Pinus albicaulis. The sequence goes on along the minus strand of CM076575.1, from coordinate 666,714,650 downwards.
TATGTCCAGAGATCTTATTATGCAATTAATTCTTTACTTAGATCATTGCATCATTCATTCATCAGATGTTTAGTAAGCAGTAAACATGTGCAGTAATAACAGAATAAACCATCACACATAAGCAACACACATGAACACCAATATTTAAGGTGGAAACCCAATTCGAGAGAAAACCACCGTTGTTGTTGTCTCTGTCTTCAATATTTATTATAAAGAAAACTTCTTACAACTTTGTATTGGTGCAGACTCATACTAGCACGCAGGTACCCACCTGCAGAAGGCTGCAACCTTCTCTCGTTCTCCAGCCACTACTGGAAGGGAGCTCCAACCCCCTGATCTCATTTACCAACCTCTCCTGGAAGGGAGCTAGTACCCCCTGCTCTCGTTTACCAGCCTCTCCTGGAAGGGAGCTACTACCCCCTACTCTCATTTACCAGCTACCACTGGAAGGGAGCTACAACCCCCTCACTGAAGGCTTTGACCCTCAGCACCACTGCAGACCACGTTTCATCAATTTTCATACTAGATCCATTCCACACATTTAAGCTCAACATACATCAAACTGAAACTTATAACCCCATCAATTCGTTCATTGAATCATCAACCAATCAACCAACAACTTGATCTTTTATCAACATAATCAGCAGCATAATCAACATTCAAACAACCCAGATCTGTATGAATACATCATTGACAGATAGCAATAAAACAACAAAACAGATCAGACATTTCATTCCACATACTTCAGCAAAACCCTAGATTCCATACGCGCTTTTACTTCACTGAACCTGCGTATATACGCGCTTTCACAGAGACAAACCTGCGTATATATCTGCACATATTTCAAGACTGACCTCATATTCCATACACGCTTTTTCTGAAACCAACCCGTGTATATACGTGTTTTCTCTGCCACGAACCTGCGTATAGATATTCAAACATTGTAGGGCTGCGCAACACTTTAGAACAAATAATAGCTCAGATCTTGCCATTTACTTCAGCAAAGATTTTCTAGATCACAGATCTAAACATTCCATAAACAGATCTAGAAAATACATAGTCATTTCAGATCTAAAGATCCCTATTCATCATTTTCTTCATAGGTGCATTATTAATTCAGATCAATCAATAAACGGTTACCCATTCCATGCAGATATACTTCAGAGTGAAGTATTCATTAAAACCCAGACCTATGCACGCTCTTGCACTATGATCTTCTTCTCCTTATATAGATTTAGCCTTTGTCAATACCATGAGTCAAAACCACTCAACCGCTGATGGTATTCCTGGACGGGATTAAATAGATAATCCAACGCTCAATACTATGGGCCAATACCATGGTAATGTCCCCTGGTTTTATAAATTTAGAGCGCAAATAGGCATACGCTACTTGGTACGTAATTTTCTGCATACATACGCTACTTTGCCTTTACAAACCTGCGTATGCTTTGTGACATATCTTATTCATCATTTCTCTGGCACTTACTGAAATTCCTTTTTCTGCTACTTCTGAACTGATCTGTAGATACATCATTTTTACATCTTTAACAAATAGGTTGCTATCAAAACACAGCTCATCAAGTAGGTTTCTATCAAGGACAACTTCATCAAGTAGGTTGCCATCAAGGACAACACATTGCATCATATTGCCAACAATATCCCCCTTTGGACTTGATGGAAACCATGATGGTGTTTGATCACCACAACAGATAGATACATTGACTATAATCATTATTCAAACACCATGATACTCTCCCCCTTTGACATCAAGGGCAAAGGGCGGATCAAAACCAAAACAAGGTTTTTCTTCTCTTGTAGAAAGAAGAGCTCTGTAGATCTGATGTGCACTGAAGTTACCATGCTTGCTCCCCCTAAGTTCATGCTGAATCTTCAAACATATTTTTCAATGAAGTACATGACTCTATGACCTTTCCTATCACCAAGGACTCATACTTACATCAATGATCCAACCAAGTGGTTTTACATATGTGACTCAAGTACCCAACCAAGTGAGCCACATTTTGACTCAAGTACCCAACCAAGTGGGTTTAGAAATTTGAAGAAGTCCTTACATGACTGAATATTACAATTTTACATCATAGGTCTTAACATGACGTTTTCATCAAATTAAAAATATGAATTCTTATAACCAATACCAAGAAGACCTCAAGAGAGAGATCATATTTTAGAACCATCATAATGCCAACAATGCATTACTCTCAGCAAGGCTAATGCTCCCCCTGAAACTGTGCTCCTGTTCTTGAGCCATCTCACTGTTTTCCTTAACAGAAAAACATATGCTTCTATCTCTATTGGAACTCGTGTGTATACGCAAATTTAGTTCATGAAATCTGCGTATGAAAAGTGTAATATAGAAAAATTTCACAATTCCATCTCCCCTTGAACTTATACTACTTGTACCTGTCTTCTTCACATCAGATGCACTGTTAGAAATAAACATAACCAGAATTTCCAAAACAACCATGGGAATCACCATATATTGCCCCCCCTGTGATGATACATTACTAATTCCTATAATGTATCTCACTTCACTCTTGCAGTCATTATGAGAAGTAAAATTTAGAAGCGGATGACTGCAGTAGGGTCAATATTCCCTACATTTTTTACCAGTGCCTCTTCTTTTTCTAGCTTTGCTTGAAATTTCTTATAGTGTGCTGGAAATTTTCCAATTTCTCAGATCTGTTCATCATACTTAACCTGCAATCAGTGACCTTATGCCCAAATGAGTTACAATAGAAACAACATCCATGAAAGCAACCCTTCTTTATTTTTTTATGCAATTCTTTAACAATCAGATCCCTTTCTTTTGTGAAATTATCATCATCCATGGTAGATGCCATGAGCACTTGCAGATCTTGGTCAGAAAATTATTCATCCTCATTTGACACTTCATCATTATCTTCATTTGTATAATAACTCTTTCCCTTTTCAAATTGTTTCCCTTTATCATGATTTCATATCTAATTCCCGAGAGTCTTGAGTTTTGTAATTTTTACCTTTGAATCACCTTCATAACTTTGAATGATTTTGTCCCACATTTCTTTTGTTGAATTTAGTTGCATCACTTTTTAAAAATTCTGATTTGTACATGCTTTCTAATATAACATTGACTACTTTGGCATTGACTCCATATTTCTTCCTTCGCCGCATCAATAGGGAATAATTGCTGATACCCATAATAATCCTTACTGATTGCCCATACTTCGCACCCCGACTTCATAAATATGTTTTTGTTCATAGGTTCCGCACAATGCATTACTTCCATTGAATAGAGGTGGACTTATAGAAAATATTCCTTCATGACTTCCCATTGCGACACGGATTCTTCAAGCGATCAAGCTCCTTCCTGTGGCTGACCCTGCTTCAAACCAATTGTTGGGAAAAATACTGAGGGGGGGGGGGGGGGTGAATCAGTATTTTGATCTGATTGAAAAATTTTTACTTTTTCTTTCTCTTAAAAACCATACGCTACTTTACTGAACCTAACTCGCGTATACACGCAGATATCCTTAAGAAAACTTGCGTATGTCCAGAGATCTTATTATGCATTTAATTCTTTACTTAGATCATTGCATCGTTCATTCATCAAATTTTTAGTAAGCAGTAAACATGTGCAGTAATAACAGAATAAACCATCACACATAAGCAACACACATGAACACCAGTATTTAAGGTGGAAACCCAATTCGGGAGAAAACCACCGCTGCTGTTGTCTCTGTCTTCAATATTTATTATAAAGAAAACTTCTTACAATCTCTAATCAGCAGACTCATAACAACACGCAAAGTATCCACCGTTGTAAGGTCGCAACCTTCTCTCGTTCTCCAGCCACTACTGGAAGGGAGCTCCAACCCCCTGATCTCGTTTACCAGCCTCTCCTGGAAGGGAGCTACTACCCCCTGCTCTCGTTTACCAGCCTCTCCTGGAAGGGAGCTACTACCCCGTGCTCTCATTTACCAGCTACCACTGGAAGGGAGCTACAACCCCCTCATTGAAGGCTTCGACCCTCAGCACCACTGCGGACCACGTTTCATCAATTTTCATACTGGATCCATTCCACACATTTAAGCTCAACATACATCAAACTGAAACTTATAACCCCATCAATTCGTTCATTGAATCATCAACCAATCAACCAACAACTTGATCTTTAATCAACATAATCAGTAGCATAATCAACATTCAAACAACCCAGATCGATATGAATAAATCATTGACAGATAGCAGTAAAACAACAAAACAGATCAGACATTTCATTCCACATACTTCAGCAAAACCCTAGATTCCATGTGCGATTTTACTTCACTGAACCTGTGTATATACGCACTTTCATAGAGACAAACCTGCGTATATATTTGCACATATTTCAGGAGTGACCTCATATTCCATACGCGCTTTTTCTGAAACCAACCCGCATATATACGCGTTTTCTCTGCCACGAACCTGCGTATTGATATTCAAACATTGTAGGGCTGCGCAACTCTTCAGAATAGATAAATAGCTTAGATCTTGCCCTTTACCTCAACAAAGATTCGCCAGATCACAGATCTAAACATTCCATAAACAGATCTAGAAAATACATAGTCATTTCAGATCTAGAGATCCCTCTTCATCACTTTCTTCATAGGTGCATTATTAATTTAGATCAATCAATAAACTGTTACCCATTCCATGCAGATATACTTCAGAGTGAAGTATTCATTAAAACCCAGACCTATGCACGCTCTTGCACTATGATCTTCTTCTCCTTATATATATTTAGCCTTTGTCAATACCATGAGTCAAAACCACTCAACTGCTGATGGTATTCCTGGACGGGCTCAAATAGATAATCCAATGCTCAATACTGTGGGCCAATACCATGGTAATGTCCCCTGGTTTTATAAATTTAGAGCGCAAATAGGCATACGCTACTTGGTACGTACTTTTCCGCATACATATGCTACTTTGCCTTTACAAACCCGCGTATGCTTTGTGACATATCTTATTCATCATTTCTCTGGAACTTACTGAAATTCCTTTTTCTGCTACTTCTGAACTGATTTGTAGATACATCATTTTTACATCTTTAACAAATAGGTTGCTATCAAAACATAGCTCATCAAGTAGGTTTCTATCAAGGACAACTTCATCAAGTAGGTTGCCATCAAGGACAACACATTGCATCATATTTCCAACAGAGATGAAGTCCATTCCCTTTGTGCTCACATGTATACCTTGGAGGTTTCTAGGAATGTCAATCTATGGAAGGATTTGGGAGGTCCTATTGTGGAAAGGAAGAGAACCCACTACTTGAGGGGGTCTGATGTTGTTAGTGAAGGTCATTGTTGAGGTTCATGGATCGATTAGTTGAGTGGTGTTTTGTTGGGTGATGTTTGATGTTGCTCAATTCCATGTTCCATCATGATATTACGAAAAATTTTCTATACTCTCAGGTCATTTTGTAGAGTTTACTGTGGTATTATTTTCAATATAAGAAAGCTTTAAAACCCTAGTGCTAGTAAGAATTTTGAATGGTGTGATGAAATCAGAAGTTTTGTATCAGAAAACTTATGTAAGGGTTCTAGCCCCAACTCCAAATTTTATTAATATAAATACCCTTACCCATTCCTTTAAATATCCACACACACACACACATTAATATTACTTAATCTTCCATATTGAAATATTTTATTCATAATATACATCATTATTACTATTTTTATTATTATTACTTAAATGTCACGTGCTAATTTTATATTAATAATTAAATGAATTATTGATCTCTATTTTATTAATCTTATTAGAAAGTAATGGTTTTTTTTCACTTTCAAATACGTATTCTCTCTAAGCATTGAAATCAAATATTTTAATTGAAATTAATAGTCAAAGAAATTAGTTAATATAGATTTTAAAAAGTATTAGTATTAATTAATATTTTAATTGAAGTTGATATTGAAATAAATTATTTAATATAGATTTTAAAAAGAATAAATATTATATATCTTACTCATTAACGTGAAAATATAATATTTTCTTTATTATGATTACTTTACTTTTTTTCAAATTTGATATAAAATCATATTATTTTATATGTATATCCAAATATTTTATTCATGGCTAAGAGTGAGAGTGAAATATTTTTACCATGTCTTCTTTAGATGTCAACTAAATAAGTACAGTGAGCCTGGGATTATTGATATTTTATAATGATTTTAATCAAAACTAGCCAAACATGTACATCCATTTTGTATATTTTATTTTTATTTTGAAAGGGATATGTTTCAAATCCAGGAAGGAACTACCCATCTCCCTCATATGAGGCCATAGAATGTGTTAGCATTGCAATTTTTCAAAAAATTTCAAAGTCTGGTCATTATTGTAAGTCATGTCTTTAATCATCTCGTGTCTCCTAACCTATGGTGGAGAGCCCTGGAGAGTAAAAATGTATGAGTATTTATCAAATTTTAACAAATTCCAAAAATAATTCTGAGTCCAATAGTTTGTTTAGGTTATAGATTCATTAGGGTAAAGTCCCTTTAAAAAAGTCTTTTAACTGCTTTCAGTGGTTAAGGTCATGAGTTTAACTTAAAAAGTCTTATTCATTCACCATGATTTTCCTATCTGAGGCTAAAGGTAGAATGATAGGATCATCAGTTTTGTTAAAAATAACACAGGGATAACTGCTCTTTCCTTGGGAGGCAATTATCTTCTGCAAAAAGTTCTGATATTACAAGTAACACAGGAATAGCTGTCTTTTTCAAAAAGTAGCAATTACCTGCAAAATTGGTACAAGGAGACAGAGGAAGCATTATTAAAGTGAAACAAGCATTGTTATTTGAATATCGAAGACCTGTTAAAAGAAGAGTTGTTGCTCACCTGAAAGGTGGTTATTTTTCATTGGAGGATACATTAAAAGGTTGGTTATTTGTTTGCTAAGGTTACGCAACCAATGCTCAAATTCCATTTAAATCCACTTTAAGCCCTCCAAATTCAATTATGTTATCTCACTGTTGGGTTCCTTTGTTACGCTCCTGTAGAATTTAAACACTTCAAAACTCCTTTGTTACGCTTTGGGCCACTTTATTACATTTCTATTATTTATCTCTTTTCCCCTTTAAAACCATTAATGGGACCTACTTCATCACAAATCTCAAATTCATGATGCATTCACGTTCGCTCCTAAACCCCCGATGCGATATCAGTTATCGATATCGCACAATCACACTTGCTCCTAGGACCCACCTTATCTTTATCGCGCAATCACTTATCGCTATCGCTATTTCACAATCACAGATCACAAACTACTTTTTTACCGCCTTATGTTGCCCACTCCTAAATCCTCGATGCAATATATCACATCGTAAATCTGCATCTCATCGTAGCTTTGCATCTGATAACCTTACCGCCACGTCACTTCGCTTATCGCATATCGTAAATCCTATTGCTAACCATGCATGTTGCCTCCTCTAAATGCGAAATGCGATAATCCTATGATCTACGATATGCGATAAGCCCTCTGTATTGCGATTGTGATATATTGCATTGCAATTCCGCCCTGATAATGTATTCACTATGCTCCACTCTGATTGAGATTGTGATATATTTTAATGCACTTACTCCTCCCGCTTATTATTATTCCTCTTAATAGCTTCTCCTACTTATTGTTCCATTCCCATGCCTTTCACTTACTTTCCATTCCTGCGCTTCACCTCACTCCCCTCCACTCTCATCCTGATACGAGGCCAGTATCAGCATGCTTTCAAAAGAATAGGTAGAATTTCAGAGGTAGTTACAGGTTTTTCAGGAATTTCTGGAAGCACTTGTTTTAAAATATTTTGATATCTATCAACAAATATAACAACACCTCCTCAAATCTCGAAGATAGATCTCTTATCTTGGTCAGGGTATTTATTGTTATTCGAATATTGAAGACCTGTTAAAACAAGAGGTGTTGTTCACCTGAAAGATGGTTATCTTCCAGTTGGTTACTCCTTTTAGTTAGTTGCTCCTACAATTTTGTAGATAAGGGTACAAGTGTTCTTTTCAGTTGGTATATTGCACTTTTTGTTGAGGAAATTTTTTCAAAGCAACAAGGAGCACTCAACGATCTCAACTCAGCCACCTGGAGCTCTATGTTGCCATGATCTGTCTTCATTTCTATTTTAGTTTTCTTTTTATGTTTTGGATAAACTCTACTATATTTAGAGGTTTGTAATAAAGTCTCAGAAACATATCTGCACTTTTTATGGAGGATTTTTACAAAACTCCTTTTTTGTATATATATTGTGTAATGCAAGGAGAAAAGAGGTGTTGGTTGGTTGTACCTTTCATTTCATACTGTGTTATATTTTTGAATACATAATATATTTAGAAGCATTCTTGAGGATTCACAACTTGTGTGGTGTGTGTATTTTTCATCTTCTTATGTGTTTCCATTATTCATTATTTCATTCCAAATTATGATTTATAGAGTTCTGCCTCATGCTACTATCAATATTAGAAACCTTCATGCAATCTTAGATTGTTTTTGTAAGTCTTGTTATAAAGAATTATAGACTTAGTATAACTGAAGATAGTTCATGGTCATTCTTTGAGGTTGAATTTAATCTTGTTTCATGTTCTTGTAAGTCTTTTAAATGACCATACATGATCAATCTGTTTTTGCCAGTCTTGATGTCTCAAGCATTCCTGATTGGTTTTTTCATGTTTTTTGGAAGCTTTCTATGTAATGGGATCCTTCAAATGTAGAGTGATATTTTTATAAGTCTTTTTACAACTTTCTTTCACTGTACATTACAAGTCTAGAATTTGTGTCATCATTTCCTCTTAACTGTAGACCTTTGTTTTACATAGCTAATGTTATCTTCCGTTTTCTAACCATTAAGATAAAAATCAATCGTGCTACCACATTATACATCAGTGCCCTTATATGTGTAAGAGATTCCTAGCTATTCAAAATATCTTTCAGTGTAGGTGATACCCAACCACTTTCCAAAAAACTCAATAAAGTCATAAGAAAAGCCCTTGAGCTTAATATGTGTTTGGTCAGGCGCTTGTCACAATCCAAGTGTTGATTCCAGCGCTAACATATTTTGGTGCACCTGCTGGGAGACGAAGATTATGAACTCAGTATTCTCCTGAAGTTCTTGCATGAATGTCTATTACTAATTTTTAAAGGTGAATAAAGACTAGTAACTATTTCTTATTGTAATTCGTTCACCTGGTGACTCCACAAAGAGGACGAGGGGTTTCAAGACCACCTGACAGAAGAAGAAATCAGAGATCACCTCCTGTAATTCCAGTTTCTGACCCAGAGAATATTATAAAGTATCCAAGAGGGAAACAAAAATCAATTGAAGTTGCATCGCATTTAATAAAGAAGCTACATTCAAAGTACATTCCAAAAGAAAAGGTACCACCATCTGTCTCACAACCTAAATAAATTTCAGTTTCAAAGCAATCTCCTGAAATATTTCAAGTTGAAACTGCTTCCATAAAAGGCAAAGTAGATGATGTTAGCCTAGATTCAGTAGAAAATATCTCTCAGACATCACTTAGTAAATCAGAAACAAGTATTATTCCAGTGAAAGAAGATAAATAAGAGGTTTTAGGTGTTAGTGAAGAAAACCAAAAATCAAAATCATCTCGCAAGGACTATCACGTCTTCGCTCATGTAGAAACTATTTTCAATTAAATTCAACCTATGGAACTTCTCCCAGTGGTAATACTCTCTTTTAAAGTGACAGGGCATCCGCTACCCCTACCTACAACTCTCACTTCGTCTATATTCTAGCATGAACTAGGTGCTCTAGACAACCCACTTTTGTGAGTTTAGGCCAAGTTCGGTTACTCCAATTTAGGTTCTAATCAGCAATTTCAAGAATAGCTAGTCCCCCCCCCCCCATCTGGATTTATAGTGGCACTTCCATTTGGGCTCCTGAATTATTGGCACAATTTTATTTATTCTCTTTTGCATTAAATCTGATGTGCATATTTTTTCTCATGATAAGTGCATGCCAAGGAATAGTCTTTATGGGTGTTAGACCCCTTCACTAGAAGTTTCCTTAACCGTTTCTAGTTCACACTCTACTCTTCACTTGATTTTTGTTTATGGATTTAAATTTCTATTTTTCACCTCTCTGGCCTACAATTTTTCTAGTCATTTTTTTTCTTCCTCCCAATTTTCTCTTGAAGCTTTGTATTCACCCCCTAGCTTATTATTCGTGGGCTTTTATTTATTGTGACCAGCTTCCTTAGTTAGATCAAATTTTTCCTCCATGCCCTCCTTTGCCCTCACGCTACTTTTCCATGGAAAGTTGACTATCCTCCCCTCCTCATACTCCTAGTATCATCTGTTGTCCTGCTATCAAGCCCCTCCTTCTCCTTATGTGGCACTCCTCCCTAATCCCACCTCTTATCCATTCGCCTTCCTAACATTCCACCTCTATATCCATGTATTTCCCATTTCTATGTCCTGTCAATGAGTACGAGTTCGTCTATGGGTAGCTTAATATTAGGAGAAAGCCTCTCCAGGACACACATGTGCACACTATCGGCTATAGGAATCAACTACCACATTTTGAGATCTCACTCTTGTGCCCATCCAAGAGGAGCTAGCTCATATGGAACGTGAAGGGACCTCCAAATGACAGCAGATTTGGACACAAAGGTTCTTAAAAAACTAGCTAATTGGGTGTTAAATGTTGGACATATACGAGGTAATTTTAACTAGTACATATACACCATCAACCTATATTGGCATTTGAAGTTTCGCCTTGGTAGAATTCTGATGGATTGCTAGACACATCAAGAAGACATCCTACACTCTCTAAAGCACCTACATTATCACATGAGGGACATGGATTAGTTTTTGGGCCTCATTGAGACACATCTTGGCATTCCTCCCCCGACAAGAAACACCCTTAGCAACACTAAAGACCCTATTCAAGTTGTCACTACCGACTATGATCCCTTAGCTTAGTCTTGCCATGCTCTAGCTCATTTTTCTTTTTGATTACAAATTTGATTCTAATGGCCAATCTGACCCATTTTTTATTAATTGTATCATCTATTTAGTCTTTTTGCTATTATGATTTCCTATGCCTCTCTGTGAAGAATACATTTTTTGCTATGGTTTGGTCTTCCTTGTGAAACATTAACCTAACTTATCTAGCATATCTATGTATATTTTAGGTTAAACATATGATACCGATCAAACAAGAAAATTACCGATTACCCATTTTTTTGAGGTAGCAAAAAAAAAACCTGATTTTGAAAAGTGGTTATTCAGAATAATCCTTTTTTTTGCATATTTTTGGCACTTAAAATTTTTTGATGTATCAAGTTTTTTAATTGTTAGAGATTTTCATGCTCATTTTGAAAAGTGTTGATACAACATCAACCCCTCCCCTCGCCCACGCCCCCCCTCCCTTTTGTTTAGAGGGCTCATTTTTTACACTAAATTATCAAATGTATTAAGAGGGCTCATTTTTTACACTAAATTATCAAATATAATAAGTGTGACTAATTTTTTTGAATGTTGCTTATTTTACCATTTTTGTCTTATTCATCTTCTTGTTTTTTGTCTTAAGATTATTTTTTAAGGGTTCTCCAAACATGTGTTTTTTGTTTTTCTTTGCAATGTTTTTTTTATAATGAGATTTTTAATTTGGTTTGCAAAGTTAGAAAAAACTAATAATATTTTGAGGTTATGTTTTTGTATATACTTATATATCGTTAATTAATATTTCAAAACACATAACATAATTGTCGCTAAATGATAACAATTTTAAACACTCTACAAAAATACACATTTTTCATATAAATATAATTAAAAAAAATGTGCATTTTAGAATATTTTCGCTAAAAAACGATATGTTAAATAAAAGATTCTTATGAAAATTTTGAATTAAAAAATTCAAAAAATAACAAATTTTATGAATTATATATTCAAAGATGATGACATTTTAAGTATTTTTCCAAAAACAGATGACTCAAGTAAGATTTAAAGTAAAAATAACAAAACAAAATGTTAAAAAAAAACAAATAATTGAAAAAAATCAATAACAATAAAAAAAATCTTAAAAATAAAAATTAGAAATATAAAAAGTTAAAATAAATGAAAAATAAATTAAATTTAAAAAAATGAAAATAACCCAAAAAAAAAAAAAAAAAAACTAAAACCAAAGGAAAAAAAACATCAAAACCATTAAAAAATAAAAGAAAACTAAAAAACCTCATTAAAAAAAATAAATGGAAAAAAAAAAAAAAAACATTTTAGAATTATTAAAAATAAAAATTTAAAGAAATAAAAAACAAGTAAGTATATATGTATATATATAAAGCCTTTTCGACTCCCAAAATCGATTTCCTAAGAGGGGCTAGCCCTTACAGCCACCGGGAGGCTCAATTTGATTTTGTTTAAAAAAATTTTTAATGTTTTTAATTTTTATTATTGTTTAATTAAATAATTAAGTCTTTGTGTGTTTATTTTTTCTTCTTAATCTCAAATTTAAATTGTTTTTTAAAAATGGCTTTTGATTTATTTTTTATTTAAAAAAATAAAAAATTAAATATTCTCTTTATTTATTAAATTATTATTATTATTATTATTTTAAAAAAAATTTAATAGTTTTTATTTATTTATTTATTTGTTATTAAAAAAAAAATGTTTCAATGTTTTTTTCGGTTTTTGTTATTTTTTATTTTTTTAAATTTGATTGTATTTTTTTTATTTTTTTCACTTTTAATATTTTTAATTATTTTTTTTATGGCTTTTTTAATTGTATGTTCTTTTCTTTCTTCTTTTTTTTTTTTTTTGTCATTTTTACTTTTAATCTTATTTAAGTGATTTTTTGAAAAAAAAAAAAAACAAATAAACAAACATGTCATCATCTTTAAATATAAATTCATAAAAATTTCATAAATTTTGTTTTTTATTTTTATTATTATTATTCAATTTTTTCTTAAAAATATTGTAATTAACATGTCATTTTTAGCTCACTAACCATGCAGACCCGCATTTTGATTTTTTTTCATAATTGTTTTTAAAACTTTAATATTTTAAAAATGTTTTTTTTCTTTAGAGTTTCTTTAAAACGACCCTTTTTTAAATATTATTTTTATTTTTAAATTTTTATTTTAATGTTTTTTCATATTTAATTCTTTTAAATTTTTTTATTTTATTTTTTTAATGTTTTTTTTTTAATTGTGTTTTTGTTTAATGTTTTTTTTAAATTGTTTTTTTTAATTTTTTTTTTTTTAAATTTTTTTTGGTTTTTATTTTAAATTTATCAAGTCAATGTCATTTTTTCTTTTTTCTCAAATTTTTAAATTCTTTTCTTAAATTTTCTTTTATTTTTCATTTATTTTTTATTTTTACATTTTTTTTTCATTTTTTATATTGTATTTTTTTGTCATGTTTTTTTTTTTTTTTACTTGTTATTGTTTTTTTTAATTCTGTGTTTTGTTGTTGTTGTTGTAGTTCAATGTTTTCATATTCTCAATATATTTGATTGCATATATATGTCAAAATAAAAAATATGTAGAAGTAATAAATATAGGAGAAGAATTTTTTGTTGATGATGTACTTCCTTAACAATGGATAGGAGTAGATAAGATTCTCAAAATGATTTTTTTTTTTTTTTGCATAGTCTTTAATATGTTTATTAGTTTCGATTTCTAAAATTCAAAAGAAATATAAATTATTATTATTATTATTATATTTTGAAAATAATATATATATAACAATTTGCAAATTTCAAAATCTTAAAATTATTTAAAAATAAATATTTACACAAATTTCCAAAAACACAAATGTTTTAACGCAAAGTGTATCAATAACTCCAAAATCATATATAAATTGATTTGTTTGGTAAATTCATCTTAAGTGTTTTCTATCGAGTGACTTCAATACATTATATAAAAAAAATATTATATTTAAAATTGTTATTAATATGATAGACCTAAAATAAAAATAAATTAATAAAAATAAAAAATATATATTATATTTAAAATTGTTATTAATATGATAAACTTAAAACAAAAATAAATTTATATAAACTAAATGGTAATAATTTTTTAAAATAATACTAACACCATGGTTGAAAATTGTTGAAACTTCAAGGTTTTTCATAAAGGTGATATTTTATCTTTAATGTCATCTTGGAATTTTAAGGCTTTTCAAAGACATAATATTTTAGCTTTAATACCATGCCTAAAAATCATTAGAGTTTTAAGACTCTTAAGATTTTATCTTTGATGTCATGCCTATCATGGCTATAGTAGGAATTTTAAGGTTTTTGACATTCGTGATATATTATCTTTAACGTCATTATTAAAAAAAGTTGACAATTTACTCCAAAAAAAGACCTTATTCTAACATCATCATTTTTGGAGTTTTTTTTGTCAAAGTTCTAGCTTTGAAATAATAGTTCTTAATAACTTTATTTTTAGAAAGAAAAAAAATACAAAAAAATATAATATTTAGACCCCAAAAAAACTACACAATAATACTTTAATAAGATCATCATCCTTAACATTTTAAAAAAATTGGGAAATGCCAAAGAATATCAATTAACCTAGAGGTTTAATTTAATGCAGTACAATTTTTTATATTATAGCTTAAACGATGAGATTGTCTTTTAAATTTATTTTATTTTTTATAATGAATTGTAAATTGTATTGGGATTTTTTTTTAAATAATTATTTTTAAATAATTTCATTTTTCATTGTACTAAATTTATTTATGTATTTAAAAACATAATTTAAACAACGAAAAAAACACAATTTTGGTTTGAAATTGTATAGTTAGATTTTAATGCAAAAAATTGTTATTTTATTTATTAGTTAAATTACACCTTAAGTCTAACTAATAAACAAAATGACTTTTTTAGAGGTATTTTTTTCAACCAATTTTAACACAAAAATTCATTTTATTTGTTAGTTAGACTATCTCTTTTGTCTAACTAATAAACAAAATGATTTTTTTCAAGGCATTTTTTCCAACCAATTTAACCAAAATCTAGTAGAAATTTTCAAAAACCTTGAGATTAATTAGTGTATTCCATGGTTTTTCACAGCACTAAATCCATTTAAACATTCAAAAACATACTTTAAACCTCACATGAAATTGTATAGTGGGATTCTAGTTAAAAACCCATTTGGTTATAGTTTGTGTCTTTCATAATAACTTGGTTTAACTAATAAATGAAATGAGTTTTTTTCAATCAATTTAAACAGTCTATATTTTTAAAAACATCAAGTTTAAGTTGTTTAATCTACAAAATTAGAGTGTCTCAAAGATTTTTCACCATGATGAATCAATTTATGCATTAAAAAACATCATTTAAACAACAAAAATCACAAATTGACTTGACTTGAAATTGTATCGTGAGATTCCCATGAAAAAAATCATTCGATCGACAATCTATAAATAAAATGGCCTTTTCTAGGCATTTTCTTCCAATAAATTTTAATTTCAACCCAAAAAATTATTTAATTTTGAATTTAATTTATTTAATTTTCACATTTCTAATTAATTTTTCACCTCACTAAATCAATTTATAAATTAAAACACATAATTTAAACAATAAAAAAAACTCACCATCTCACTTAAAATTATATCACCCAGTTAAAAAAAGAAATCAAATTATATTAGCGCAAAATTCAATTATATTAACAAAAAAATAAAAACCTATTTATTTGTGCGCGTACTGCGATTTACTGGGATTGACAGCTTTAAACAGAGCGGCACCATTCTTTGTCGTGTTCTGTTTCTATCTAAACCGAAATCACCATGCTTTAATTTCGATTGAAATAATTTAACAGCGCCTTGACCTTGCGCCTAATTTAGGCCCCCCTCAGAATTATGATTATGTGTGTCGCCCTTCTTTGGAAACGTCTTTCGAGGATTTGACGAGCTGCATCAAGATAAGGCGTTCTTGATCCTGGCTTTTTTGGCATCTCCGGAAATTTGAAATTGGCAAAAGAAAGTAGGTATAGATTTGCTTAAATTTAATCATGTTGGAATTAATTTCCAACTGCCGTATAAGCCGGACAGCAAGAAGATAGAGCGGCAAGCAAAGAATTCCGAGGGGGTCCGGCAGGCCAGACCAACGGAGGAACTTACCCCCTCGGACCTGCTGATGTAAGCAGGGGCCCACACATGTTATATGTTAAAAAGATTGCGGGTCAAATATTTTAACACGGCATTTGTTTTATGTTGCAATGTTATTTGTTTTAAATATGGGTTATATATTTTATGTTATAAAGTTATGCCCAACACATTGTAAAAGCCGTGAAGTATATTTTTGTATTACACAGCAGTGTAAATATAAAAAAAGACAACAGAATGTAATGTTTTAATTACACAGCACAGCGGTGCGGGAAGGTGAAAATATCAGAGAGCCACCGGTCAATTTGCTATCAATGCTTATTAGAGCGGTGCTGACAGAAGTTATTGAGACCATTAAAGATTGTCAAGCGGTGATAATTTAGTGGTTGTGTAAATTTATGGCTGAAGATATTTCTGTTTTGTAATATGTAGAGACAGAGCCATTATTTGTTTTATGTAATGTTTTTTGATGCACAGCAGCGTATTCCAAAAAGACGGAAGGGCTGTAATTTTTTTACGAGTATTGTTGTTTAGCAGTACTTGCTTTGTAATAGGCAGAGACGACGTATGAAAAAGACAGAGAGTGTTTTGGGAAAACAGAGGATATACAGCAGTATACGTTTTCCAGTGAATGACAGAGTGATATTTCTGAACTGTGTTTGCAGCAGTCAGATTTTTTTTGTAAATCCCTCTTTGAGGAAGAATCTGTAACAGCAAGTTTTTTTTTAATAGAAATTTTTTTTATGTGAAACTCTGTCACTGTGTGCAAATTTTAGAATTTTTTCTCTGTGTTAAGGGAAGACTGTTTATTGTTTTGGAATTCTGAAAATTCCAACATGGTATCAAAGCCAATCCAGGCTATTTGAAGGTCAAATAAGCTGAAGGAAAGGGGTTCTTAGTTGCAGCAGCTTCTCCAGCAGTGTGAAGACTCAGCCAAAGGAATCCAAAGGTATTTCTCTATATAATTTGTTGTGTAAACTGTTGCAGAACAGTGAGCTATTTTAATACACAGTCAAGTGTTTTTAAGTCATAGTTAGAAGTGCAGAATGGCTGGTTCTAGCACAGGTATGAGTTTGGGAAGTATCCATCTCCCACAATTCAATGGAAAAAATTATGACTACTGGTCAATAACTATGAAAGCTTTATTTACCTCACAAGAGTTATGGGAATTAGTTGAGGATGGCTTTGAAGAGCCAGCAAATGAAGCAGAGTTTTTTGTTTTAACTCAAGCAGAAAGAGAACAGTTGAAGAACAATAAGAAGAGAGATGCCAACGCTCTTTTCTTCTTGTATCAAGCAGTGCATGAGAGTATGTTTCTGAGGATAGCAGCAGCTAAGAAATCCAGTGAAGCATGGGAAACTCTCAAGATAGCTTATCAAGGCATGGAGAGAGTGAAGACAGCAAAACTTCAGTTGCTGAGAAGAGATTTTGAGACTCTCTGTATGAAAGAGTCAGATAATATTGACTCATTCTTCACTCATGTGATTGGAATGGTCACTCAAATCAGATCTCATGGAGAGAATCTTGAAGACAAGAGGATTGTGGAAAAACTCTTGAGAAGTTTACCCTCAAGATTCGATGTGATTGTCACCACCATAGAAGAGACAAGGGATCTCACAAAGTTTTCAGTGGATGAACTACATGCATCACTGATGACCCATGAACAGAGATTGGGTAGGAGTGAAAACTCATCTCTTGAGCATGCTTTTAAGTCCCAGATGTCTTTCGGAAAAGGAAGAGGGAAAGGAAAAGGAAGAGGAAGAGGCAGAAGCCAAAACAGAGGTGGAAGGAACAGTCCAGCAAATGCTCAAGGAAGGGGCAGCAATCCAAATCAGCATCAAGGCCAAGACAGCAGCCAACAAAGTGGACAGCAGAATGCTCAAGGACAAAGGTATGACAAATCCAATGTCCAATGTTATAATTGTAAGAAATATGGTCATTATGCTAATGAATGTAGAAAGAAGAAGCAGAATGATATGAGAAGTGAAACTAGTGCAAATTTCACAAAAGAAAATATCAGCCAAAGTAATTTGTTTTTAGCTTGTAATATGGCTGAAGAAAAGAGTGAAGACTTATGGTTTCTAGACTCCGGTTGTAGTAACCATATGACAGGAAACTTAGCAATGTTTTCTATATTAGATGAAAGTGTGCAGTCACAAGTCACACTAGGAACTGATAGCAAAGTTTCTGTTATGGGAAAAGGAGATGTAAACGTTTTAACAAGATTAGGTGCAAGGAAACCCATAGCAGATGTTTATTATGTTCCAGGAATGAAGTGTAATCTCTTAAGTGTTGGACAACTTGTCCATAAGGGATATAATGTTTTCTTTGATAATGATGTTTGTACCATCATGGATAAACCACCAAGAAAACAGTGTATTGCTGAAGTGAAGATGACAAGGAACAGGATGTTCCCTCTCAGGATGAGAGCACACTTGAAAAATGGTGAAGAGAAAGCAGTAGTGGTACAAGAGACATTCCAAAGCGAACCAAAAGATGATAATTGGTTATGGCACTTGAGATTTGGTCATCTCAACTTTGGAGGTCTTAATTTGTTGAACAGAAAAGGAATGGTAAGTGGTTTACCATTGATAGAGAAACCGGACAGCCTTTGTGAAGGTTGTATTCTTGGGAAACAACATAGAGAAAGTTTTCCTTCCGGGAAAAGCATAAGGGCAAAAGCACCCTTAGAGATTGTCCACTCAGATGTATGTGGACCGATGCAAACTCTATCACTTGCGAGCAGCCACTATATCTTAACATTCATAGATGATTTTACAAGAAAAACTTGGGTTTACTTTTTGAAAAAGAAAAGTGAAGTGTTTGAAAAAATTTGCAATTTCAAAGCACTTGTTGAGAATCAGAGTGGGCTGCATATCAAAGTCTTAAGGACTGATAGAGGAGGTGAGTATATATCTAAAGATTTTCTACGGTTTTGTAGAGAAAATGGTATTCATAAGCAGTTTACAACTAGATATACACCGCAGCAAAATGGAGTGGCCGAAAGGAAGAACCGAACCATAATGGACATGGCGAGGAGTATGTTAAAGGCAAAGCATTTGCCGAATGATTATTGGGCTGAAGCTGTACATTGTGCAGCGTACATCTTGAACAGGTGCCCTACAAAAGCAGTCATGAACAAAGTGCCAGAAGAGGCATGGAGTGGCGCAAAGCAAAGTGTCACACATATGAAGGTTTTTGGATGTGTGGCTTATGCACACATTCCGGATCAGCTAAGGAAGAAGTTGGACAGCAAGGGGGAGAAATGTATTTTCATTGGATACAGTGAGGAATCCAAGGCATACAGGTTATATAACCCATCCACCAATAAGTTTATTGTGAGCAGAGATGTTCAGTTCATTGAAGAGGAAGCTTGGGATGGAAGCATAGAGAAAACAGTGAATGTTAAACACTATTTATCTCATGATGAAAATGAAGATGAGTTGGCTGAAATACATCCCCAAATAGCAACACCAACAAAAGAGCAGCAGAGCACACCCTTGAGGAGAAATGACAGTGCTTCTCCAAGCACACCACAAGGAGGAAATTCAAGTGCTTCTTCAAGTACTTGTACACCTACTGAAAGAGGTAAGAAATTCGGAAGTTTGAAAGAAATTTATGAACAAGATATAGCTAATGAAGGTATCAATTCTTTGTTTGCTTTATATTGTCATGTTGATGATCCTGTTCATTTCGAAGAAGCCATCAAGGATAAGAAATGGATAGAAGCTATGGATGAGGAAATAAATGCCATAGAAAGGAACAAAACTTGGGATTTGGTTGAACTCCCAAAAGGTAAAGATGTCATTGGTGTTAAATGGGTCTACAAGACCAAGAGTAATGCTGAAGGCAAGATAGAGAGACACAAGGCAAGGCTTGTGGTCAAAGGCTATAAACAGAAGCATGACATAGATTATGAGGAAACTTTCGCACCGGTTGCCAGAATGGAAACCGTGAGAGCAGTGTTGTCCATAGCAGCACAAAAAAAATGGAAAGTTTACCAAATGGACGTAAAGTCAGCATTCCTAAATGGAGTGTTAATGGAAGAGGTTTACATTGAACAACCTCTCGGCTATGAGAAGAAAGGCCAAGAGCACAAAGTGTGTAAGTTGAAGAAGGCTCTTTATGGGCTGAAGCAAGCGCCAAGAGCGTGGTACAGTAGAATAGATTCATATCTACTGGAAAATGGTTTTGAGAAGTGTGAGGGAGAACCCACCCTCTACATCAAGGAACAAGACGGTAAAATTTTCATTGTAGTCTTGTATGTTGATGATGTTATTTTACAGGTAATGATGATTGCCTTATTGAACATTTTAAAACAGTCATGAAAGAAGAATTTGAAATGACTGATATGGGTTTGCTGAGATACTTCTTGGGAATAGAAGTAGAACAAGATAAAAATGGGATTTTTATCTCACAAGCAAAGTATGTTAATGAGGTACTTGAAAGATTTAACATGCAGAAATGCAAAGCAGCAATCACTCCCACAGTGATGGGATTAAAACTCAACAGAGAGGACAACAGTAAGGATTTTGATCCTAGTTTGTACAAGAGCATAGTTGGTAGCCTTATGTACTTGACTGCAACTAGGCCAGACATAATGCATGCTGTTAGTTTGATTTCCAGGTTCATGGAAAAGCCAAAGGATGCACATTGGCAAGCAGCAAAAAGGATTTTGAGGTATGTTAAAGGTACTAAAAGGTTTGGTATTTTTTATACTACTTCAGAATGTTTAGATTTAGTTGGATACACAGACAGTGATTGGGCTGGAAGTGTTGATGATCGGAAGAGCACTTCCGGTTATGTTTTTCATATGGGTTCAGGAGCCATTTCATGGGCTTCTAAGAAACAACCCATTGTAGCGTTGTCTACGGCAGAAGCAGAGTATGTGGCAGCTACAGCAGCAGCGTGTCAAGCAGTTTGGATGCGAAAAATGTTGAGAAGCTTATGTCAAGAACAGGTAAAAGGGACAGTGATATTTTGTGACAATAGCTCAGCTATTGCATTGTCTAAAAATTCTGTTTTTCATAAAAGGACAAAGCACATTGACACCAAGTTTCATTTCATACGGGAATTGGTTAGCAATGGCGAGATTATTTTGCAACATTGCAGAACAGAGGATCAATTTGCAGATATCCTCACAAAGCCACTTCAGCAGAAAAGCTTTGAATATTTCAGGAAATGCATGGGTATGCAGGAAAACCCAGCAGTTGAAATTAAGGGGGAGTGTTGGAATTAATTTCCAACTGCCGTATAAGCCGGACAGCAAGAAGATAGAGCGGCAAGCAAAGAATTCTGAGGGGGTCCGGCAGGCCAGACCAACGGAGGAACTTACCCCCTCGGACCTGCTGATGTAAGCAGGGGCCCACTGTTAGGTCCCTATATCACTAGTATAGCCCCTTATTATTGTTAGTGTAAACCCCTTATTGTTATTATTGTACCCTTGTAACCCCCATTTTGTTATTATTGTGCCCTTAAATTATTATTGTTAGGTCGGCTAGGATTACATTGTGGCCCTTTAGGATTACATTATGGCCACATGGACTCCTATATATAGAAAGGAGGTTTTGTAAATTGTATCATCCAAGAATTGTTCCTTTATGTAATGTATTGTAGGTTTCCCCCTCGAAGTGGCTCATTTCTAAGGCGTTGATATCTCTTTTCTTCTCTTTTTGGAGCTGGTTACACAACATTTGGTATCAGAGCTTGGGATTTTAGGGTTTCGCTGCTCCAAACAGGTCATCGTGGCATTTTCGCTATAACTTTTTTTCTACGAAGTTTCAGAAGCTGAAATTTTTAGGGTGCGAAGATGAAATCCTGAGGAAGATTGTCTAAAAATTTCAGATCTTGAACAATATTTGAGAGACTCATATGGAGATTAGAGTATTGTTTCGAGGCTCATAAACGAGGTCATCGTGGCGCATTTACGCTATAAATGTTTTTGGTGCGAAGGGTCGAGTACGAAATTCATATGGTCTGGTGAAATCTGAAATTCTTCAAAAATTTCAGAACTTGGTTAGCAATATTTTTGGAGATATGATACGTGGAAGGTAGTGCTTTTCGAGGCTCCGAATTTCATCTCAAAGAGGTGATCGTGGGAAAAGTGTGGGAAAAGTTCAATAAATCTCTCTCTGAAGATTGGATTGGAGTGCCGTCAAAAGTGGTCACAAGTACACAGCCTGTAGTTTCTTCGCTATCAATTTCAGAGACAAAGGACAAAACAGTGACACGTGGCAAGTCGTACAAATTCGCTCTATTGAACTAGTCCAGAATTAGGTCATTGTGGGAGATTGGACACAACTTTGTCTTGAAGCATCAAAATCAAGTCAGACCTGTGGCATTTGAAAGAAGCTTCAGAGGGCTACTATAGGGCTGAATTTCAGATATCGAAGATTTTCAAGCACAGAGATAATACAATTTCAATATCGAGCTCCTCAAAGCTAGTAAAAGGTGTGTATTTTTTCCGAATTGCATAAGTCTTGTTTGAAGAATCAAGTTGAATTGATTGCAAGGGCCTATTGTAGAATAGATATCAATATTGGAGTCTGAAATGGCCTCTAAAAAGAATTCAACACCCATTAAGCCTTTAGAAGGCTCTACTATTACTCATGAAGATGAAGAATGGCAACATGACATGTCAAAATTACAAGAGCAAATGCAACAAATTTCGCTCTCGCAAAGAACAACAAAAAATGAAATGGAAGTTTTGAAGAAAGGCGTGGAAACTAAGATGAATGGTTTGAAAGCTAAGATGGATGGCATGGAAGTCGGCATGGAAGCTAAGATGGATGACATGAAGAATGATCTAAAAGCATACATGGAAGGCTTGATGACAAGCTTAAAACCAGAAATGATTCCTAATGGCGGAAATATAGGAGAAGAACCTCCCGATGAGAACAAAATAAATGTTAATCATGATTCCATAAACTCGAATGTTGGCGGAAAGAACCACCATATTCCAAAAATGGATATGAGGAAGTTTGATGGAAAGGATCCTGTAACATGGATACTACAGATGGAGCAATATTTTGATCTCCATAACGTGCAAAACACGCAAAAGGTGCGCATTGCAACTTTACATTTAGAACAAAATACATTTGTATGGTATCAATGGCTTTGCTCCCGTAAAAAAATTGTCACTTGGTCAATTTTTACGGAGGAAATGATAGCACATTATGAGGATACAAAGAGCAACACCTTCTTTAGCCAATTGATAAATCTCAAACAAAAGGGTTTAGTGGGGCAGCACATTGAGGACTTCCAAAATTGAATATAAGGGTAACTGATATTCCAGAGGAACACAGGATTGATCTCTTCATAGGCACTTTAAAGGATAACATCCAACATGAAGTTCGCGCTTTGGAACCTGATTCATTGGAGAAGGCATTCAGGTTGGCAAGAAAAGTTGAATGTAAAATTATGGCGACAAGGAAGCCTACCACTCAATTCTATAAAGCAGGAAGTGTTGCTACGCCTAGATTTCCACAACCTACAAGGTTGACACCACAACAATTGGAAGAAAAAAGAGCAAAAGGGCTTTGCTACAGTTGTGATAGCAAATACACTAAAGGTCATAAGTGTGCTGAGAAGAAATTATTTTACATAGATTGTGAAGAAGAAGAAGAAAATGAACAAGAAGAGGATATAC
This sequence comes from Pinus albicaulis, assembly GCA_034641835.2. Taxonomy (NCBI): domain Eukaryota; kingdom Viridiplantae; phylum Streptophyta; class Pinopsida; order Pinales; family Pinaceae; genus Pinus; species Pinus albicaulis. Next base: position 666,690,885 of record CM076575.1, on the reverse strand, counting down.
ACCAGGAACCACCCCTAGAAGAGGAAGAAATGAATCCGACCATATCGTGTAATGCACTGGCAGGAATTACCACTCCTCAAACTCTCAAGATAGAAGGGCATATAAAGAAGAAAAGGGTAATAGTGTTGATTGATTCAGGTAGCACCCATAATTTTATTCATTATAAGGTAGCCAAGGAATTAAATTGTTTCCTATACCCAGCACCAGAATGTCAAGTGATGGTTGCAAATGGAGGAACTATAAATTGCTCTGGAAAATGCCATAATATCAAGCTAACCATGGGGAATATGTATTGACTAGTCCAATGCTTTCCATTCCTATGGGAGGTGCTGATGTTGTACTAGGAGTACAATGGTTACAATCTTTGGGGACGGTAGCTTTTAATTCTCAAGAACTTTTCTTGAAATTTTTTTCAGAAGGAAAGGAAGTCGAATTACGGGGTATTGCGGGGAAGCCAGGAAGGATAATAAGCTCTAATGTCATGACAAAACTTCTAAAGAAAGAACAGCGAGGCGTAATTGCACAATTATGCTCACTAGAAGTTCCAACATCAAAATCATCTATTTCTTCAGATCTCCAACAAGTCTTGGACAATCATTCCAAGGTGTTTGAAACTCCCAAAGGACTCCCACCTATTCGTGATCATGATCATGCTATTCATTTGATTCCAGGAAGTGTTCCTCCAAACATCAGGCCTTATAGATATCCTTACTTCCAAAAGAGCGAAATTGAACGAATGATTGCAGAAATGTTAGAGGCGGGTATAATTCAACCCAGTCAAAGTTCTTTCTCTGCTCCTGTAGTATTGGTACACAAGAAGGATGGATCATGGCGAATGTGTTCAGATTATAGGGAGCTCAATAAGCTCACCATTAAAGACAAATTTCCCATTCCTGTGATTGATGAATTATTGGATGAATTACATGGAGCAATTTATTTTATCAAGTTGGATCTTCGTTCAGGATATCATCAAATTAGAATGAAGACCGAAGATATTCCAAAAACAACATTTCGAACTCATGAGGGTCATTATGAATTTTTGGTCATGCCTTTTGGCCTTACCAATGCACCTTCTACATTTCAAGGGTTGATGAATTCCATTTTCAAACCTTCCTTAGAAAATTTGTGCTAGTATTTTTTGATGATATACTAATCTACAACAGGTCTTGGAAGGATCATGTTGAACATGTTGACAGGGTGCTCAAACTATTGCAGGAGAAACAATTATATGCAAAAAAAGTCCAAATGTTTCTTTGGAGTACAAGAGGTGGAATATCTGGGTCATATTGTATCTCACGAGGGTGTTAAAGTGGACCCTAACAAAATTAAAGCCATTAAGGAATGGGAAGTTCCCACAACCATAAAGCAGTTGCGAGGATTTCTCGGGTTAACAGGGTATTATCGCAAGTTTGTTAAGAATTATGGGAGAATAGCAGCACCTCTAACAACATTATTGAAGAAAGATGCATTTTCATGGACTCCTGAAGCAACCAAGGCCTTTGAACGTCTTAAAGAGGCAATGTGCCTAGCACCGGTCTTAGCTACACCAGACTTCACAAAAACCTTTATTGTGGAATGTGATACCTCAGGAAATGGAATTGGTGCAGTTTTAATGCAGGAAGGAAGACCCATTGCTTTTGAAAGTCGTCCAATCAAAGGAAAGTATTTACGGAAACCTATTTATGAGAAGGAAATGTTAGCAATACTACATGCACTAAAGAAATGGCGAACTTACCTAATGGGAAGACACTTCAAGGTGAAAACTGATCATGATAGTCTTAAACACTTTTTGGAACAAAGACTATCGTCAGAAGAACAACAAAAATGGGTCACAAAGATGTTGGGTTATGACTTTGAAATAATCTACAAAAAGGAAAGCTTAATGTTGTTGCAGATGCACTCTCAAGAAAGAATGAAGAGGTGGAAGCATTGCTTTGTGCCATTTCTATTATCCAACCAGATTGGATAACCGAAGCAAGAGATGAATGAAGAAGGACAAAGATGTATGGACACTCATTCAAAAGTTGCAGCAAGATCCTAGTACATCTGATACATTTAGTTGGAAAAATGATTCCTTATGGTACAAAGATCGCTTATATCTTTGTAAGAATTCCCAACTGAAACAAAAGATTCTTCTAGAATTGCACACTTCTCCTTTAGGAGGACACTCAGGATTTTTAAAAACTTACCACAGGGTGAAGAAAGATTTTTTTTGGGATGGCCTTAAATCTGATATTCGAAAGTTTGTGGCGGAATGTTTGGTTTGCCAGCAGAATAAAGTGGAAAAAATTAAGACCCCAAGACTTCTACAACCTTTATCCATTCCAAGTCAACGTTGGGAGGAGATTTCAATGGATTTTATCACAGGTTTACCTAAGTCCGAAGGAAAGAATGTCATCATGGTGGTAGTTGATAGACTTACCAAGTATGCACACTTTTGTGCATTATCTCATCCATTTAAAGCAAGTACGGTTGCTACTACATTTATGGACAGAATTCAAAAGCTACATGGAAGCCCAAGGGTTATTGTGAGCGACAGAGATCCCATTTTTACTGGAAATTTTTGGACGGAGTTATTTTCTTGTTTGGGTACTCAATTAGCTCATACTCATCTTATCATCCTCAATCTGATGGTCAAACTGAGATAGTAAATAAATGTTTGGAAGGATATCTTCGTTGTTTTGTATCTGATAAACAAACACAATGGGTCAAGTGGTTACCTCTCGTTGAATGGTGGTATAACACTTCCTTCCATACCGCAGCAAAAATGACCCCATTTATGGCACTTTATGGATATCATCCACCATCGATCACATCATCTTTAAGGGAAAATTCGAAGGTTCAAGCAGTGGAAGATCACATCGAGCATCAGCAAGAAGTTCTCCAACTCTTAAAGGATAACCTGAATTTGGCACAAAATCGAATGAAACAACGGGCAGATCAACATCGTAGCGAGAGAAGTTTTGATGTAGGAGATTGGGTATTTTTACGGCTACAACCATACAAACAAATGTCCCTCAAGCAAGCAAAGAAGGATAATAAATTATCGCCAAAGTACTATGGTCCTTACAAGGTGTTGCAAAAGATGGGTACTATGGCATACAAATTGGAGCTTCCTGCTTCTTCGCGAGTACATCCAGTTTTCCATGTTTCATTCATGCTTAAAGAAGGTTATAGGTGAAAATCTTCCAGTTCAAACAGTATTGCCAGAACTTGATGGGGAAGGGAAGATCATATTGGAACCTGAAGCAGTCATAGAAAAAAGAACTCTACAACTACGGAATCGATCAATTTCAGAGTATCTCATCAAGTGGAAGAACTTACCCACTGAAGATTCTACATGGGAGGATGAGAATTTTATACAGAAGCATCCGGAGCTACTCAAGTGTTGAGGACAACACTTTTTTGAAGGAGAGGGGCATGTTAGGTCCCTATATCACTAGTATAGCCCCTTATTATTGTTAGTGTAAACCCCTTATTGTTATTATTGTACCCTTGTAACCCCCCTTTTGTTATTATTGTGCCCTTAAATTATTATTGTTAGGTCGGCTAGGATTACATTGTGGCCCACTAGGATTACATTATGGCCCCATGGACTCCTATATATAGAAAGGAGGTTTTGTGAATTGTATCATCCAAGAATTGTTCCTTAATGTAATGTATTGGAGGTTGCCCCCTCGAAGTGGCTCATTTCTAAGGCGTTTATATCTCTTTTCTTCTCTTTTTGAGTTGGTTACACAACACCCACACATGTTATATGTTAAAAAGATTGCGGGTCAAATATTTTAACACGACATTTGTTTTATGTTGCAATGTTATTTGTTTTAAATATGGGTTATATATTTTATGTTATAAAGTTATGCCCAGCACATTGTAAAAGCCGTGAAGTATATTTTTGTATTACACAGCAGTGTAAATATAAAAAAAGACAGCAGAATGTAATGTTTTAATTACACAGCACAGCGGTGCGGGAAGGTGAAAATATCACAGAGCCACCGGTCAATTTGCTATCAATGCTTATTAGAGCGGTGCTGACAGAAGTTATTGAGACCATTAAAGATTGTCAAGCGGTGATAATTTAGTGGTTGTGTAAATTTATGGCTGAAGATATTTATGTTTTGTAATATGTAGAGACAGAGCCATTATTTGTTTTATGTAATGTTTTTTGATGCACAGCAGCGTATTCCAAAAAACAGAGACAGAGAATTGTAATGTTTTTTTTACAGCAGAGTATTGTTGTTAAAAACAGAGAGCTGCTTGCTTTGTAATAGACAGAGACAGCGTATGAAAAACACAGCAAAGTGTTTTGGGAAAACAGAGGATATACAGCAGTATATGTTTTCTAGTAAATGACAGAGTGATAATCCTGAACTGTGTTTGCAGCAGTCAGAATTTGTTTTGTAATCCCTCTTTTGAGGAAGAATCTGTAACAGCAGTTTTTTTTAATAGAATTTTTTTTATGTGAGAACTCTGTCTGAGTGAATTTAGTATTTTTCTCTGTGTTTAAGGAAGGCAGTTTTATTGTTTTGGAATTCTGAAAATTCCAACAAATCACACATATAATATACAGGCCGGCATTAGAATGTCCGCTTCATAGAAATCACGGTGGAAATCGTGGGATTTGGTCGCTTTGGGGTGTTATTGCCCTTTCTGGCTGAAAGTTTAGGAGAAGTGTGTGCTTTACATTTTTGTTTGAGAAATTGAGACAAGGTAGCGTTGAATATCTCTGTCAGGTTAACTTAACTTGAAATTTTGTTGTTTGGCATTCATTACTAATGAAATCCATGCCAAAGAAAAAGAATAAAGATGTTGGATTGAATTCTTCAAGGAATTCTTCAATGGATTTAAGTCACGATGATCTGATGAGCGTCATCGTCCTTAATGATCTTGAAGAATTCATATTTTCATGCTTTTAGCATTTTGAAGTTTATGAGATGGCTTGAACTTTATGATAGTGTGATGTGATGAGGCTTGCGATTCACGGAGAAGTCAGTTTTAGTAATACTAAGGCAGTTGAGCTCGAAAGTCTAGGAATCTCATATTATTCAAATTCACAGTTATTTCGGCCAAAGATGGGATCGCATCAATCAGGTACCAACACTTCAGGCGGTGGTCTTCCCGTCTGTCTTTTTGGAATCAGAATACTTCCCTAGGTACTTTTCACTTGATCTTACCTAGAATTTGAAAATTCTTTTGTGGAAGGACAATGTTCCTCAGCTTGCAAGCATGTTTCAAATTAAGTAGATTAATTTCTTTAAAATCCTTCTTTTTATCTTGTGTAAATTATTAAATTATGAGCTTGTCTAGAACTTAAAACCTTGCTTTCGGTATCCTGCAACTACAATCTTCCAGTGGTCGTCGACATCATCATGATCAAACTTGCAAGAGAAGGAAGGAGCAAGAAAAGAATGAAATTGATTATTCAATATTAGTTTTGGAATAAATACATAAAATCAACTAAGTTAAGCTTAGTTGTGCATGCAATAACTATGGATAATCTAGATGCATGTACACCAACACAGCTAGTCTAGGTGCATGTATGCCAATACCCCCCCTTAAGCATAACTTAGTTGAGTGTGATGCAAAATGAATGAGTCCCGACAACACGACCATTTTAGGTACCCATATATAATGCATAAAAAAGGAGGAAAGAGGGAAAACCCAGTGGGAAGAAAATCCCCCAAAATATAATGCAAAAGTAGAGAAAATAAAACGGCTAGGCAGTCGTGTCCTTCACCCCGAGACGATCTCGCAAGAATCGAAACTTCTGCATAGTGAAAGTCTTGGTGAAGATATCAGCAGTCTGCTCGGAACTAGGACAGTATTGAAGATCGATGATCTCATCATGAATGAGTTCTCTGATGAAGTGCATTTGGATCTCGATGTGTTTGGTCCGCTGACGCTGCACTAGATCTCTGCAAAACTTTACCATACTTTGATTATCGCATCAAATGACAGTTGGACGATGGACACTGATCCCAAGCTCAGATAGGAAATTTTGTAGCCAACTTGCCTGAATAGTGGCATTGACCGCTCCTCTATACTCGGCCTCTGCTAATGATAAGGCAATGATAGCCTGCTTCTTTCTTGACCAACAAATTGGGCCGGATCCCAAACTAAGTACATAACCAGAGGTAGACTTGCGAACAATGGTGTCACCAGCCCAGTCTGAATCTGTGAACCCAATGAGATTCAAAGAACAATTGGTTGCATAATGAATCCCATAAATGATTGTCCCTTGGACATATCGAAGGATGCACTTTGTAACGTTCTAGTGTAACTCATGTGGCTCTTGCATGTATCTGCAAACTGCTCCGACAGCATAGGAGAGATCAAGACGGGAGTGAGTGAGATAAAGAAGACTTCCCACAAGCTGGCGGTACAATGTGCAATCAACCAATGGTGTGTCTTTGCCATTCTCAAGCTTTATCCCTGATAAGAAAGGTGTGGCTGTTGGCTTGCAGTCACTCATGTGAAATCGTGCCAAAAGATCTCTAGCATACTTTGGTTGTTGAATGGTAATCCCAGAATCACTCTGATTGATCTCTAGTCCAAGGAAGAAATTTAGCAAGCCCATGTTTGTTATAGAAAACCGCTTATGTAATGCAGTTTTAATCTTAGTAATGACAGAATTTGAACTACCTGTTATCAAAAAATCATCTACGTAGAGTACTATGATCAACAAGGAGTCAATTTTCTTCAAAAAATAAACATTGGAATCAGATTTTCAACGTACAAAATTTTTAGATAACAAATAAGAATCTATCTTTGCATACCAATCTCTAAGTGCCTGCTTGAGGTCATAGAGAGACTTCTTTAGTTTGCATACTAGAGATGAATTCTCAATGTATCCTGGTGGCTGCTCCATGTAGATTTCCTCCTCGAGATCACCATGAAGAAAGGCATTCTTGACATCCATATGATGTTTCTCCCATCCTTTTGCTGCTGTACTGGAGAGAGCTAGCTGAATGGAATCCATTTTTTCCACTGGAGCAAAAGTCTCATCATATTCAACACCTTGTACTTGCTGAAAACCTTTTGCTACCAATCGTGCTGTATATCTACTAACTTGGCCATTTGATGCTTTCTTGGTCTGGTAAACCCACTTGCACCTCACAAGTTTGCAATTGGAAGGTAGCAAAAGCAAATCCCAAGTCTGGTTCTCAATGAGAGAGTTATATTCCTCATCCATTGCGGCTTCCCATTCAGGATTCCCACTTTCTTCTGCATAAGTTTGTGGATCAGATCCATGCATCATATAAGCATGCATGGGCATGGATGGCTCCATAGCTAAGAGTGCTTGCAGATCTTCCTCAAACAGAGGGATAGAGATAGGATCATCAAGGATATCACTCATGCTATGCCAATTTTGTGTTGAAGGTGGTCGAGAATCTTCCGAACTACATGCAGAAGTATGATCTCGATGTTCAACAATTGGTGGTCGAACAGGTGTCACAGGAAAAGACTCATCTTCATTAGAATTCTGATTTGAAGTTTCATCTGCATACTCATCAATGAGTGGTGATTTAAACTTGGTAACAAGTTCATCTGCTGGTGCATGCAAAATGTCTTCGTCAAAATTTACACTCCTTTCAATAAAGAGCTCTTCAGTGTGGATATCAAGCAATCTATACCCTTTGACTTCATCAGAATATCCAAAAAACATGCATTCTTTACTTTGAGGCTCCAAAGCCTTTCTCTTCTCTATAGGAATGCGGGCCCATGCTCGAGATCCAAAAATGTGGAAATGACTAACTTCAGGTTGCATGCCAGTCCAAGCCTCAAAAGGTGTTTTTCCAGTAACAGATTTATGAGGAGATCTTTTCTGGATGTATGAGGCACAATTGATAGCTTCAGCCCACAATTTCGACGGAAGAGATCTTGCATGCAACATGCAATTAGCCATCTCTTTCAAAGATCGATTTTTCCTTTCAGCCATGCCATTTTGCTGTGGAGTGTAAGGAATTGTACGCTGCAACTATATGCCTGCTTCATTACAAAGATTCTTGATATCTTTGTTGACATATTCCGTCCCATTATCTATGCACAGTATATTGATGCATTTTCCAGACTGATTTTCCGCATGCGCTTTGAAAATATTTAGATGTTGAAAACTTCAGACTTGAGTTTCAAGAAGTAAACCCAAGTGAATCTCGTGTAATCATCTATAAATGACAACATATATCTTTCTTTGCTTATTGAAAGCACCGGAAATGGACCCATGAGATCACTGTGTACAAGTTCCAAAGGTGAAGAGGCTCTCCATGCATGCCCCTTCTCGAATTTGTTTTGTGGATGCTTTCCAAGAGCACATCCATTACAAACACCATTTGAAAATTCAAAGGTCGGCAATCCTTTCAACATCCCTTGCTTGCTAAGCTATTGCATATATCTGAAATTCAAGTGCCCAAATCTCTCATGCCAAATCCTTCTTTCTTCATTTGCATCCGTAAGTAGCAAAGTGGAATCTGACTGAGGAATAAAATCAGAAAATGTATACAGACGAGATTGATCATTTACCTTGCCAGATGCAATCTTCAAGTTGGTTTGCATGTCATAAATGATCATGGAATCCGGGTTAAATTCCACTTTCCTTCCACTGCCTGTGTGTGTCATTTGATACACTGAGATAAGATTCACAGAAAGCCTTGAAATATGCAAGACATTCTCAAAACTTCCATCTTCAAATTGCACTCTTCCTTGTCCAGTTGCTGCAACTGCAGAATTATCCCCCATGAGAATAGGAGGACCTAAGTATGCATGTAGAGAAGAAAAAGATTCCTTTGAAGAAGCCATATGATGTGAAGCTCCTGAATCGATGATCCATTCTTGCGGTGCAGAATGAAGAGAAATCAAAGCTTGCCCATTAACTCTTGGATCTGGTGCTTTTTCTCCAGACTTCTTCTTGGCATTCTCAGGAATGAGGTCTCTAAGATTGTGTTGCTAGAGTGTCTACGCCATAAGATCTATAGTCTTCTTCATGCATGCAGATTTAGGATGAAAACTATGGTGGCAATAATTGCACATTGATTTCCCTTTCGTTCCTTTCCTTTCCTTTGAGCCGGATGATCCATCAGGGGTTTTGGGAATTCCTCCCTTTCTTGGATCATGATCATTCTTCCCTTTTCCTTTTTGATGGTCTTTGGAATTTGTCTTTCCTTTTTCATGCACAGCAAGTGCATGCGCTTTGGAATTTTTAAGTTTTCCCATTTTGATGAGCTTATCTTGCTCATGCATTAAACACTAAATAAAAGAATCCAGTGAGGGCATATTCCAAGCTGCACTGGTTGCAGATCTTACTGTGTGGAATGTAGAGACGAATACTGCATACTCTAGAATAAGTTTTGATAAAATGGAAAGAATCAACTAATTTTCTTGCTTGGATTTGTCGATCCTGCATCCTTTCAGTTGAAGCAACAAGGCTTTATACCTTGTGAAAAAATATTGAATGTTCTCAAAATTTCTCGGATCTAATGAGTTTAACTCATTTTCAAGAATGCGACCTTGCATTTCATCCTGTTTTCCAAACAATCCTTCCAAAGTTTTCCATACTTCATTTGGAGTTGAACATGATTCAACATGAAATAGCAGTTCTGGAGAGATAGATAAACATAGGATGTCGAAGGCCTCGTCCATGGGATTGAAATATCTTGTTTTATCCATTGCCGATGTTGGTTCAAATTCTATTTCCATGGTTATTCGAAATAAGCCTCTACTTTTGAGATGAAGTAGAATCTTTGGCTTCCATTCGAAGTAATTATATGGAGTAAGAATTGTTGATTGTGGAAACTCTAATTTAGAATCCATTCTTTGTTGTTGCTTCAATCTTATGAACCTGCAAATAAAAATTTCTTGTGCACTAATTACTAATCCTTGCGCTCTGATACCATGTAAGATTTTGAGATACAAAGATCTAGATTTGCAAAACAATGAACAAGCTTGCAAGAGAAGGAAGGAATGAGCAAGAATAGAGAAAAGAATGAAATTGATTCATCCATATTAGTTTTTGGAATAAATACATAAAGGCAACTAAGTTAAGCTTAGTTGTACATGCAATAACTATGGATAGTTAAAGTTAATTGAAGCTAAGCATGCTTTATTTTATGTTAATGTGCACATGTACCACATGCAAGCAGTAAGTTAACTTAACTAAGCAAGTGCACATCACATGCAAGAAGTAAGTTAACTAAAGCTAATCTAGGTGCATGTACACCAACACAGTCCTTAGTAATGACCAACCAGAATTGTAGTGAGGGAAAAAGGCTGTATTTTAAAATCTTCAAAGGAAAAAATAAAGCCTTTTTTATATTAAATAAAAAAAAAAATAGTATAAAAAAAGTTCTCACATGTTAATCTAATTCATAAAATTAAAATTTTCTACACTGTATATAACATTATCAAGCCTTTCCATTGTAGGACAGTATGGCAATCACATGTTATCATACGAGATTCTTCAACACTTACATAACATCTAGATTTGTAATTTAGCACAAATTGTTGATAATTCTGAGTCGAATTTAAATGGGCAGGAATGGAGGTTGGTAGAACAGCTGGGGTTAAATGGTGATTAGAGGATGGAATGGCTCGCTTATGTTAGTGGACTGAGACAAGCGGAGATTTCCCTTACCAATTCATAGGATCAGTTGTGTTGGGTAGGGTCACTTAAAAACGTTTACCCGATGGTTAAGGATATCTGTGTATCGCTCATATCGGTGGGCACAACTGTCAAATATAATACCCTCTTCAAAGTAATTTTGCGGTGGAAGATTCCACAGAAAATTAAATGTTTTGGATGGCTGGCTATCCACAACTACATCATCATTGGGCAAAATATTCTTGAAAAGGGATTTTTGGGGCCTGGTTTTTTTATCTGGGGCAAAAGGCGGAAGAGGAGATAAACCATCTTTTCATCAAGTGTATTTATGCTAAGGCCATTTGGCAAGGCATCAAGGAACATTTTAAGGTACAACAAAATTGTTTTAAAGCCTAAAAAAAAATAAAACTTTTAGGACTCTTCCTCTATTTATCTTATGGATCATATGGAGGAGGCGCAATGCTATGCTTTTTGAGAATAGAGATTTATATATTAAGGAGGATATCATCCAATGTGTGTGATATTTTAATGAAACTCATTTTTTTCTACCACATCAAGGTTACATAACCTTTAGATGGGTTGAGGTATGGAAGTTTTTTCTCATTGGTTTTTTTATGGAGTTAGTAATAGGAGGACATGTGGATGTGGCTCAGTGATTTTTACAGACCCATTAAAATTTCATCATTTTTGGTGGGAAGCACACAAGGGGATTAATAGTAGAATTGAGATCATCGCATTGTGGGGAGTTCTATTAGTGGTGAAGTGGTTCGACATTGAATATATATAGATGTTTGGAGATGCTAAAGGAATCATCGAATAGGTAAAGGGAAACAATGTTTTCAATCTACCTATTCTAAGAAATTGGATGGATAAAATCAAAACGTTGGTAAAACATGTCTACATTGTCAACTTTTCCCATTTATTCAGAAAAGAACTGGACTGCAGATATGCTCTCAGAGAGGCATAAAAAAATAGACAAGTAAGTTCTATTTGGCATATTATGATATAGGGGTATTGTACAATGCTCGATCCATCAACTATGCTTGAAGATAACATAGGCAATGACTGGAGAAATACATAGATCTTTGGAGATGCTAAAGGAATCATTGAATAGGTAAAGGGAAACAATGTTTTCAATCTACCTACTCTAAAAAATTGGATGGATAAAATCAAAACATTGGTAAAACATGTCTAGAGTGTCAACTTTTCCCATTTATTCAAAGAAGAACTGGATTGCTGATATGCTCTCAGAGAGGCATCAAAAAACAGACAAGTAAGTTCTATTTCGCATATTTTGATATAGGGGTATTGTACAATGTTCGATCCATCAACTATGCTTGAAGATAACATAGGCAATGACTGGAGAAACATAATATGCAGGATTTTGTTGAGGACACAGCTAGTTTTATATACCAGTGTCTGAGTATACACAAATGTTAGAAGTCAAATAATTCAAAAAATCAAGTAGTTGGAGTGTTTGTATAGTTTTTTTTTACAGTGGAAATAGATTCAGCACCATAAAATGCTGTTAGACACCCAAAATATTGAAGTTTAACAACTATAAACTAAATTTTCAAAAAAATTTATCAAAATAATTAGTAATCTCCCCAAAATTTCTAAATTATTTTGTAAGTTTTTTTTAAACTATATATTTTAAAATTATTTTTGTAATAAAAACAATAATTTCATTAAATTCAATTCCCTATAAAAAAGAAAAATGGCGCAAGCCTACTTCATTTATCTGAGCGTACCTCGAAAGGGTTAACAGTCGCTTAATATAATCAAATATCAATATTGCCATTAAAGGTTGAGCATTGAGGAAGAAGTTTCCAGGCCGTCAGTCAGCTTTCTTGCGAAGTTTTCTTTATGTTGGTAATTGGTATCCATGATGTGGATTCGCATATCCACTCGTCAAGGCTAAGAGATGGCGCTGGATCTTACCACGAATGCCGTCCAGACTTTGACACGACACAGAGAACAGTAGGAACTTTGGGTACAACGACAGAATTTAAGGCGGTCCTTCTGGGTGGGGCAGATTAACTACGCTGCTGTCACACAGACATCAATTATGTTTCGGGTTTGAATTATAGTTTACTGGTGCCAAATAAGTGCATATATTTTGAATATGTTATTTTTTTAATATTTTAGTTTTTGGTATTGGAATGGTTCATAAGCCTCATATTTAGTCCTCATTTGGTTTAAATCTTGCAAGAATATTTGTACACCTCAACCCTCTCCGAATGCAATCCTATATTTTCTTATACCAAGGTAGTTGGTCAGCTTGATATTTAGTCCGCACCTCACTCAATTGCGTGACGGTCTTTGTGACACCTCAACTTTTTATCAAAAATGTTATATTTGCTACTTTCAAATTGCATTTTTATAACATTTTCAACTTTTCTCAAAATGTCGTTCGATCTTTTTTTTTTTTAACTTTTTTTTCCCATGGAAAATTTGTCATAATATATTATATTATATATATATATTTTTTTAAATTTTTAAATTTTTAATAATATCTTTATTAAATTATTTTAATTTTAATTTTATAAAAAAAATTAATCTTTAAACTCGAATATTATAATATTTATATTTTTATTAGAACTTTTTTTCTCTTTAAAATATTAACTTTCAAAAGTTCAAAAATATTAATCAAAACATAAAAGCTTATGATTATCATTCAATCTGTTTCACTATTATTTGTTATTAATCTGACAAGTTACTATTCTCAATTTTTTTAAGAGATTCACAATAATTTGATTACTAATTATACTGGAGACTTAGACTCTTTTTTTTATAATTAAATTAAATTAATTTTCAAAAAATTATATATATATATATATATATATATATATATATATATATATATATATATAAATATAAAGCTTTAACAACTTTGTCAAATAAAGTACAACTCTATGAAATAAATTATTAATTATATATATATATATATATATATATATATATATATAATAATAATAATAATAATAATAATAAAAAATTATTACACTAGATTAATAGAGATTTATAGTATGTTTTATTTTCCTATGATATGTATTATTTTTCTAATTATATATATATATATATATATATATATATATATATATATATATATATATAGTCACCATGTGTAAGTGTTCTTTGTTTCAATTGCATTTTTAATAAGATCAACACCTTGAAAATTTTCTTGGACATTTGGATTGTGGAAACTAAGTGTTTTAATCTTGCAATTCCAACAATACTTGAAAAATGTCCAAAATCTAAAATATGAGTTTTTTTTTATTAATTGTGTTACTCAATATATACATAGTTTTTTCTTATGTGTGTGTGTGACATGAAAATATTGTAGTCTATGTGGGCATTAAAATATTTTATTTATGAATGAGGTTGTCCACATTAATATTTTTTTTTATGTAATTAATATATATTTGAGGGGAAGGCACCAATAGGAGGGGTTTTATTTAGCCCTAATGGAAAAATTGTTTCTTAATTCTCTTGGGAACTTGGCCTAGTGACCAATAATCAAGTGGAGTATCTAGCTTTATGGAAAGGATTGGAAATAGCTTTTGATAAAAAAAAATCAAGACTATTAGTTTTTGGAGATTCTATGCTAATCATACGTCAATTGACCAAGGCTAAGAAGGTGATTTGTATTGAGCCATCTCCATTAAATAATAGGATCCTCGCCTCCACCTCTTGGTTTGAACAACTGGACTTCGTCCACATGCATAAGCAGTTGAATTCAGTTGTCGGCGTGTTGGCTAAAAAAGGTGCAAATTTGGGCCAAGGCATAAAATAATTGGACCACGAGCTTAGCAACTTCCCAATCCCTTAGCCATTTTGGGTTGTCTAAGACTCAAACAGGTCAAAGGGGGAGTGGATATTTTCATTTATCTCCACTCTTTAAGCATGTTTGAAATCCCTAGGAGTAATCATTTCTTAACTAATTTGGACAACAGAGATATTTTCTGTTAATATGGGATTTGGTCTACCCTCTTCAGCATTATCCTTTTCTTGGCTCATATCCAAAAGTGCAATGGCCTCGAGATATAATTGTCCTTCTTTTTCCGGCCACGAATCCACAAGTCTCATCCCTAGTGTCTGAAGATTTTATTAACTTTCTTCCTCACTAGGTGTCTTATCTATTTATGTTTCTCTGGGTGGGATCTATTATGGATCTCCTCAACCGCGGTTTTCTTATGCAAGGAAATGGATTTAATTCACTTGTCCTGTGATATCCCTCCGACGCTAATTTTCTACCCTAGTGAGGTGTTAGAGATGGATATGGTAGTTTTGTTGTAGTTTGGCTTATGGCAAAGTCCTAGTTCTGGATATATATTAAATCTCTCACCTTCTCAATTTATTCAAATGTCCCCTGTCCATATAGATCTTGAAGTGGGAAGAGTTGTCAACTGAGTGCCAAATAGTTGGGTGGTGAGTCCTTGTTTTAAGATGGAAAATAATTTGGCTTCCCCAAAGAACGTCAATGTCAACATGGTGCTCGATATGCTTTTGGATGTAGCCCAAGAATTGTTGGTTTCTGCACATAATATGGAGGATATGCTAGAAAGACAGAGGTGCTCCTTTCAACTCTTTATGGACGCAAAATTGTTAAGACATCATACGGATATGGATAATTCTCTTGGAAGCCTATGAGATGAAGTACATTCCCATTGTGCTTGCGTGTATACATTGGAGGTTTCCAAGAATGTCAATCTATGGCAAGATTTGGAGGTCCTATTGTGGAAAGGAAGAGAACCCACTACTTGAGGGGGTCTGATGTTGTTGGTGAAGGTCATTGTTGAGGTTTGTGGATCGACTAGTTGGGTGGTGTTTTGTTGGGTGATGTTTGATGTTGCCCAATTCCATGTTCCATCATGATATTATGTAAATTTTGATATTCTCTCAGGTCATTCTGTAGAGTTTACCATGGCCATATTTTTCAGTATAAGAAAGCTTTAAAACCCTAGTGCTAGTAAGCATCTTGAATGGTCTGATGAAATAAGAAGTTTTGTATCAGAAAAACTTATGTAAGGGTTCGAGCCCTAACTCCAAATTTTATTAATATAAATACCCTTACCCATTCCTTTAAATACGCACACACACATTAATATTACTTAATCTTGCATATTGAGATATTTTATTCATAATCTACATGATTATTACTATTGTTATTATTATTACTTAATTGTCACATGTTAATTTTATATTAAGAATTAAATGAAGTATTCATCTCTATCTATTAATCTTATTAAAAGTAATGGATTTTTTTTCACTTTCAATTACTTCTTCCCTTTCAACATTGAAATGAAATATTTTAATTGAAATTAATATTGAAACAAATTATTTAATATAGATTTTAAAAAGTATTAGTAATAATGAATATTTTAATTGAAGTTGATATTGAAATAAATTATTTAATATAGATTTTAAAAAGAATAAATATTATATATCTTATTCATGAAAGTGAAAAGATAAGATTTTCTTTATTATGATTACTTACTTTTTTTCAAAGTTGATGTAAATCATATTATTTTATATGTATATCCAAATATTTTATTCATGGCTAAGAGTGAGAGTGAAATATTTTTACCACGTCTTCTTTAGGTATCAACTAAATAAGTAGAGTGAGTTTGAGATTATTGATATTTTATAATGATTTTAATTAAAACTAGCCAAACATGTACATTCATTTTGTATATTTTATTTTTATTTGAAATGAATATGTGTCAAATCGAGGAAGGAATTGCACATCTCCCTCATATGAGACCATAGAATGTGTTAGCACTGCAATTTTTCGAAAAAATTCAAAGTCTGGTCATCATTGTAAATCGTGTATTTGATCCTCTCTTGTCTCCTAACCTAAGTATTTGATCATTGTAAGTCGTGTATTAGTCCAATAACTTAGAAATAAATTTTGTTGTAAATATTGAAATTTTATATGCTTATTAATTAAATTTAAATATGAAGATTTGAAATATAATGGTTACGGATATGAATAATTATTTTAATTTATATGGTTAAATGGATCTTAATTTATAACTACTATTTATATTAAATATATATTTCACATTTCTATATTTATAAATATTTATATTTTTAATTATATGTTTTGAAATATGATATGAATATGAATCATTATTGTTTTAATTTATTTTAATGTGATATTTTCATTACCCCAAATGAAATGGAACATATGTTAGATGGTCCTACTTATTGTTGTATTAGATATCTAATAGATATCAAGGAGATAGAAGAACTTAGAATGCCAAACCTATACTTTATTTGACGGAATGTGCAGTATTCACTAAAGTCTAGGCTAGGTAGTATCTCAAAAAATTCTTGATAGCCTTTTTCATTAAGTCTCGTGAGCTCGAGTGATCGAACCTACAATATGTCTGAGGAGAGCATCGCTAGAAATGTGATGTTCGAAGGTTGTTAGGAATTTGAATCGACTAGGTACATGCGCTTTTGGCACAATGTGACCCATTGAACTTGTGACACGAACATGTTTCACAACTACCTATAGTAGCATAGTGTTAATCCAACCAATCTATGCCTCACAATATGTTGCTTGTTAATAGGTTATATCTAATTTACTTAGCATAATATCATAACTTTTTTAACATATAACTTAAGAATTCATATTGTCACAATTCAGACAACACTTCTTCAAAATAATTATGCAGTATAAAACAATGAAAATTCAATCATACACAAGATATACAAGATGAAAAATTTATATGGAATGGACCTTTGGCCTTCAATTTTATTACAACAGTGAAAATTAAAATAAATGGATATTCCCAACCATCTCGATCAGTTCCCTCCACATACAAGTAAAATTCACCAAAATTAAAAACCAATTGAACCTGTCACCACATTTCCATTTGTGGCTTTAAAAACACCAAATTTCATGCAACAATATAACTTGCTCGTTCATGCAGTCTAGTTGTGATTTTTCTAGAGTTGTGTTACACCAAGAGTTTTTTTATCATGGTTGAGCCATGCTCTTAGTAGAACTGTAGTCTACCAAGAGATTTACATTGATCCCTACTTAGACAAGAACTAGAGTGTGCCCAAAGCTCTACATTGATCCTTTCTTAGAAACCAATGGTTTTTCATTAAAAAGAAAGGATGGAGAAATCAATATTATTTTGTTTTATTGATAAGGCGCAACATAATAATATTTGCAACGGAAAGAAAAAAAGTAGAAAATTAATTAAGAAGCACACCTAAAAATTGAGATTTCACATTAAATAAAATTAAAAAGAGAATACTTATAAGAATATTATCTCATGTTGATGAATTATCAAAGTTTAAATTCCACATTTTAAACTCAAGATTCTATAAGACTAATAAATTCCAAGTTCTAACACAAAGGACTCATAATAATCAATCTTATATTTGAATATATATTCAATTACATTCATTAAATTAAAATTCATATGATTAAATTTAGCATCATATAAGTAGAGATTATGATTGAAAATATAAAGCAACCAGTGAAGATATTGAATTTGAAAAATAACAAAGAAAATAACATTAGTGTAACATACAGCTCAAATATGATAATTGAAGATCGTTGGTTTAATCACTACAAGGAAAAAACCCTCTAGCAGATGTTTTTGAGGAACCCCTTATAAAAATACCCCAGACATCTTTTTCTAGCGGAGGTTACTAGAGGAGGTTGGCAGGCGGAGGTTTTTGTGGATTTTTTTCGTCTGATGCGCTTATCATCGTAAACCGCACCAGTGCATTCAACAAGAGAAAGCATCGGTGCGCACAAAACATTGGCAGACCAGACATCGTACGCTCCTACAAACTCGCCCAGTGCATTGTATTACTATAGTGCACCGTTGCTTTACAACTCTTCTGCATTAGTGCCTCATAAAAAAGTGTGCCAAAATCGAAACCGCTCGGTGAGGTATTAAGAAATCGCACCAGTGCACCCATAAAACTCCGTGCATCGGAACATGGTTAAATAAAAAAAAAATAATGACAAAAAAACCACATTTTTTCACTTTTCTTAGTGCTCCAGTGCTCTCAAGCATCGGTGGAATTTATCCTTGTCTGAGCTTCCCTAACATCAGTGATCCCATTGCACCGATTGCATGCACTGTTGTTGTGCATTGCCCACCAATATATGCTTGAATTTTGCAAAACGGTGGGAAAATTTTCTTTTGCAAATTCTACAGCCAATATGTTTCCTCAACGGCCAAGTGTACAGGTATTTTTCTTGTTTTTCCATAATTAAGCCTTTTAGCAGATTAGAATTTCAAATAACCTTAAAAATAACCATTGAAAATGTCAAACCAGGAGGTAACTCCTCAAATGAGAATGTGTATTAGCTGAAGAATGTACATGCATTTATACATGGAGGCGAGGCTATTGAGATTCATCTCCCAATGACTCTTGGCCTTCCTTATTTCCTAATATTATTTACTATACAAAATTACATATCCACACCCATCCCATAGGATTAGGTGTCAACATTCCCCCCTTTAATCCGAAGTGATGTTGGTGAGCCTAAGCATCGATCTGAACTTTTCAAACTTTTCTCTTCCAAGTGCTTTGGTGAAGATATCAGCAGTTTTCTCATTTGTGGAACAATGATGTAGATGGATGGTTTTGGCCTGAACATGATGTCGAATTAGATGGTACTTTGTATTGATGTGCTTTGTTCGATCATGGAACTTTGGGTTCTTGGCCAACTTTATTGCAGAAGTGTTTTTGATCATGAGTGGTGTGGAATACATTTGTTTCATCTGCAAATCTTCCATGATCTTCCAGAGCCACACAATTTCTTTTGTTGCTTTAGCTGCTGCCACATATTCTGCCTTGGTTGTGGAATCTGTTGGAATTGACTGTTTGCATGATCTCCATGAGACAGCTCCTGATCCAAGACTCATGGTGTAACCTATAGTAGACACCCCTGTTTCTTTGTCACCATCAAATTCTGAATCAGAGTATCCGATCAAGCTGAAGTCGCCTACCTGTGTATATTTGAGTCCAAAGTCTTGAGTCCCCTTCAAGTACCTTAACACTCTTTTTGCAGCAGACCAATGTCCTTCACAAGGTTTTTTCATGAACCTTGAGAGGATTCCAATAGCAAATGAAATGTCAGGTCTGGTGGTGGTCAGGTAGATAAGACTTCCTATAAGCTGTCTATACTTAGTTGCATCCTCAAATTCCTTCCCTTCAATAGATGTGAGCTTCAAGTTTTGTTCCATTAGAGTGGTTAAGGGATTACATTCATCCATGCCAAACTTGTTCAAGAGATCTCCAATGTACTTCTTTTGAGAAAGAAATATAAATTTAGGATGTTGAATTACTTCAATACCCAGATAGTAATGAACATGACCCAAATCAATCATTTCAAAACCTTTCTTCAACTCTTTCTTCATGGATGCAATATAGCTCTCATTGTTTCATGTTATCAAAAGATAATCTACATATACCACAAGATATACAACTGTTTTTCCAAATGTCTTAATAAACAAAGTTGCATCATCAAGATCAAAATGTTTGAAGTCAAGTTTCAGAAGATGCTCGGTTAGTTTCTCATACCAGGCTCGCGGTGCTTGCTTGAGGCCATACAAGGATTTTATAAGCTTGCAAACTTTGTGTTCTTGACCCTTTACAACAAATCCTTCTGGCTGGGACATATAAACTTTCTCCTTTAGATCTCCATTCAAAAAAGTTGTTTTTACATCCATCTGATGGACTTTCCATCCATTCTGAGCTGCTAGGGCAAAGAGAGTCCGGATGGTGGTCCATTTTGCTGTGGGAGAAAAATTTTCTTCATAATCGATTCCTTCTTTTTGTGCAAAACCTTTTGCCACAAGCCTGGCCTTGTGCTTGTCAAGTGAGCCATCTGCTTTATACTTGTTCTTGTAGACCCACTTACAACCAATTGGTTTTGTTCCCAAAGGCGGATCAACCAGCTTCCAAGTGCCATTCTTTATCAAGGCATCATACTCCTTTTGCATCGCTTCTTTCCATTCATCATGAGAAGCGGCTTCTTTGAAGGAAGTTGGTTCATGATCTGTAGACAAACTCAATTCACAGTTATAAGAAATATCCATATCAATAGGAGAATCGGAATTATCTATGTCACCTTCGATTTGTTTAGTGGAACTTCTTGTTCCTATTTTTCCAACCTCATCGGGATGAACATTCTCCAGTGTCTTTGTCATACATTTGGGAGGACCTTTCTGAGATGGCCCAGGCTACTCATTTGACTAAGTTGGGATTGATTCAAGATTCAATCTCCCAATTCTGTCAATCACATCATTCAATGTGTCATTCGTGGTTGTTTCTTCATGTGGGGGAGAGAGTGCTTCAGGACATGATTCCACAGTTTGATTCAATATCGGAATCCCCCCTTCAAGATGTGGAATCTCATTATCAAATTCTTGGAAAGAATTTGCATGTGTGAATCTATCCAGGCGATCAAGTTGCCGCTCAACAACCTTGTCACTCTTGGAAGATTCAAGGAATATGACATCTCTTGCTATTAAAAACTTCTTATTTTCTTCATCATAGAGACGATATCCTTTGGAGTTATTGGAGTACCCCAAAAAGATACATTTTCTACTTCTAGCACCAAGTTTGTTCCTTTGACCCTTGGGTATCAATGCATAACAGGTGGACCCAAAGACCCTGAAATGCTTTACCGAAGGAATGTGGCCATGCCACATTTCAAAAGGAGTTTTGTTTCTAATTGAACTTTAAGGACACCTATTCTTTATGTAAACAGCACATAGAACTGCATCAGCCCAAAACATCAATTTTACATTCTTGAAAAATAACATGGAGCGAACCATATTTAAAATAGTTATGTTCATTCTTTCAGCTACACCGTTCTGTTGGGGATTATATGGCACAATTGTTTGATGTTTGATTCCATGTTGACGAAGATAATTTTCAAATTTGTTTGAAGTGTATTCTTTTCCATTATCAGTACGTAGAGAGCCAATATTAGTTTGTGCATCATTTTCAATCCATGCATGAAAATTCTTGAATGTTTGAAAATCATCAGACTTGTTCTTCAATAAGTAAATCCAACACATTCTGGTGTAGTCATCAATAAATTTCATCATGTATTTGTTTCCATTTGCAGAAGCAAAAGGCATAGGGCCACATAAATCTGAATGAACAAGCTCAATTTTTCTATATGCTCTGGAGTGTGAATCATGAAATGGTTGTTTGCTATGCTTTCCTAGAATACAAGCATCACATTCCTTAAGTTTTCTAGGAATTTTAGGCAGTCCATTAACACCATTTTTATTCAACAAACGAGGCTTTCATAGTTTAAGTGTCCAAATATAGCATGCCATAAAAGACTTGATGGGAATGTACCTTCATCATGATGTGAACTGAATGCAAAGTTTTGAGCATGAGCAGATGAACCTTTCAACTTCAAGAGTCTCCCTTCTTCTATTCCCTCCATGACAAGTGAGTGATCTGATGCTTTTCTGACCTCTGCCTTGCCATCAAACAAGTGAATTGAGTGTCCTTGCTGCCGGATTTCGACCAGGGACAACAAGTTTCTCTTCAACTCAGGGAGGTATAGAACCTCATGTAGGATATGATATGGAAGACCAGGCAACTTAAGCCTGACTGTGCCAAGCCCTGATGGCTTGAGTTTGGATTTATCTGCGAAATATACTGCTCCATCAACTTTGTCAGTGAATTCTTCAAAAAAATATTTTCTAAATGTCATGTGACATGTTGCTCCTGAATCTAGCAACCAATCCTCTCTCCATGAAGTAAATGAAACATCAAACAAGTCTTCAGTTACTCCATTGTTACAATGTGCTAGAACATAATGAGCGGATTCAGGTGCTTTACCTTTGTCTTTGTCATTAGTTTTACCTTTGTCTTGATTTCTTTGCTGCTCAATTTTCTCCCATGGTGTTCTGCATTTGGATGCATCATGTCCATCTCTATTACAACGTGTGCAATGAAGATTGGATTTGTCAGATTGTCTGCCCCCCCTTTCTGTGAAGTTTCTTCTTCCTCTTCCTCTTCTGCCACCTCTTCCTCTGGATGAATCTAGAGCATGACTCTTTTCTCTATGTGCCAAGTATGCAGCCTCTTCGGAAGATGAAGGGACTGTCATCTTCCCAAAAGCTTTCTCTCTTTCTACAAACTTTTTCTCAAGTGTATCAAAGGTGATATGCTCAAGGTTCCCACTTGCTTGCAAAGACTCAAGATAATGTGAGTAAGTCAGATATAATGCCTTAACATATGCTATGAGAGGTATGTCCATTTTTACACCAGTGCTATCAATATCATGCATGATTGATCTAACTTCTGAAGCTAAGGCAAGGGGATCATCATTATTCATTTCAAGACTGAAAAACTTAATCATCAATTGAACATTTTCTAATTCTGAATGTGAGTCATAGAGTTCTTTTAGCTTGCTCAAGGCATCATAGGCATTTGAGAATGATGAAATATGGCGACTCACCTCTTCATTTACGGAAGCTGCAATCAAGGCATAGGCCTTGCAGTTCTTGTTTTACCAAATGGCGAGCTCTTTGTCTAAAGTGGGCTTTGTTGGTGGATTTCCTTCTTGTCCTTCACAGATTCCTTTCCACAACTCATTAAAAATGAGTGTGTGTTTAATCTTCCGAGACCATTCAAGATAGTTCTCTTTGCCGGAGAGAACCACCCCAACAATAGAGATGGGAGAATGCATTAGTTTGCTGGAAAAAATTCTTTTGAAGAGGAAAAAATTCTACTAGAAAACTTTCAATTCTGGATATTTGCTCAATTAAAGGGGAAAAAAACTATTTGCTAGAAAATATACTGAATTTAAAAGGACAAAAACTCTTGCTAAAAATACTGAATACAGCACCAAAAAATATATATATATTTTTTTGTTTGGAGAATTTTTTTTTTGTATGGGTACTATATTATATGATTGGTGACGAGATGGAATATAATATGGTGGGGGGGGGGTATAATATAAAGTGGAGTGGTATTAAATAAGAGTGGAGGGGCTGGTTTTAAAAGGTGGTATTATAAATGAAGGGGGGGGGGGGGGGGTCGTATTAAACGCAGGTGGAGTGGTATTCAAAACAGAGTGGAAGGGTATTTGAATCGAGGGCGTATTATATAGACAGAGGGCGGTGTTATTACATGACAAACAACGCTGGAGGGCCGACAGGCCACGGAGAGGGAGGCGTTGTGTAGTGATGTGGTATTGTAAATATGACAGCGCGTGTTATGGAGTAGCGTGGGTGGTATTGTAAACAGTGGTATTATGACAGGCGAACAGAACGCATCGAATTATAAGTGAAGTGGGCGGACTGTATATGGAATGGGCGGACTATATATGTAAACAACCAACGCATTATATATGTGACAGAGACGTTATATAAAAAACCAGCGTATTATATATGTGACAGAGACGATATATATAACTGTGTCGAGGTGTTAGTAATAGCGCGGGGTCTTGACAGTGAGAGCGCTATTATGCAAAGACAGAGCGGTGTATATGACTGTGTTGAGGTGTTAGTAACAACGCGGGGTCTTGACAGTGAGAGTTCTATACAGTTGTGTTAAATGGAGCAGGCGTTGAGTGGGGCGTAGTGTAGAGGGAGAAGGCGTTGGGGAAGGTGATGGGGAAGAGGGGAGATGGATTTTAGGGAGAGTAGGTAATGGGAAGAGAGCGTTGGAGAGAGGGAGGCCGAGAGGCCATTACAAAAAAAATCTGGAATGGCAGAGTTGCAGGACTGCAAAATTGCAGAGTGGCAGGTATCTGCTGGAACTGCAAATTGCAGAATTTCAGGGACTACAAATTGCACAATCTTCAGGAGCTGCAAATGTCAGAGCTGTGCAGAAATTGCAGAAATAGATTTAAAAAAAATGCAGAATTTCAGTATAGAAATTTAATGGAGCAGCAAAAACTATCATAAAAATTGACTAAGCAAAGGAATGAGGGAGTTACACCACAGACAAAAATGCCAATAGTGGGAGTGGCTCTGATACCATGTCAAACCAGGAGGTAACTCCTCAAATCAGAATGTGTATTAGCTGAAGAATGTACATGCATTTATACATGGAGGTGAGGCTATTGGGATTCATCTCCCAATGACTCTTGACCTTCCTTATTTCCTAATATTATTTATTATACAAAATTACATATCCACACCCATCCCATAGGATTAGGTGTCAACAGAAAAGAAAAGAAAAGAAAAATTGTCGCGCGGTGCGCTCGAGCCGTTCAGCTCGCACCAGTTTGCAGTGCTACCTGTAAATTTACAGGCCGCATCACAACGAGTGCTAATGGTATCCGCACTAGTTCTGGGGTGGTACCGATAGGCACACCATGTTATTTTAAAATTTTTAAAAAAGTTCGGTGCATTTGTTTACCCGACCGCACCATTGACCATGTGGAATAGCGGCAATGTGGTGCATTGATTGAAATATACACCCCGAGGCGGGTAATTTTGTCAGTGCACTGCATTCCACATTTCGACAAGGTCAACGGTGCGGCCTGGTAAACCAGTGCTAATGGTATCCACACCGATTTCGGGCAATACTGAAGGCGCACTGTGTTATTTTAAAATTTTTAAAAAAGTGCGGTGTGGTCGGTTACCCGACCACATTGTTGACCAAGTGGAATAGTGGAAACACGGTGCATTTACTAAAATATCCGCCCCAGGATGGGTATTTTTTTCAGCGCACCACATTTCGTATTTCGACAGGGTCAATGGTGCAATCTGGTAGAATACCGCACTATTGACTATGTAATGATTGCAAGAGGTCGGTCTGATGACTGAACTATATGGGTCGGTGCATAGAGTTTAGTTAGCGCACCGCACTCCTAACACTGTACATAGTTAATGGTGCACTGCAAATATTCAAGAGCATCGCCGCTACTGTGTTGCATATTTCTGGTGCACTGTCGCCGGTGCGCTCCATAAAAAGATGCACCGGGACTGGTGCATGCCTGTGTTTTTCGACGCACCGACTGTTTTTTTTTTTTCCAAAAAACAATATATATGTATATTTCTATATACATGTCTGGTTTAATAAAAAAATTGTATTTAATATTTCAATCATTCAAAGGCAAGAGGGGGAACAACGGCAACAACAGGTGGACCAGTATAACATGGTTCGCCTATGGGAGGCACAAGAGAGGGAGGGAGATGCGTACCCTCGCCCTATTATACCAGCTACCCAAGGGCTCCTAAAGTAGGTAAGCCTCCTCAAGTTCTATGAGGAGGCTACTTCCCTAAAGGGCCATGGTTTGTTTTTGAAACATCTTATCCGTAGGTGGAATGCCCACCGACAAGCTTTCCGAGTTGGTCATAACTAGTGGTACATGCCCACTAAGAAGGATATATATTTCATTATAGGGCTTTCAAGGGGAGGGGTGGATTTTCCCTTGTTCCCAGAGGTTCCAGCTGGCTATGCAGCAGGGAGTTAGTTAGTGTACTCCTAGAGATACATTGGATCAGATATACTATCGCCTTCAGATTTTCAGGTCTCCAGAGGTCAGTTACGTATTGGTGCATTTGGTAGTCAGGAGGTGAGGTGCCTCTCACTTCTCATTTCGACCATTTCACACAGCACCAATGACGGGCAACGTATTAGTTTCTCGCTTCTATATGATGTTGATTCTTTAGTACAGGAGCCACAACTTATCAGGTGGTCTACCATTTTTTTGCGGCAATTCTGTACAGCCTTAGATAGATGTCCTGCTCATGCACGAGGGACAACTTCCCTTTTACTTTAGAGATTTTTTTTAAATTTTTTAAGAGGTTTCCAGAGACGAGGCCTACTTTTTTTTAGCAGCCTTATAGGCTAATGTTCAAGGCACAAATGCACATGTGGGGGAAAATGATGCCCAAGAGGGGCGATACTGTGTTTCCAGCGAGGATATCAAATGATGCACTGGATTTGCTAGCCAGTGTTGACGAGCATCCCTTAATTATGGTCCCTTGTCCTTGTGGGGGTTGGGATTGGCGAGAGTGTGCCAACATCCTCTTCACAGCTGATGAGCCGCCAGATGCTAGAGGTAATATTACTATTTTATTTAAATTTATTCTAATAGGTTCTTTAACTTGTTTTTATTAAATTGTGTAATGAAATTGTCTAATTATTATTGTGTACTTGTATATAATTTGCATACATTGGGTCTTTTGATGGCGAGGACATGCCGACACCACCACATGATCCAGGTGTGGATCCTGATGATGATTAGGGCATGCCAAATGCCAAGGATCATGTGGAGGCTAGTGTAGAGAGACCTGCTCCGGATGGTGCACCGGTACCGCCTTTTGCTAGGCGCGGTCAGCTTGATAGCAGATACAGGATGGAGTTGGGTGACCAACTCACTACATTGATTTTTGAGGCGGGCATTAGGCCTGATAATATGAGAGACATACAATCCGATGGTAGGTTGTTACATACGTGGAGAGGCATGTCGTGTGGCACGTACAACCTGATGCGGAAAATTGTAGGAGCTACGACCTTAGTTACACAGCTGAGGAGGACCATTGCAAGTTATAATCGTGGTTCAAACACAACACGTGATCGACAGTCTGCGAGCAGTGACTCGTCATCTGATGATCATTCACCTTGCGCCGTGTCAGATGAGAAGCCTCCACTAGCATCGAGCAGTAGTCATAATGGATAGCAGGCTGGACCATCGGCCACGTCCAGTCAGTAGCTTGTAGCATCGAACAGTACCCATGATCATGAGCAGGTTGGACCATTGACCGTCGAGGCTGCACCATTGACTGAGCATGCCTCTACTAGTACTGCTATTGATGATGTACCACCAGTTAATCCATGACATTTATATTATAGTTGTATATTTTTGACATTATTCAGTTATATATATATATATATATATAGTTCATGTATTATATGTTCATGTTGCGGTTGCACTTAATTTACATGTTGGTGATCATCATGATGTGTATATTGTTAGGCCATGTATGATATGTACTTCATTTAATGTGCAGCTTGCAGCTAGATGTGTATGTGATAACAGTGATTTCACATGTGATGAATATTTGATGTTTTTGTTGTGATGATGTTAATATATAATGTTAATTTTGTTTTGTTAGATGATCATGATCACGATGATGTTAGTGATTTTGAATGTGTTTTCTAGTCAAATATGATGTTTGTACGATGGTTATCATGATCGTGATGTTTATTAATTAATTTAATATTAAATGATCATGATATTGTAAGATTGTAATATTTGTAATTCTAATTGTATGAAAAATTATAAAATTGTAATTGTAATGGTATATATGTAAATTTGTCAAATTTTAATTGTAATTGTACGTGAAATTGCAAAATTCTAATTCTAATTGTAATTGTAATTCTATGTAAAATATTTAAAAAATTGTAATTGTATTACTATGAATTGATTGTAATTGTAAAATTGTAATTGTAATTGTAATTGTATGTAAAATATTTGTAAAATTTTAATTTATTAATGTGAAAATTTTAATTGTATTAATGTGAAATGATTTTATTAAAAAATTTTAATTTGTAAATTTGTAAAATTTTAAATAATTGTAAAATAATAATCTAGAATAATATGAATTATTGTAACATAATAAAGTTTAGAAAATAATGCAAATAAATTCATGTACTTTAGAATTATCATTATTTTATTATGATCTTAGATACAAAAAAATAACTAATTTAGAAAGTACGCCATTGTTTTTGAGATCAACATAATTGAAAATTATCAAGTGAAATATTGATTTTAACATTAACACAATGCAAATTACCAATTAATTCAAAATACATATTATAATGTTTCAAAAAACCCATCTTAAAAGTATAAATATTGATGAAATAACACATGTACCATACCACTCTCGGTTCTCATGATCACCCTCATTATCTTCTAGCTCGCATGGCATGATAACACTATCGTTCTCAAAAATATGTTTTGATCTAGGGTAACGTTTCAATACGAACCACCAGTCCCTATCCAACACATCTGGGTAAAAAAACACCTGGTTGCAGTGTTTGGGGAAAACATGGGGCTCCTTATCTTCATCCCAGATCCTTTTAGAGTTGATACATATCAACCTACTATCACGATCTTCCTTTACATTATTCCAATCAAAGGTGTCCCACCACTTGCACCTAAAAATAACACATTGGAAAGAAGGGAAATCCACTTCAACGATCTCTTGTATCTTTCCAACGTAACCTAACGTCCCTCGTACTAGGTTTTGATCATGGTGGCTGGATTGACTAGATTGATCAAACTCAACTTCCACTCCACAGTCTTGTGTGATGTTTCCAGCATCGACATTTTCTGTGTGAAAATGGTGTCCATATGCCCACATAGATGGGAACAAATGCACCTATTATAAAAAAGTTAAAAAAATCATAGTGTCATGTGTCTTATAATAACCCAACAGTTAAAATATGAAATATAGATATCTTATAATTTTCAAATTTACATATAAATTAAAAATATTATTACCGAGCTATTGTGCCCAATCCCTACGTTTAGTGCATCCTCTTCAACACGTGGGTAACGACCGATTGCACTGTATTTCTCTCTGACTTGGTCAGCAACCCAACTGTTGGGGCATACTTTTGGCATATTTTCTTTTAAATGATCAAGATAAGGCACACTTCTACCATTCAACTATCTGAATTCTTTCCTAACACTATCCCATTTCATCCTCTTTTGTTCGTACAATGCGACCCATGGTTGCGTTGCTTCAAAATTGTAAAGAGCGAACTTATTCATTGCTTCAATTTTTGCATTCGATGATGAAATAAAACTGACATTATATAGTACTTACAGATAAAAATATACATCATATTGAAGTTCAACATGAATATTAAATTTGTGTAAATTTGAAAAATTACAAGTCGCTTACTCTTTATCAACTGCTTTTTCCACTCATTTGGAGCAAATCCCCTTCTCTTTTGTCTTCATCCCTTTAATTGTCCCAAATCACTGCACCAGGTTTGTTGTCAATCTTCTTGGTGTACTCACTGGCATAATAGAAAGACTCATACGATATGTACCCCTCTGCCATAGACCCCTCGGGTATTTCCCTTTGTTGAACAAAACCTTTCAATTTATTCATGTACCTCTCTAAGAAGAACATCCAACGACAAGAAACCTCCCCAACTAATTCAACCTCATTTACTAGGTGGATTAGAATATGAACTTGTAAGTCCATGAAACTTGTCAGCAGTTCCTTCTCAAACATACAAACAATCTCAAATATCTCTTGACGCCACCATGGAATGCTAGCCACATGAATCTCCTTTAACGTGATCCAACGTAAAAATGAAAATAATTTATATATGGCACATCCTAGGTCTTGAGGGAATTCATTTTTCACACACCCACACATGAAAAAAGGACAATGAAACTGCAAAGTTATAAACATGTGCAATAATATAAAAAACCAGTTATGTTTTATGATCCCTGCATGGGATAAAATTTATTAATATAAAAAATAATAAAATCATGATTTTTACATTATATGTACTCTTAGAAGATTCAAATGGTCATGCGATTTCAACCTCGAGAAATGGTCATCCACAGTGAAGTAGCACCATAGTGAAGACCCGTATGAAGTTGGCACCCTCACACCCATTATAACTTCCTTTCCCAAAGAAATATCATTTTTTTTTAAATCCATGGGACATCACCTTCTTTGAAAAACCATGAATTAGAGGGACCAGCGCCTGCCTCTGATCCCATACTTTCTAATCATCTTGGCCAATGTTTCTTTTTAGTTTTTGAAGTAATAAGATCTTTCCTAACAACGAATGTTGCACTTTGTTTCGATGATATGTTCATCCATAAAGAATATGAAACATTTGTAAATATATGCATGGGATCTAATAAGTGGGTAATCTTAATATGCTCCCAATATGGGAGGTTATAAAAGATAGATTTCATTTTCATCCCAATGGGGAATTTCTCAACATAGGTGTCGAAGAATTCTGGATCATCGAACATAGGCACCCCATTTGAATCGAACATTTCTATGAACTCCTTCTCCTTCTCTCTCTCATATGCTCTAATCCATTCAATTGGTGTCGTTATTGGAGGCCTTTGGGTTCTCTCTCGTTTACCATTGAAAGAAGATGTTGCTATTTTGTAAGGGTGTTCTTCTGGGAGGAAAACCCTGGAGCAATCATACACAGCCTTTCATAGGTCCTTGGACCATCTAGCTTTCAGAGAAGGTCCACAAAATTTACATCCAAAATACCCTTTTGTTATAGGACCTACGAGATTATTGTATACAATTAATATGCATGGCGCGTTAAAGAATATCATGAAGATCAAAACAAATATTACAACGAATTAAATAACTAATATGTGAAAGAATATTGTTACGTCTATAAACAAATCAATAAATTAAACATGTAATTTACCAGAGAAAACTCCTAAGCCTGGATAATCATGTGTCATGTAAGCACATATTCCATAAAACCTAAAACTCCTCTCTGCTGCGATGGGTCTTGATACATCGTATACATTTATCTCATCCCTTAATTCCTTCAATTCATCTACCAGTGGTTGTAAGTAGACATCTATATTCTTCACTTATCTTCTACCAAGGACTATGAGAGCCAACATAAGATGTTCATTCTTCAAAGACAACCATGGGGGGATATTGTTATTGATCACTACTATAGGCCAAACATAATAGTTGGTGTTCTGGAGGAAATATGGGTTAATGCCATCCATGGCTATGATGAACTGTATCCTCTATATGCTTCATGGCTATTGAATCCTTGAATTTTTTGGGCCATGTATCCTCTATATGCTTCATGGCTATTGAATTAGTTGGGATTCACATAACTCCCAACTCACTTCTGTGTGAGGCATGCCATCACTGCAACATAGCTAATTATTTGCAATGAAAGAGCCTTTTAATCCTTGGGATTATAGGCATGTGCCTCAATATCTTAAAAGGAGGACCAGTACGTGATTTACCCTTATTTTTTGATTTATCATACCTGTCATGCCCACATTTCGGACACATATATTTTTCTACATATTCTCCTCTATATAGAATAAAATCATTTGGACATGCATGATATGATATGTACTCAACACCCAACATTTTCAACAACTTAGTTTCCTCTTCATAGCTACCAAGCAAGACATTATCACTCAGAAGAACCTTATCTTTGAATAACTTGTAGTTGGTGATCATGGAAAAATATATTAATAAATGTACATTAATTCCGATATAATTATTAACGTTCATACAATTTACCATTTGTAATGTTCATTGCAGTGTACTGATTATATTTCAAATTTATATAAGGGAGTACTTTATGGTAACTTACCTCAAAATTTCTGACAAACATGCATTTGAAAAGCTAAACTTTGCTTTCAAGTTGTACAGTAACATCATTTTCCCCAACTAGGTATACTTTGACTCACTGCCAAGTCCAAAGAGAGGGGTGGTGGAAGCAAATTTAAGGCTTTCGAAAAAGGTGTCATCGATATGAGCATCATCCCCTAAATAATCATCATTTTGGAATGCATATAACAACGTTGTCTCCATGGCAGTCGTATCCCTTAAGTAATTATCCATACCAACCTTTGATTGCCTCCATTGCCAGCTTGTGAAGAACTACTATTGTTGTAGTCATTCCTAATTGGTGAGTCTGGATGTAGCGAGAATTGAATCGATGGTTGATTCAACCATTCCTGGTATCATTCCTCACCGATTTTTTCTCTTAATTCATTCTTCTCTCGATTTGACATTGTCATGGGGTGTAACGGAAGATGGTAGGTAGGTCACTCATCATCACTAGAATCCTAATAATTAAAAAAAAAACTATTTGAACATAATTAGTACAAATATATGATATCAATTAGTAACCAAGTTGACAATATTGCATGATTATAAATTGGTTTGACGTTGAAATAATTACATTAGTAAATATATCAAACAATTATAATTATTACCATCACTGTCGCGGGATTGTGGCTACAAGATGCAATATTGTTAAAATTGGCAGGGTGAAGCGGCTGTCCATTTTCATCTACCAAAAGCGCCTTGCAGTATGCAGCTCCTGATAAGAGCTTCCGACATTTTGGAGTTGTTACAATATTTTTTGCATCTGAACTCGATGTTGAATCTGCATGAACCTGCAAATTTGTATGCATTACAACTTTAATTAAGCTTTGCATGATTGACATGGATAAAAAACATAAATTCAATTAGATAATAAAAATATAAATAAAATTTGAAGTAAATATTACGTCTCGAGAAGGATAGGGAGAACTCCGCAATGGACTTTGAGAAATATTATGGAATGAGATAGATTTTGAAGAATTTTACATTCGATATAATTATGATATTTTCTCCCTGCATTTGAGAAAAATCAATAATAAATCTTGGTGCACGCACCTAAAATTAATTTTTGTGCTTTAAAAATGGACTTCTTGTTGTCGGTGCTGATGTACAAATCACCAAACCGGTGCATTTTCGTTACTGCGCACCGGTGCCATTTTATAAATAGACGCACCGGTGCGGTGCTATTAAGTGATGCATCTGTGATGAATAACTGCAAATAAAAAAAAATGAAACTCGATTTTCTTTAAGTGAAAAAAAAATGGTAAATTGAAAAATGGGCGGAAAATTTTTTTCGAAAATATTTTTTCATAAAACAATTCTTTAAATACTAAACACTTTTCATTATTTCACTATTTTTGCAAAAAAATTCAACCAGATATTTGTAGGAGACATTCCTGGAGAAAATAGAGCATGAGAGCACTATGGAACAGGGAAATACATTCGAAAAGAAGTATTCATACAATCATAATTCCAAACCTCTGATGATTCAAACCCTGTAGCATAGAATTTCAAATGATCTCGTGATTAAATTTTATTGTTTTTTTTTTAATTTTTCTGCAGCTTTTTTTACGCAGTAAAAAAAAAAAATCAATGTTTATTGTTTTTTTTACTTTTTCTGCAGTATTTTTTGCACAGTAATAAAAAATTTTCAATTTATTTTTCATTTTCAGAAACAAAATGAAATAAAAAATCCATTTTTAGAAACAAACCCTACGTTCCTTTTGTTTTCACCCTTTCTTCTCCCTCTTTCTGTGATTTCAGAATTAGGGCTTTTCAATTTATATTTATAGGGTTTGTATTGCTGAATATAGGTCTAAGACATCCAACCCATAGGACAATTTGCATAGTCGTATCCCAATCAATGTCGGCCCTTGCGTTAATTAAAAAAAAAAAACAGATTTTTTTTCATCGGTGCGCCTGGTAGAACCTAGCACACCGTGAAAGTACTGTCATAAAAAATAAAAAATAAAAAAATATTTTTATCATTGTGCCATATGTAAAATATGGCACCGGTGCACTATTTCATTATGCCGCACCACATATGTGCTCTTTTGCACAAAATTTAAAAAAAAAAAAAATTTTCATTTTAGAAACAAACCCTACATTCTTTTTGTTTTTGCCCTTTCTTCTCCCTCTTTCTATGATTTCAGAATTTGAGCTTTTCAATTTAGATTTATAGGGTTTGTATTGCTAAATATAGGTATAAGACATCCAACCCACGAGAAGACTTGCATATTCGGATTCCAATCCATGTCAGCCCTTGTGTGAATTTAAAAAAAAGAAGAAGATTTTTTTTCATTAGTGCGTCTGGCGTGACCTAGCGCACAGGTGCCCTATATTATCCCAGCACACCGGGAAAGTACTGTGATAAAAAATTAAAAAAACAAAATATTTTTTATCAGTCCACCATATGTAAAATATGGCACCGGTGCACTATTTCATTATGGTGCACCGCGAATGTGTTGTTTCGCAGCAAAAAAAAAAAAAAAAAAAAAACCATTTTAGAAACAAACCCTACATTCTTTTTGTTTTTGCCCTTTCTTCTCCCTCTTTCTGTGATTTCATAATTAAGGCTTTTCAATTTATATTTATAGGGATTTTATTGCTAAATATAGGTCTAAGACATTCAACCCATGGGACGACTTTCATAGTCGGATCCCAATCCATGTCGGCCGTTACGTGAATTTAAAAAAGAATGATGTTTTTCCTTGGTGCGCTCGGCGTAACCTAGCACACTAGTCCGTTGTATTATCCCAGCACACTGCGAAAGTACTATGATAAAAATTAAAAAAATATAGTTTTTTATCAGTGCGCCATATGTAACATATGGCACTCGTGTGATATTTCATTATGTTGCACCGCAAATGTGTTATTTCGCAAAAAATAAACTAAAAAATCCATTTTAGAAACAAACCCTACATTCTTTTTGTTTCTACCCTTTCTTCTCCCTCTTTCTATGATTTCAGAATTAGGGCTTTTCATTTTAGATTTATAGGGTTTTTATTTCTAAATACAGGCATAAGACATCCAACCCACGAGACGACTTGCATAATCGGATCCCAATCCATGTCGGACCTTGCATGAATTAAAAAAAAAATAGATTTTTTTTCATCAGTGCACCCGGCGTAACCTAACGCATCAGTGTGATGTATTATCCCAATGCACCTTGAAAGTATAGTGTTAAAAATTATTATTATTATTATTTTTATCAGTGTGCCATATGTAAAATATGGCACTAGTTTATGCTACAAAAACTAACACTCGACGATTTTTATTATTTTCTCTTTCTTAATTGGTGCACTGGTTAACATGTAATGCACCAATGCTCCTTGTTGACATAGAGCACTGTTTGGTCTATTACAATTTTTATGCGGTGCGTTTATAATACCTCCACGCACCGACGTCGGTGCGTACAGAATGAATGGCACACCGATTTCTTCAGATTTTTTTTTACCTAAAAAGTTGACACTTTATTTATAAATATATTAATGAATGATATGGTACATGTTTCTAATTGATAAAGAAATGATTGACAAGAGATCAAGTAACAAAAATACTGATAACACATCAAGAAAAACAAAAAAGGCAAGTTCTTTGTAAATTCTTTACAAAAAAATATTATTTTTGAACTATATGTAAGTTTAAATAATATTTATTTTTTATTGTGTATCATGCAGAGACACAAAATGACGAAGCTCGATAAGATTATTTCTGATCTAGGACCAGAAGAGCGTAAAATCTTGATGGAAAAATTTAAAAAGGATGAATCAGGTGAATGAAAAAATATTATCGATCCAATATGAGTTTCTTTTTTTAATTTTCATTAATATATACTTAAAATTATTAGATAGCATGTGGCAAAAAAATTATTAATTCACATCTGTTTAATGTTCTACAGGGATCAATAATTCAGAAAATGAATGTTGTTCCAAGAAAAGAAAAAAAAATAGAACATGCAAATGAAAATGAATTGCTCCTTAACTCATCTAGAGTGGTGCTGGAAGGTTAACGAATGGGGGGAAAAATTTTACAAAATTTTGAGGGATCTAGTGGAACGAATGTATAGACGTTCTTTCCACTTACAACACAAAAATCAATCCAATGATTCCAAGAACCAAATTTTATCTAAACTATAGGAAGAGTTTCCAAATAATTGGTCAATGAGACATGTCAAACTTTTAATAGCAAAAACGTACAACAACAAAAAAGAAGGAATGAAAAAGTAATATTCCTTTAAATGTTTGTCTAGAATTATTTATAAATATCACTTTTGTTATATTTACTTTTCATATATCAATGTAAAAATTAAATATTTTAATGTCATGTTACATTTTTATGAAGATTATGAAAATATCAAAATATGAACGACCTGATATCAGAAATATGCCAGTAGGAATGTCGAAAATGGTGTACAAGGAGATGGTCAAAGAAATGGATAAAATTGCATCACAGGAGGAGTCATCTCAACAATAATGTGCTTCAAATGTAATATGTAATCATTGAATTTTTCGATCATTAGGTACAATAAATTAAAAAATTAGGATTAAAAATTAGTTTTCAAGCATTTTCTTGCAGAAAAGAAAATAAAATGGAACCCATTCAACACACAAAATAGGACAACAAGGAAGAAAATGGTTGATATCTGAGTTTGTGAGTAATTTTTACTTCCTTACAACAACTTAACTAGATTTCATTTTTGTGTTTTTAAAGTTGTTTTACAAAAATCATCAATGAATGTCTTCAAATAGGTGCCAACATACAAAGAAGAACCATCAGATGAATTGATTGAAATTGGGTTAAATATGGGTTGTGAGTATATGTTGGCATATCATAAATTAATTGTTGAATTTGTAAGCATCTATCGCTCTTGTTTTACTTAGCTCCGTCTATAATTAATAGAACAAAAAAATCTTTTATATTAAATATATGATTTATTATGTGGTATAAAACTTGCAGGAAACAAAGTATGGAGCTATGCCAACAGATGAAATCTTGAAAGATGGAATTTTACATGGTTTTGAAAGAATGTGTATAGTTTATGAGTCAATTGCTGCAATGGTATGTCATTTATTTTCGATTTACATTGATGTATATTATTTAATATTGCAATTTCATTATTCTCACCAATGTATATACACTCATTACAGTTTATTTTTATGTTTGTAGATGGAAGGTGAAGAAGAAGAAAACAATCAACACCGTGAACAAAACATTCCTAAAAATAATCCAAGTCATGGAAGTAGCTCTAGCAGTGACAACAGTTCAAGCGAAGAATAATGATCACTATGTTTGGATATCAAAGCAAGGCGTTGTATTTTTTGAAATATTATCTTGTGAAATTAGACGTTTTGTTTAATGTAATGGACATCGTGTCCCAATTGAAAGACAAAGGGATACCAATAACTGTCCCATTTTGTATGACAAAGACTGTCTTATTATGGTGGAAAAATATATGTATAGGGGCAGAGGTCAGGGTCGAACCCATGATCTTGTTGAAAATGCAACAAGATGATGGAGCTTAGTGAAATGAAGTCACCTTCACTAAGTGGGCCCACAGGCTATTTTTTGCGCAAAGTCTATTTTTAGACATATGGATCATGGTATATGAGTTGCAGGATGCTATTTATGGATGATTGGTTGAGTTGGTAAAAATAGATGGACCTCTATTTTTAGACATTGGGCAGTTTCTATTTTTAGACTGCCGGGCTAAAAATAGAACAGTCAAATATTATTAATCCTTAATAATATTTAGACTATAAACATTATCTTATCCTCTTGGAGTACTTCAGTTTGATGCTTGGATGTGGCACATGCAGTTGACAAAAGGAAATATGCTTTTCCTAAGGGTTAGTTGAGCTATTGCATGGTTGACTTCAGTTAGAACTCAAGTGGCAGAGTTTGGTGGAGTTGATGAGACAGTTGGTGGAGTTGTGTTCTATTTAACTTAGTTGAACTAGTTGTATTTAGTCTAACTAAAAAATACACTAGTGATGAGTGGTGTGAATTAAATATTAATTAATTCACTAATTATTAACTCATAAATAAACTAAAGAACACATCAGTTAACTGCAATTCATGGACAGTTCAGTGGAGACCAGTGTTAGAGGTGGGTGAAAGGGTGAGTCTACTATCAGTTTTGACTATTGGTTGTGCATGAGATTTGCACACACATTGATGGAGATTGCCAATGAGGATTGCGTAGTTGGAGCTAGTTGGATTCGAACTTGGATCTCATCATTAATCAACTTGGATTGCGTAGTAGAGGCAGGCAGACTTGTGGAGGAGATTTGAACCTGTGACTAGTTCACTTTCCATACTAGTTTTGTGTGTAGCATTGAGATAGTGCTGAGAGCTGTGAGAGCTTTGTGCTATGTATTGTTACATGTTCTCTATCATTATAATATACAGATAGTTGGGGGTTTTCAGCTATTGCTTTCCCCATTACATACTATGTTGATATGTGTGCTTGATTATTGTTTTATGAGCGCATGCGACTGTTTCTATTTCCGCATATTGATGATCAATTGTAGAAGAGGTTATGTATTATGCATGAAGCTTAAATAGTGTGTAATCAGGATAATCTCAGTGAATAATTCAGCAAATTATTCAAATTTCTACATGGTATCAGAGGAAAATTGATCATCGGATATATTACAGTGATTACAATCATTTCGGTAGACAGAGTCTGTAACGGGCCAGGTAGCCTCTGGATCCATCCTTTCTTTGAAAGGTGATATATCCAGTAAATGCCCCTACATTCGATCTCTATGCTAGAAATAATTTGTTCTCACAGATCGGAAGCAGTTGAGTTTTGAGCTAGTGGAATTCGAATTTGCAGCAGTTTTCTTGGTGTCGAGGTCAAAATGTCTTTCAACGGATTGCGACTGGAATATGCCCTTGAGGGCAGTTTGAATTATGTTGCATGGAAGGATCGGATGGAGGCAGTATTAGATGATAACGGGCTGAGGGAGTTCATAGATTTTGAGATCCCAAAGCCTACTAATGTTGCTCAAGTTGAGGCTTGGCAAAAGAAGATGGCAAAGTGTCGAAGAATTCTGTTGGAGGGCATGAAGGATCACATTGTATCCAGCATGCATGGAAAAGCTTCTCCATACTTGATGTGGAAAGCGTTGATAGATTTATTCCAAAGCAAGAGCGACCAGAGGAAGTTGGCGCTCAAGGATAAACTCAGACACATAAAGATGGAGAAAGGCGACAGTATGCCGAAGTACCTCACGAAGTTCATCCAATGCAGGGATGAGCTGGGAAGTGTGGGGGTGACTGTCGATGATGAGGAATTGGTGAGCTTGGCTCTCCTTGGTCTTCCAAAGAGTTGGCATGCCTATCAGGATTATGTCAATGGCTGGGAGAAATTGCCAGGATGGGAGCGACTTTGGTCAGATCTTGTGCAAGAGGAGATAAGGTGGAATACCAGGGACAGATCTTCATCAAAGGCATCTGATGAAGAAAATTGCGCTTTGGCTGCCAAAGCAAAGAAGGGGAAGAGAAAGAAAGCTTCTCATTTCGGTGCGAAAGGCAAGAAGCAGGACATGTCCAAGGTGAAGTGCTTTCACTATCACCAGCACGGACATTATGCCACAAATTTTCCGCAGGAGAAGAAAAATAAGCAGGCTGTTGGATCTGCAGCGGGAGAGGCTTTAGCCTCACAGTTTGAGCTGGATTTTTCGCTAATCGCATGCATGGTCTCAAGTGTAATGGGATCAGTATGGTTCTTGGACAGTGGTGCGTCTTTTCACATGAATGGAGATCGAGATTTGTTTTCAGATCTGGATGAGAAAGATCTTGGAGTGCACATTGAGATGGGCGATGATGGTAGATACAGTGCGACCGGTATCGATACCATTTCCTTTAAGAACGAGTCTGGTAAACCCTTCGTATTGAAGGATGTGATGCATGTTCCAGGATTGAAGGAGAATCTGATCTCTGTGGAGATGTTAGAAGACAAAGGGTACAATGTTGTCTTCAGCGAGGGAAAGGCTTTCCTGCGCAGTAAGACAACTCGAGAAACCCAGAAGATAGGGGTTCGAGTCAAGAACCTTTATCAATTGCAAGTAGATGGTTGTGCAGCAATGGCATGCAAGGCAGAAGGAGTGGTGAGCCGGGATGATGGCGAGCTATGGCACTGGAGATTGGGCCACCTTCACCATGGAGCTTTGAATATACTGCAGCAGATTTCTACTGGGCTTCCTAAGGGCACTCTTGCATAGTCAGATCAGTGCAAGGGGTGTACCTTGGGAAAATTTGTGAAAGCCACCTTTCACGAGAAGGATAGTCACGCCACGACGATCCTTGAGAGAATATACACAGACGTGTTTGGACCTTTCTCAGTAGCTTCGACAACAAAGAACAAGTACTATGTGATCTTTGTTGATGATTTTTCTCGGAAGTGCTGGATCTTCTTCATGCAGAAGAAGAGCGAGACATACTCAAAGTTCTGCGAGTTCAAGGCGTTGGTTGAGAAGGAATTGGGGAAGCATGTGAAGGCTCTTAGGAGCAACAATGGTGGTGAATTCATCTCTACTGAATTCAAGGACTTTTGCAGAACAGAAGGGATTCAGAAAGAGCTCATCGCACCCCATTACCCACAGCAGAATGAGGTTGCTGAGCGGAAGAACAGAACAATCATGGGTGCTGCAAGGGTGATGTTTCATGATCAAGGCCTACCCCTTCACTTGTGGGCTGAGGCATGCAATACTGCAGTATATGTGTAGAACCGTTGTCCTCACAAGATACTTGTCATGAGTACATCGGAGGAGGCGTTTTCTGGTAAGAGACCCGATATTTCCCATTTGAGGATTTTTGGTTCACCTGTCTACTTTCATGTGACGAAGGATGCCAGAAAGAAGCTGTATCTGACCGCAGAGGTTGGAATATTTGTGGGGTACACTGATACGCCCCACAACTATCGTGTGTATTTTCAGGAGGAGAAAGCCATGCAGTGTTCGCTTGAGAGGGAGCCACACTTGCATGCAGATGAGGAGCTATTAGTTCCTAAGGATGAGCTTCCGGATGTGGATCAGCCACAAGAGGAAGTTCATGGAGTGGAAGAGACCACTCATGCAGTGCCAACCATTAGAGGGCGCAAGCGTACTACAGAAGCTGAGCGACTGGCTCAAGATGCAGAGAAGGTTGTAGGACCACCTACAGCACATCGCAGACAGAGACAGTCACCGGACCTGTACACTGGATACATGGCTCTTGTGAGAAAATGTGTCGTGACAGAACCATCCTCTTTCGAGGAAGCTGTGGAGTACCCTGCATGGGTAGATGCCATGGTGGAAGAGTATGATTCTATTGTCAGAAACAGTGCATGGGAGATTGTCCAATGACCGGAGGGGAAATCAGTTGTGGGTTCACGATGGATCTACAAAGTGAAGCAGGCGGCTGACGGGAGTGTGGAGAAGTACAAGGCAAGATTTGTTGCCTGAGGCTTCTCACAGATAGAGGGGATCGATTATGAGGAGACTTTTGCACCTGTTGCAAGGTACTCTTCCATACGGACGATCCTAGCTCTCTCAGCACAGATGGGGTGGCACATCCATCAGATGGATGTGAAGACTGCGTTCCTCAATAGAGTCATTGAGGAGGAGGTGTACATAGAGCAGCCCAAAGGTTTCGAGATCTTCAGCAGTGAGTTGCATGTGTGCAGACTCAAGAGAGCAATGCATGGGTTGAAACAAGCACCTCGTGCTTGGTACACACGGATAGACAGTTATTTCACCGGACTTGGATTCTCCAAGAGTGAGGCGGATCCTAACCTGTACCAGATTGTGGTGGAGGGGAAGTTGCTAATCATTGTATTGTATGTAGATGATCTGATTTTGACGGGTGATGAGCTGTTGATACTTTCATGCAAGGAGGATCTTGCTAGAGAGTTTGAGATGAAGGACTTGGGCCTCCTTCATTATTTCTCGGGATTGGAGATTTGGCAGCGCAGTGGTGGACTGTTTGTTTCTCAGGGTAAGTATGCCCGGGAGGGTAAGTATGCACGAGAAATATTGGAGAATTTCGGCATATTGTATTACGAAGCTTGTTGATACTCCTCTTCCACGGAGGTTGGAGGAAAGAGGATGCTACATCGGCAGAGGTAGTGGATGCCAGCTTTGTTTATCAACGAATTGGTGGGGTCATATGTGTCTGGTCCAATACATGACCGGAGTATATGCTATCTTTGTTAACCAACTTTAGCAAGCGATGGTTAAACCTACCAAGCTCTTTTGGAAGGTAGGCAAGCATGTCCTAAGATATCTTAGGGGCACATCTGAGTATGGATTATGGTACAGACAGATGAATGAGGTGAAGTTGCATGGCTTCACGGATGCAGATTGGGCAGGCAGCCCAACGGACGGAAAGAGCACATGCGGAGGGATCTTCGGTATCGAGTCCGTGACATTTTCTTGGTATAGCGAGACGAGAGATCGTGGCACTACGATTCGGCATAGAGGTGAGTATGGCGACAAGCACGTTTGTGCGAGGCCATATGGATGAGAAGATTAAGT
Source organism: Pinus albicaulis (assembly GCA_034641835.2). NCBI lineage: Eukaryota > Viridiplantae > Streptophyta > Pinopsida > Pinales > Pinaceae > Pinus > Pinus albicaulis. The sequence goes on along the minus strand of CM076575.1, from coordinate 666,648,418 downwards.
CGGGTTGTTCGGGTCACACTTGGAGCCTCTTGTGATTTATTGTGATAACTTGATTTGCATTAAACTCTTGGCTAATCTAGTATTTCATGATAGATCCAAACACATCGACATCAGGTACCATCATATCAGAGACTGTGTTCAGCGGAGGATCATGATGCTTTCATATATTCCCATGGAGGATCGGGATGATGACATTTTGACGAAGGCGCTCACCAGGAGAAAATTCGAGTTTCACAGAGGCAGGATAGGGGTTGCAGATAATCCATATCTTGCTGAGAGGGAGTGTTGAAAATGCAGCAAGATGATGGAGCTTGGTGAAATGAAGTCGCCTTCACCAAGTGGGCCCGCAGGCTATTTTTGGCGCAAAGTCTATTTTTAGACAAAGTCTATTTTTAGACATATGGAGCATGGTCTAGGAGTTGCGGGATGCTATTCTTGGATGATTGGTCAAGTTGGTAAAAATAGATGGACATATATTTTTAAACATACAGGTCGAAGTCTATTTTTAGACTGCCTGTCTAAAAATAGAACAGTCAAATATTATTAGCCCTTAATAATATTTGGACTATAAACTTTATCTTATCCTCTTGGAGAACATGATTTGATGCTTGGATGTGGCACATGTAGGCGACGGAAGAATACGCTTTCTAAGGATTATTTTGAGCTATTGCATGGTTGACTTGACGATTTAGAACTCAAGTAGTAGGGATTTAGGGTGGAGTTGATGAGACGATTGGTGGAGTTGTGTTCGGTTGCTGGTTGAACTAGTTGTATTTAGTCTAGCGGATAATACACTAGTGATGATTGGTGTGAATTAATTATTAATTAATTCACTAATTATTAACTCATAAATCAACTAAAGAACACATTAGTTAACTGCAATGCATGGACAGTTCAGTGGAGACTAGTGTTAGAGGTGGGTGAAAGGGTGAGTCTACTATCAGTTGTGACTATTGGCTGTGCATGAGATTTGCACACACATTGATGGAGATTGCCAATGAGGATTGCGCGGTTGGAGCTAGTGGGATTCGAACTTGGATCTCATCATTAATCAACTTGGATTGCACAGTAGAGGCAGGCAGACTTGTGGAGGAGATTTGAACCTGTGACTAGTTCACTTTCCATACTAGTTTTGTGTGTAGCTTTGAGATAGTGCTGAGAGCTATGAGAGCTTTGTGCTATGTATTGTTACATGTTCTCTATCATTATAATATATAGATAGTTGGGGGTTTTCAGCTGTTGCTTTCCCCATTACATACTGTGTTGATATGTGTGCTTGACTATTGTGTTTATGTGCGCATGTGACTGTTTCTATTTCCGCATATTGATGATAAATTGTAGAAGAGGTTATGTATTATGCATGAAGCTTAAATAGTGTGTAATCATGATAATCTCGGTGAATAATTCAGCAAATTATTCAAATTTCTACTGGTCCCAAAATGATACCACATATTACCAATGAGCCACAGGGTGGTGCTTGTAAAACCTCCCCCAACTTATTCAGGAATTATGTCACCGGATATATGATGGCAGAAGGGAGGGGGGCAGCCCTCCTCCCCATGTGACCCTTCCACATGACCGTCGACCAGCGCCCAAACTAATTGTGCTTATGAGCCATTAGACTGTGCTCATCACCTTTTAATTCAGGTTTAAATTAATTAAACTCACAGTTTAAGATGGAGGCATATTTGGAGGCGCCCCCATCTTCGATGGGCTTGCTATTTCGACAGACTTATCTGGAGTCTTCTCCAAATTTGGAGGAGGATTCTAGGGAAAAAATAAATTGACCATATCTTGAGCAATTTTCGACCAATTTTGGCTTAGGAAGAGTCATTCCTAGTAGCTTGGCATGCTCTGAACAAATTGGAATAGGTTACATAGGCAGAGGAGCAATTCTATAGGTGTTTTTGTCACCTTGAAGAAAATTGAAACCTAGGGCCACAAGGAAGGAAGGCCATGCCTAGATCATCCGAAGGCCAAATTGAGAGAATGAATAGTCATTTCTGATAGATTTTGACATTATAAACTCATTGGAGTATGTTTTAGGAGCATTTTGTACATGTAAACAAAATTTATGCACTTTTGGTCTAAAACAGAGGCCCAAGCCATGGAAGCTGGACCAAGGAGATGTAGCCCAAGAGCGGTGAATTCCTTCATCAAAACTTTGTGTTGATGGATCAATTGTGATGGTTTGTTGTTCTTTATGTCATTTTTTTTCATAATTTTAATTTCATACTTTATGTTCTTGAATTCACTCATAAAACAAAGTTAATTTACCCATTGACACACATAAGCAATAAGGAAACCTATGTACATCAAGTATAAGATCAGTAAATAAATTATAAATCTGAAAATGAAATTAGCACAAAAAAACTAACATTCATACTCAAATCATCTGTAGCTTGCCAAGAAATTTTAGTTTGATTTGTTTGCAAGTTTTTCTGTGCCATTTCATAGCCTATTGATTTAGATGTTCTTGGAATTATATGTGTTTGGTCTAATGAAAAATTAATCTTCACTGATGTCATAGAAGAAAAATAATCTATTGAGACCTGCATTATATAACCATATCCATCTGATGTGGAATGCGAACCTAATTTAGTTTCCTCAGTTTCAGAATTTCTACTCTTAGAACAAACAGATTGTTGTGATATATACATATATTCCCTCTGTGAATAAGGTTTATTGTCATCCATTGTAGAGGATCTTGTTTTCCTTGCCCACTTAGCCTACCTTATCTTTGTAGCATGTGATGTTTTATATTTTGATTAAGTTAGGATCCTAGAGAATTATCAATCAATTAAGGAATCCTTTGGATGGTATTACTATTACTTTACATGAGTTCCAAAATATATACACAAGAGAGAATGATTGTTTGATTGTCACACTTTATCGCTTTTAGTTCAACACCATAGTGGGTTTTTCCTGATTGATTCTTATCTTTAACATGTGATGTTCTCTACGTGTGTTGAGACCTCATATTCAAATAGAGAACAATCATTGATAACTTAGGATGAGAAGGAAGGTACTTATCTTTTAGGTTAATGGCCTATTCTAATTCTACTAAGATTCTTTTGACTTTATTTAGTTTCTATTTTGTATATTTTCATATTCCATTTTTCTCTCATACTTTTATCTTAGTTTGATATTTGAGAGAGATCCTAATACCAAGTCCTTCAGCTTCATTGGAGTTAGAGGGTGACTTACAAATTTTATATTTATTCCTAGATAGTTCTTTTTTCAGCTACTAGAATTATTGAAATTATATATCTTCCAAGTGAGATTCTCCATTATCCACTAAGTGGGTTAGGATGTCAATCTACACCATTTAAGTCTCCCTTTCTATTTGATGTGATTCTTCCTTAGACTCTTGAAGTTTCTCTTCCTTCGTCTCTAGTTTTTCTCTAAGATATTGGATTAGTAATAGAGAGAGTTAGGTGAATTTTTGTTTTTTCTTTTGGAGTTATGTGGGATTTATTTCGGTGATAAATAAGGGCTCACCTCTTTTGGAGGAGCCCTCTTATTCATTGGCCAGTACTACAAATCCATTTTTCCATTCATTGCCTAAATTTGGGGTCCCAGTACAAGGTTTTTATTAGTGGAATTCCTTCTATTTGGAACCTTGATGAATCCTTATTGATCTACACCTTCCCTCCGAGCTTAATGTTCTCATGTATATTAAGTGGAAAATATTGTAATAGATGGTTGTGTTCATGACATTTTTTGCACTAAAATGGAATGTACTCATAGTCCAAGGTTTGGATCCATTCTATATCCTCGTAGCATATGTTGATAGATTTAGGGATAACTCCATTCACATTCATATACACTCAAATATGAACATATGAGGTGTAATCATCCATTCTAGTGAGTTATGAAACTTTAACAAAGGTTTAACTTAGGGTGTTTTTGATGCCTTCAAAAGTTTCTTGTAACTAGAATTCGTAAGGGAATATTTTTTGTTACAAATAAAGACTTCAATGAATTTTTATTTCTTAGTACTAGATCATATTCTTAAGTTTCTTGAATGTAGACTAGTTGAATTGGAAAAATCGGGTCTTCTAAAAATATGATCATTGTCATTCACATATGTGAAGAAACGCTTGGAGCCTATTTGAGTTTGCATTTGCTTGTCCTTGCTTAACTTCTTTTTGGAATTTGGACTGGTTTGTGACACGGGAGATTTATTCAGTTTTTTTTTTCCAAAATGACAAATTCAAAATTTACCATTGGATGAACTAGTTTAAAGCAAAGCTATGAAATAAATATATCAATTAAGCTAGTCACTGACATAGGAACTTTACACTGTTTGATAGGAGAGAAGTGAATCTTTGGTTGTGCATTGATTAAATAATTTTTTTAATTTTGACATAATAGGAAATGGGACCTATTCGGTACCATGGTGAACATGGTGAAATCTTTTCATGTATTTGTAGTAGCCCTGCGCTTTCAAGGTGGGGGGGGGGGGAGGGTGTAAAATTCCCTCATAAAACATCACTTGAATTTCTGGAGCATGCCCAAAAGTTTTTGTTTTATTTGTTTGCAGCTTTGTGTGTAGAATTTATTGGCCTGCTAATTTAGATGTTACTTAAATTATATGTGTTTGTTCCAACGAATAGTGAATCTTCACTGATGTCAAGAATCTCTTGAAACCTGCATTGTATAACCATATCCATCTGTTGTGGAATGAGAATCTATTTTAGTTTCCTCAGTTTCAGAATTTGTACTCTTAGAAAAAACATTTTGTTGTGAGATATCCACATCTTCCCAATGAGAATAAGGTTTACTGTCATCCAATGTAGAGGATCTTGTTTTCCTTTCCCATATAGCATACATTGTCATTGTAGCACATGATGTTTTCTATTTTAATTAAGTTAGGATCTTATAGAATTGTCAATCCATTGAGGAATCCTTTGGATGATATTACTATTAATTTACACGAGTTCCAACATATCTACATAAGAGAGAATGATTTTTTGCTTGTCATGCTTTGTTGCTTGTAAGTTCAACACCATATTGGGTTATACTTGATTGATTATTATCTTTAACATGTGATGTTTTTTAGGTGTGTTGAGACCTCTTATATTCAAATAGAGAAAAAAAATTGGTAACTTAGGATGAGAAGGAAGGTACTTATATTTTAGGTTAATGGCCTATTCTTATTCTACTAAGAGTCTTTTGACTTTATTTAGTTTCTATTTTATATATTTTCTTATTCAATCTGTCTCCTATTCATTTATCTTACTTTGAGATTTGAGAGAGCTCCTAAGTGACTAGTCCCTCAACTTCATTGGAGTTTGAGGGTGACTTACAAATGTTATATTTATTTCTAGATGATTATTTTTTCAATTGTTAGAATTATTGAAATTATAGATCCTCCAAGTGAGATTCTCCATTATCCCTTAAGGTGGTTAGGATGTCAATCTACATTAGTTAAGTCTCTTTCTATTTGATGTGATTCTTCCTTAGACTCTTGAAGTTCCTCTTCCTTCGTCTCTATTTTTTCTCTAAGACATTGATTAGTAATGCATGGTGTTAGGTGAGTTTTTTTCCTTTTGGATTTGTGTGGGATTTATTTTAGTGACAAATACAGGCTCACATATTTTGGAGGAGCCCTCTTCTTCATTGTTCAATAATACAAATAATTTTTTTCCATTGGGTGCCTAATTTTGGGGTCCCAGTATAAGGGTTTTATTAGTGGAATTCCTTCTATTTGGAACCTTGATGAATCCTTCTTGATCTACAACTTCCCTCCCAATCTCAATTTTCTCGTGTATATTAAGTGGAAAATATTGTAATAGATGGTTTTGTTCATGACATTTTCTGCCCTAAAATGGAATGTAGTTATAGTCCAAGGTTTTTCCATCCATTCTATATCTCATTAGCATATGTTGATAGATTCAGGGAGCACCCCAATCACATTCATATACAAAAAAATATGAACATATGAGGTGTACTCATCCATTCTAGTGAGCTATGAAAATTTAACAAAGGAACTTAGGGTGTTTTCGATGCCTTCAATAGTTTCTTGTTTGTAGAATTCCTAAGGGACTATATTTTATTACAAACAAACACTTCAATTAATGTTTATTTCTTAGGAATAAATCATATTTTTTAGTGTCTCAGATGTAAACTAGTTGAACTTTAAGAATAGGGTCCTCTAAAAATATGCTCATTGTCTTCTACATACGTGAAGATTGAGGTGAAGAAACCCTTAGAGCCTAGTTTGAGTTTTCCTTTGCTTGTCCTTGCTTAACTTCATTTGGGAATTTGTACTAATTTGTGACATAGGAGGTTTATTCAAAGTTTTTTTCCCAAAATGACAAATTCAAAATTTACCGTTAGATAAACTAGTTTAAATAAGACCTACGAAATAAATATATCAATAAATCTAGTCATTGACATAACAAATTTACATTGTTTGATAAGAGAGAAGTGGATCTTTGGTTGATAATTGATTAAATAATTCTTTTAGTTGACATAGAAACTATAATTCACTATTCAGAGGTACCATGGTGAACTCTTTTCCTGTGACTGTATTAGCCCTCACTTTCTAAATGGGAGGGTGGAAAAGGCCCTCATCAACCATCACCCAAATTTCTGGAGCTTACCGAGAAGTTTTAGTTTGATTTGTTTACAACTTTGTCTACGACATTTCTTGGCCTACTAATTTAGATTTTCTTGGAATTATATGTGTTTGGTCCAATGAACAGTGAATCTTCATTGATGTCACAAAATAAAAATAATCTCTTAAAATGTGCATTGTATAACCATATCCATCTGGTGTAGAATGAGAACCTATTTTAGTTTCCTCGGTTTCAAATTGTGTACTCGTAGAAAAAACAGATTGTTGTGAGATATCCACACCTTCCCTCTAAGAATAAGGTTTATTGTCATAGATTATAGAGGATCTTGTTTTCCTTTCCCACATAGCCTACCTTGTCTTTGTAACACGTGATGTTTTCTATTTTGATTAATTTAGGATCCTAGAGAATTGTCAACCCATTAGGGAATCCTTTAGATGGTATTAATATTATTTTACATGAGTTACAACATATCTACACAAGAGAGAATGATTGTTTTCTTGTCAGACTTTATTGTTTGTAGTTCAACACCATAGCGGGTTGTTCCTGATTGATTCTTATCTTTAACATGTGATGTTTTCTAGGTTTGTTGAGACCCTCTATATTAAAATAGAGAATAATCATTGGTAACATAGGATGAGAAGGAAGGTACTTACCTTTTAGGTTAATGGTGTATTCTAATTCTACTAAGAATATTTTTTACTTTATTTATTTTATATTTTGTATATTTTCATATTCCCACTACAAGAAAAAAGGACATTGGTGAGGGTCATGATTGTGATGGACCTTTAAGGTCCGTCACCAATGTCACATATAGTGACGGTCCTTAAAAAAGCGTCACTATAAGTGTATATAGTGATGGTCCTTTAAGGTCTGTCACCAAAGCCATTTTCAATGACACTTTTGGTGAGGGTCGCTAACGGCCCATCACTAATTATCTCTTTGGTGACACTTCTAGTGACAAACTTTTAATGACCCTCACTGATGCTCTTTTTGTTACTTTTGGTGATGGTCAAAAAATGTCCGTCATCGTTGATCATTCCAATCATTTTTTTATGACATTATGTTCTTGTTAATATATTTTTTGTCAAAAGATAATTATTTAAACCATTATTGTGTACTATTTTTTATAATATGTCCAAGGCCATAGTGGTTAGAGTTAGTCAATTTTTTAAGAAGTAATTAGTGTGTATCATTTCCCTCAAGTAATGACTAGTCAAATAGAGTTTTCCTATGAGTCAACACATGATTCATATCTATTAAGTTTATTATCTAGAAAATTCCCTTTAGATAAAGTCCCACTATTGTGTGTTGTAAGTATCTTATTTAATACATAATCAAGATATGTCAATTCTATTAATGAGAAATACCTAACACTCCTCAACACTCTTGGCACACCTTAAAATAATGCTTTGGAACACACTAACATTTCTTAGCACCTCGCATGTCTTGGAACATCTTTTACCTAGAACATCTTATCTTGACATTGACACCCAAGCACATGGTGGCATGCACTAGCACAACATAGAACTGTCCTACCATGTGTTAGCATGCATGTATTCCCTAGCATGCCCCGGAACACCTTGGTTGAATGCATTGACATACAATAGCACTTGGCACACAATTCCACTTGGCATGTATTGGAACCTATTATTAGTGTGGATAGCATGCCCCTTTTGAAAAAAGATAAAATATCGACTTATTAACCCTCTTACTAGTTCTTCCTTTTGTTTCCTTGAAACTTCTTGACACATATTGACATACCCTGGCACCCTGGACATCCTTAGCACCTGGCATGTATTGGCATATCTTGGCACTATTTGGAAAATATAATTAGCACACTTTGAGACTTCTTAACATGCCTTGATATTCCCTAGCATGCCTTACCAATCCTTAGCATACCTTGTCACTCCCTCCTTTGCATGACAACTAGCACTCATTAACACTAGTCCCTGGAACACATTCCTCATATTCATTAACTTCCATGAACTTTGACCTAGTGCTCCCTTAATGTTTTGTCCTAGTACTCCTTAACACTCCTCAACATGCATTAGCACTCTATAGAGCACATTAGCACTCTTCAACATGCCCTTCCACTTCATAGCATGCATAACACTCTGTGACACATATTGGCACTTGGCACGTATTGGCACTTGGTAAGTCTTAGCATCTATGAAATATGTTGACATGCATTGGTATGATTTGGCATGGTTTAATATTAAATTTATTTGAGATCAATTGTTAGAAAGTAGATGAGAAGCAACAAAGGAAGACTTGGCACTTATAATGCACTAAGACTTTGCACTTGGCACCTATTGGTGCCTAGTGTTGGTGTGCCTAGCATGCGCCTCTTGGAGAAGGTAAATTAATGACTTATTAACCCTCTTATGTGTTCATTTCCTTGTATTTTAACTTGTTTATCCCTTTGTTTGCCTTGAAAATCCCTGGCACGCATTAACACACCCTTGCACATCTTGGCATGCCTTATCACTTCGCACATCATAGCGTTTTTGACATGCCTTCGCACTATCTAACACACCTTAGAATTACCTAGCATGCCTTGGAACTCATGTCCTCCCAACTAGCGTTTACATTTTTTCACGATCTGGGAACCCAATCAATTCCTTGGCTACTGCAGTTCATGTGACAATATTGGCTTGCTTCAACCCAACAACTTGACCAATTGCACCTACTACAAGTAGATTATTCCTTGTTCACCTAAGAACTGCCTATAAATCATATTATGCCACTCATGTCCAAGCTCAACTTGTCCCATTTAACTAGTTACCAAGACAAGGATCACATGATCTACCCATGGCCATAAAACAACTAAGAAACATAGCTTACATAGGAAATATTTCACATGTATGTTCAGTCCATATAAACAGTAAAACATTAATTGAGAGTTTGCAAGAACCACGAGATGCACAAGGCACAAAAGATATAAGCCGACACAAGTCGAGTGCCCCAAAAATTATACACAACAATGTACAATATGAAAATAACTAGAATATTTTAAAACATGAGCATGTAGCCAAAGTGTGCCACATCTCATATAAAAAAATAGCTAAAGGAAAAACAATGTTGTGCTTGGCACAAAGTGATCTGCCTTTGTCTAAAACTGTTATGTCGAGCCTCGTATAACAATCGTAGGCTTGCCTCCTGTAAATCCTATTATGAACTTCTCCTAACACACTTTGTCCTTAGCACACTTGAATTCGTTGACACTCCCTTGCAGACACTCTTATTTGTTCCTTTCCATGTATTTTGACCTAGTTATCCTTTGATATGCCCCGACACTCCCTAACACTCTTCAAAATGCATTGACATTGTCCAACATGTGTTAGCATGCCTTTTCATTCATAATGTGCATGCTCTAACCCTCCCTATCTATCATGCCCTCACAACTACCCTTACTTAATTTTAAACTTGGGAACCCAACTAAGCCCTCGCTTGACTACAAGAGCTTGACCAAGTTATGGTTACTACAACTAGACTATGTTGTTGAATTGTGTAGCTTGGGAGGTACTCCACAAGCCTAGTGAGATGGGTTTGTGTGAGTTTGTTCACAAAAGGCTTTGTGGGAAAAGAATCCAAGCAAAGGGATTTTTTTCCCAAGATGGGGTTTAAAATCTAATAGAAAATTAAAAAGGAAAATTAACATTTCCTAAGTTCTAAGTGGATAAAACCCGTAAGTTCTAGAGGGTTTCGAAGAGGCCTAGTAAAAACTATTTATGGAGGCCTTATGATGAAGGAAAGAACATCAAGTGAGAAGGATCTCATTTGATCAAGAGGGTGAAGAGAGATGTAGCCCTAAATTAGGTCAAGTAAGAGGGCCAAGTAAGGGTTGCTAAAGGGAGGCCATGATCATCCTCCAAGAGCAAGATCATCATGTGAGGGTTCACAAGAATGTTGCATACCTTAATGGTAGGTTCAAGCTAGGAAGTAGGATGGCATATTGTTGGTTCTCTTATGGCAGATCGAGCTTAAGATAGGCTGCTCAAGAGAATCTAGGCATGTGATTTCAATGGTGTCCTTGTGTGAAGGCCACAAAATTCTAAAATGTTGAAAACTACAACAAGAAACATTGAAATTTGAAACCAGAAGGACCAAAAAAAAAAAAAAATGCACCCACACTCGTGAGGAATTTTGATGCACTAGGAGTGAGGAATGTGGGGCATCTAATTTATTTTTCCCTTAAATAAATTGGAAAATAAATTGTAATTTCATCTCATAACAACTTGTGTCAGTTAACTAATTCATGATGACTGAGTTAGCTCAGGAAATTGGAGTTGAGGGTCTAAGATGAGGCATGTAGAGGGATTATTCTGATATTTTTGGGGTCCAGTTGCAGTTTATGCATTATTGGGGTGCAAGTGTGAATTAGTTAACTCAATTAAATGAGTTAAAATTAGCTTAAATAGTTCTAAGTAAGTGATGAGCTAGTGAGAGGTCGATCGGTGAATTAAATTATATTTAACTCACAATGAGTGATCAATTAGATAACCAATAATTCACTATTGATAGTTGCATGCATGTCAGTTCTGAAGAAGACCCAGTTGAGACAAAGGTTAAAGGGAACATAACTATCAGTTGTATTTATACAAAATTTTCCATGTGCAATTATAAAGTCATTGGGATGCTATGATGGATTGTGAAATTAAGGAACATTGATTTTCGTAATTAATAGGGATTTAATTACCTACGAATTGCATGAGTAAGGAAGGTTGAAGGAAGGCTGAGAATTTGCTAAGTACTAGACCGAGTTTCCCTAGATCAGCAGGAGACAATTGGAAGAGTGTTGGAGAATCTCATGAGAGATTAAGCATTGTATTGTTACATGATTCCTTGACTTAATACACAATAGAGATAGAGCAGTTTTGAGAAGTTTCTTTCCCAAGATACATCTTGTGTTTTGTGATTGATTATTTATTTCTCTTACTTATATGTGATTTTACGATCATGTTTTGTTTCCGAAAATTGTAGGAAGGATTCAATATCTTGTTTTAGTACAATACAATATCATATTGAATCTCTCTAGTTAGATTTTCTACATCGTATCAGAGCAAGAATTTTTTGGGAAGCGACTTTGAAGAGAATATCTAAAGCTTTTGCTACAAAATTTTTAAACAAAAAAAAAGCATATTTGGATTCCTTGCGAAAAAATACGCAAATGGAAAATCAATTCAGAGCTCGAATGAGGGAGATATCGTCGATTTAAAATCAACCCCTTTTTTAGAAAATTTTGTAACAACATGACAGTTACAATGTGCGCGACTCAAGAACCTATATGCACTTGAAGTACCAGATGCATGCAAGGATTTGAGGAGCAAAGTAGAGGTTAAATACTTGGTTGTTGAGAGGGAGTACAAATTACCTCTCAACATGCAACCTTAGATGTAGTCTCAGAAGGTTGTGGAGCAGCCAAAATTTAAGCAGAGAGGAGACTGAGTGGAAGCGTCCACTCAAGCAGAGACCTCCATGAGGGGGGAATTTTGAGCCATATGGGTGGAGGGAGCACATGCATCAATACCTCCAAGTGAAAGGTGGGGTGATGTGTAGACATAATCCCAAGATAGTAATTTTGGCCAGGGTTCATTGAGATGGTGTGTCTCATGGATCGAACCTAGCTACAAGGATTCCATAGTACAACAGTAGAAGGAAGGATCAGTTAGATTGATGCAGTCAAATGTCAGGAAAAAAAATATCAGAGTGACAGATGTCAGATACTGGAGTGCAGATCAAAGTTGGCAACACTGCAAAGGGCACAAATGCAGATGTCAACAACAGCGCAGAGAGTCCAGTAGACAGGTGCAATGGCTAGCAACAATTAGAAGAATATGATGACAAATGAATTATATTGATTCAATTGTTTGGAGGCTATTCAGTTTCAGGATTTGCAGGTGTAAGAAAAACTAGAGAAGTGTTGCATGTAGATTTCCAAAGGTATCGCATCGAGATAGATTGAATTTCTTTATTGTTGAGAGAGTGTGTTGAAATTTGCAACAAGAAAGTGTGAAATTGGCAACCATAAAGTAAAAAAAATGCACCCACACCGGTGAGGAATTTTGATGTACCGGGAGTGAGGAATGTGAGGCGTCTAATTTATTTTTCCATTAAATAAATTGGACAATGAATTGTAATTTTATCTCATAACAACTTGGGTCAGTTAAATAATTCATGATGACGTAGTTAGCTCAATAAATTCGAGTTGAGGTGATCGAGGTGGATATTGGTGGCCACCCGCCTATTCCACTTGGGCCCTCGCCATTGTCTCTTTTAGTTTTTCAGTTTCCTTAATTATAGTATAGTTTATTATTTTTGTCAGTTCTTTGGGTCCTGAACTTCTCAAGCCTTTTTAGGTCGTTTTCGAGTCTCTTATGGAGGCAAGAGTCATGGTTTTTTCTATGGGTGGATAGGGTTTGTTCTACAACAATTGGAAGTACATAAGTATATTCCCCTAGTTAGGACATGAGTTTCCTAGCATGTTTAGTTCATAAGGTATGCCATTAAGACTGTGACAAATTTGCATAGAAGAAGAGTGGTTGTGACCCTTAGAGTGAGGTTTATTTCTGCAATATAAACTGCAGATCTGGAAGATGGTTTTTAGATTCAGTATGTGTGGAGATAGCAGATCCAAAGGAGGGTGGAACCTGAGAAGAATATTGAGCATGTAGAAGAAATGTGCCATATGAAGAATGGATTGACATGCAGAGGAGTTGATTTTGGTGGAATCCATAGAGTATTAGATAGAGATCTGAAGAAAACTATAAAAAATTATTCAATGGAATGTTAGTGGCTGATTTGTGACCCTATTTCAATCATCTACAGATTGTTAGAAGGATGATAAGAGGAGTAGTTCAGATTTGTTCATAGATTGGACAACAAAGAGAAAATTGTCGATACACAAGAACAATTATTTTGAGAGGACTCAAACCATTGTTAGGTGGAATATTTTAAGAGCCCTAGATGAAGAAAACATTGTGGGCCCTATATCAGTAAAAATAATTGACTGTGGTTGGGCAGATTGATGGTAGTCCAAGTACAGTTGCAGGGTTGTTAGGTGTATGTCAAATAAGAGCCCTAACGCTTGTACTTGTGAAGGAAAACAAGATTGGTAGAAAGGTAGGTGTATAGTGAATAAGGATGTGAAATCTTTGAAGGAATAAATTAGAAGTCAAGTGGGCCAGCCAACTAGCCCTAGCTCACTATATTGTAGAGGATTAATTCAGTGAGAAGAAGAGCAGCCTCCATAGCCCCAGACTTTTCATCTTGGAGCCGTAGTATGGAAAACATGGGCATACCAAAGAGTTTTTCGCAGATGGAGTTGTGAACAACCTGTTACCACTCAAACTAGTGGTGAACCTAAAAGGGGTTCCTAAGAGGGAAACTGCTAGGACAAGGGAAACGGTGGAGGCTTAGCCCATTGTCACCACAGCCAAGGCTCCTTGTTATTCATGGATTTTCACAGATGGGAGGAGTATCGGTAGTTTAGTAATTCACTTGTAGATTATAGGTCAATGAATAGGTGGGAAGTGACCCTAGAAACCCTTTCCCTAAGATAGAATAAAGAGTGGGACTTGCTTGCCTTTTAAGCAAGGGACTTGATATTTTAGGGAGAGAGGAGGTGGATTGAAGGGTTGAGGGAGAAAAATAAGACTTATGAAGGAAGTTAACAGTCTCTAAAATCCTTTGGGAACTTGGATTCCCAAATGGTCCTTGATGAAAGTCCTTTGACACCAAATGGGACCACACGGGGCCAAGTGGACCCAACCCAAGTTCAGGGATGGAATTTAACAACCATTGATGTTCCTATCCTGGACAATGTGAGGGGAAAGGATCATGCAAGATTTTTTAATGCGATGGGTCAAATTGATCCTAATAGGTTCTAGCCTTGGGAACCCCTAGGAAAAACTTGATCCTAAAGCTAGGGCTCGAGGTATCTGGAGATTCCACTGTCGGAATTGGCCCAAATTCATAGGAGAGTGAGGGAACCCACCACTGCAGTTTCCTCTAGGAGATTGAAGTTTTCCTCTAGCTATATTCTTGGGAAATTTATGCCCTAGGTGACCTAATGGGACTAGACCTAGGGAAAAATGGAAAATTGTGTTAAAAGGGGGGGGGGAATCATCACCCATTTTGAGGGACTAGTGCCTAATTCACTTTGGGATATGGACTTAGGGATGATAATGAACAGGAATTCAGTTTCTTAATCAAGGAGGCCTAGAAAGTCAACTTCGTCCAATGTTAGAGGAAAACGAAAAGTGACCTTCATGCATTTATAATTCATACAAATGGTGCAATATTATTGAGATAAAATGATCACTAACACATTTCATTCATATAACAATGGCCCATACATTAAATAGTCTAAATAGATACATAATTCCACATTTCCATCATGCAGCAATTAGCCTTGTTATAGCGAAATTCAATAGTATGAAGCAACAAGAATAATAGCATTAAATTTTCACTCACAATTTTCAGGAGTATATCCAACTAGCTTGAAATTTTCAAAAAAAAATATGCAAGATAAAAATAGCCCAAATCCATACATCAAATTGCATCTATCATCCAAAATAGTCCTCCAAGGAAAAGTGTGAAATTTTCTAAAGATAGAGATATCCCAAGTCAAGTTATGATACAAATGAATCCAACTAACTCCGATTTATACATTTATTATGAGTTGATTGAATTAGCTTATGGGCCTACATTAACCCCTAAACATAAATTAATATGCAAGTAACCCTAAATTTTGGTGACAATCCCACCAAACTATCTCATACATGGAATAATAAGCCTCATAAGAGGCCAGATTATGTCCTAGGGCCTTCTAGTAGGCACACTGGGGTCCATGAGTGCCATAATTATGCACGAGATCCAAAAAAGGGTTGGACAAGGGGGTGGCCCCTTGTTCTCCAAACACTAAACTTATGGACTGAAAGGGTTGTGCATGGCCACCATCAACAAGTAGGTCAAGTGTTGTCTTATTCAGGATAGATTGGTTATCAAAGGATTAAAACCAAGCCCTAGTTTGATTGTAAAGGGTCATGATCGATGGTAAAGGAGCTCTAGCCTATTGTATTGTAGTTTGTAATATAATGAAGAAGGGTTTGAAAAAGGTAAAATTATCATGTGCACTAGTTTATTCCTTGATTTGTGTAGATTTTGTTGTGCATTAAAGTAGATGTGTTGTGGCGCTTGAGTGTGTTTGCACCAAATATTCTAAGACAAAATCCAGATTATCATGTGTCGTGGAAGTTGAAAATATGCCTTGTTCAACTAAGAACTATCTATAACTCATCTTATGCTATTCATGCCTACTCTCAACTCATCCAACTTAACAAGTTACCAAGACAAGGCTCACATCCAACCGTGGTAGTAAAACAACTAAGAAACATAGTTTATATCTTAACATCTGATATCACCTTGCACATCTTAGAATGCCTTGGCATTATCTGGAACTTGTTAGTATCCCCTGCATTCATTGACATTTTGTGGTGGTTAGTAGGTTGCAAGGTCTGTGATAAAGACCAACACAAATGGAGGAGGGTATGCACTGGAATTTAGGGTCAGAACAAAAGTAGTCACGGGTGTAATATTGACTGAGGTAACCTTAGTTTGAGGGTCATAGATATCTAAAGTTCATGTCAATATTCAGTCAAAGAAATGCCCAGAATATATGGATCCATATGAGTTAGGTCGAGTCTCTTATGGAGTGAAGAGTTGTTATTATTGCTATGGGTCAATATTATACTCAAGATTGCAGACTTCATATCATTAGCTTTAACACATAAATTACTGAGAAACAACTAAAAGTGCAATGACAGAGACAAACAATTATACACCATCCATACATTGAATACAAGATATACCCTAGGAAAACTCAATACAAGACAAACCCAACTAGAAGGAGATGCCTCTGCTTTTCTCCTTTCTTTTCTGGATGAAAATTGAATATAAAGAAAGGGGTACTCGCACTGGCTAAATGTGGATGCTACATGGTTTTATTCTTCCTCTATCATGCTTCAATATCACATAACTATGAACATAATATTGAAACATAACTATGAAATAGATGTAAATGCAGAGAACATAGATAAACACAGTTTAACTTGTTTATAGAGAGTTGAAGAAGTTACATGGTCACTAGGTGTTGTGATTTGTCTTACGAGGATCACTTTTTCTTTGTTTATTTTTCTTTCTAATATTGATCCACTCAGTTATGTTGACATGGGTTAGTGGCATTGTGATATAATGATTTGTGAAAGGGAATCATGAACACAAGGTAGTTAGGACTAAGCTTTGCTATTTTCGAATCATGAAGATGCTTTAAACCTCAAAAGAGATTTGATGGAACCAAAGTTAAGTGTGTCTCCCCACAACTACCAAGGGTAACTTGCATAGGCTTCTTCGCTTTCGGTTGAGCCATTTTCTTTGTTGGAGCACATATGTTTCTTTGTAGTACTTACCATCCTTTGGGATTTTTCCTATGTATTGGATGTAGAAGATGTTGGTGAAGATGAATAGGTCCCTAGGAGCTGTACAATTTGTTGGCATGATCTACATCTAAATTGTGTGCTTTCAATGCCTAACATTTCGGTAAAAGTGAGATCAACCCATTATATGAGAAACTAGTTGGGAAACTCACAAATTAGGTTGAGCACTACATAGATATGGGTAAAGATGTTGAGCCCATGACAATATGAGCTCCATTAACTTTAATAAAATGACCGAGGGAGTTCCTAATAGTTACAAGAAAATTATGATACCATAAGTGAAGAGAAGGTTTGGAACTCTTACCTAGACTAGAGTAGTTGTAATAATCATGGTGTTTGGATCAAACTTTGAGAACTAGGGATGAAAGGAGAGGTGCATTTTCCCCTAGAAATAGGGTCCTAGGTTGAATTTTTTTTTCTATCCACCATGGCCTTAAAAATTACAATGAAGTAACACTTGGAATGGAGGAAGAGCTCATTGTTAGTAATCGAGGTTTGATTTTTCCACCCATGAAGAATTTTTGTAGATGGCCAAAGCCCATTAAAACAAAAAAGAGTGCCATCCCTTCAATAAAAAAGTTGTGGGCATATACCTACAAGCTCTAACACTAGAATATCCTTTGATTTCTCCACTATGAAGGTAGGAATGAGGAGCGCCTTTTTCTTTGAGGGAATAGAAATACTAGGCTTCACCTCATCCTTGAATTGATGGGATTTGGAGGAGGGCATATTTTTGCATAGGATCCTCCAAGAAGGCTTGAAACCAAAATCACAATAGCATCCTTGCTTAAGCCAAAATCCACGGGAAAGAAATTATCAAGGAGTATCCTTCTTGCATAAAGTCATTTCTAATGGCTTGGAGGGAACCCTCTCTTTGATGTATCCATGAATTAAATATAGAGATATAACCCATGGATTTCATATGAAAATAGAAGGATTCCCCTGAATGGGACCTCATAAATACTTGAAGATCTGCGGTGACTCCACCTTGTTTTTTAAGACTTGTGTTAGATAGGAATGCAATGGTATTAGTCGAATGAAGACCATATTAGATCTAAAAGGCTTATCTAGTGTTTGTGTAAGTTGCGACTCTTAAAATGTGATGGTGGCACCTCGTTTGGCTTGAAATTCCATGGATATAGTCGGTGACCACATGCTCTCTCTAGTTATAGTTTTAAATGCCAATCCTAATGTGGTCCTAGCTCATCCATTGAATCCTTTTATTGTCGTGTTCATTTAATTAGGGTTAACTATTGCAAGCGTGATGACAGAGCACTCATTTAATGTCTTATTGACCCATTGATGAGTGTTTTTAATGTATCAAATGCAGGATCAACCATAATTTGAGCCTTGAGCTCAAGATAGACTTTGTGAAACTTGAATCTCACGTTGACATGGAATTTGAAGCAATGGATTTACAAATCCTTGATTTCATGAACTGTATTGACTCTTGAATATTTTCTTCACTCCCTAGTTTCTTATATTAATCCCAAAAAAGAGACAACATGCAAATCTAAATTAGTTAATTAGTTGAAAAAAACAATGTTGTCATAAACCTTGTGAAGAACAGTGTTTGATGGCTTGGAGGGATCCCCTCCCTTCATTATTTCTATTAATTTAATATATAAAAAGATATGTGGATAATATGGAAGGGTTCCTATTAAAGGGACCTCATAAAGACGTGAAGATCTGTTATGGATCCCCCTTGTTTGAAGATTCATGTTAGATAGTATCGCAATTATAGTAGTTAGAAAAATACCATACTAGAGCTGAGAGGCTTGCTTGCCCTAGTGTTTGGCAAGAGAAGACTCTTCAAAATATATGGTGGCACCTCATTTGGCATGAGATGCAAGATATAGCCACTAATGATATTCTCCTGAATGGAACCTCATAAATACTTGAAGATCTGCGGTGACTCCACCTTGTTATTAGTCGAATGAAGACCATATTAGATCTAAAAGTCTTATCTAGTGTTTGTGTAAGTTGCGACTCTTAAAATGTGATGGTGGCACCTCGTTTGGCTTGAAATTCCATGGATATAGTCGGTGACCACATGCTCTCTCTAGTTATAGTTTTAAATGCCAATCCTAATGTGGTCCTAGCTCATCCATTGAATCCTTTTATTGTCGTGTTCATTTAATTAGGGTTAACTATTGCAAGCGTGATGACAGAGCACTCATTTAATGTCTTATTGACCCATTGATGAGTGTTTTTAATGTATCAAATGCAGGATCAACCATAATTTGAGCCTTGAGCTCAAGATAGACTTTGTGAAACTTGAATCTCACGTTGACATGGAATTTGAAGCAATGGATTTACAAATCCTTGATTTCATGAACTGTATTGACTCTTGAATATTTTCTTAACTCCCTAGTTTCTTATATTAATCCCAAAAAAGAGACAACATGAAAATCTAAATTAGTTAATTAGTTGAAAAAAACAATGTTGTCATAAACCTTGTGCAGAACAGTGTTTGATGGCTTGGAGGGATCCCCTCCCTTCATTATTTCTATTAATTTAATATATAAAAAGATATGTGGATAATATGGAAGGGTTCCTCTGAAAGGGACCTCATAAAGACGTGAAGATCTGCTATGGATCCCCCTTGTTTGAAGATTCATGTTAGATAGTATTGCAATTATAGTAGTTAGACAAGTACCATACTAGAGCTGAGAGGCTTGCTTGCCCTAGTGTTTGGAAAGAGAAGACTCTTCAAAATATATGGTGGCACCTCATTTGGCATGAGATGCAAGATATAGCCACTAATGATATTCTCTTTGTGGTTACAATTGTAACTACTAGCCCTAATGTGGCCCTAGCTTGGTCATTGACCCCTTTTGCTGTCATTTCATTTATCTAGGTTTTTTTATTGTAGGCATGATGACAATGAATTCTTCACCCATTGATGTGACCCCTTTTTCTATCATCTTCATTTTTATAGGGTTTGTTATTGTAGGCATGATGACAATGACTTCTTGACCTATTGATGTGTGTCCTCAGTGTAACCAAAAGCAAGATTGGCTAGAATTTGAGCCTTGAGCTCAAGATTCACTTCATCAAACTTAGATCTAGTGTTGATGATGTCATTTGAAGCCATGGATTTACAAATACTCAATTTCATGCATTGTCTTGAATATTTATAGTCTTGTTTCGATGTTCTTCCTCGGTCACTTGTTTATATCTTTATATTAATCTTAGAAAGAGACAACATGTAGATCTAAACTATAAATATAGGGGTATAGTTTCACATTTGAACCTCAGGAATTCAGACTTCTCTGAAATCTCGGATCATTATATACAATTAAGATCATCTTCTATAGTTACCTTAGAACCATAGATTATAGGGTTATAGGGTTATTGTTTTAGATCAAGCTCTATTTTCTCAGAGACACTTTTGGTGTAGTTTCATCATGTAGCTCAATGTGAATTTACAGTGATATTGTAATATTGCAGAAAGAAGTTTCAAACATATTACAGATATTTCAGTTGAGATGCTTTTCAAGAAGGAAACATCACTATAGTTTGGATAGGGTGTTGTTCTCTATTTTGATACTCAGTGATGTATGACATGATGTTGTCTCCATTATTAGTGCTATGACGTTATGAAATTCGGTACTATGATCAGTCCTATGATGATGATATATTTTGTGCCATGATGATGTTATTTCTATCTTGATATTCAATGCCATGATGAAGGTTCTACCATGATGCTTTAGTACTACATCAATCCAAAGCTACAGAACTTGGAGATACTGCAAAAGTGATCACTATAATTAAAATTTTTGAATAGAAACCTATAGTGGAGATACTACAAAAGTGATCACTGTAATTAAAAAATTTGAATAGAAACCTACAATCCATTTCTACATAATGAATACAGGGATGTTCAAAATTTCAAGAGTCCTGCTCAACATGGTTCAACATAATGAAACAGGGATGTGCAAAAGGTTTTAGAAATCTGCATTTTCTAAGCTATTCACTAAGCTCTAAGCTCTGCACCAAGCTCTAAGCTCTGGGGTTGAGATTCAAGATCCCTACAAGCTCTAAACTCTGCACTAGCTCTAAGCCTTTTCAAATATTGCTTCCAAAAACACTTCAGATATGCTTAGTGTTTTTAACCTTGTCACACAAGCCACAAATCTGAAATTTCCTTTGGCCACAGGTCTTCAATGATGTCTTCGAAATACTGTTGTTCCAGAAGTTTTTTTTGTAGCCCCTCAATCCAAGGTATGTCACTAGTTCAAGGCTTTTTCCTATCCACAAGGTTAGAGAAATTGTGTCACAAGTCCAATATTTCTTTGTCCATAGATTCAAGTTTTTTTAACTGATGCCTAAGGTCTGAATTTATTCCAAGATCCTTTGCCACAATCATAGGTCCAAGAGTTGTCCACATATCAGAGTACTCAAGTCCAAAATTTTCTCAAGATGTTACAACACATATCTGAGTTTTAATAAATATGACAGATCCTGAGACTGCTGCTGCACAAGTCCCTCACAAGTTTTATTTGTTGCAAGAGTGTAAGCCTAAGGTCTGTATCACAAGTCCGAGAGGCTAATTCAAGTGTTCTGCAAAAGGTAACAAGAGTATTACAATTCCACAGGCCCAAATATTTACCAAAATCATAGTTTCATAGGTTCAAATGTGAATTTAAGTGTCTCAAGTAAAAACTACAGTGCTTTAGATCCAAAAACTATAGTCCCTCAGTTCGAATTGCAGATGTGTCCAAGCTACTATAGGGTTTGCAATTGAATCCTAATAAACATGGTAGGAAATATAAATCTTTTTGACTCTTTTGACACTCCTTTCTCACAACTCTCTCTTATTGTTCTGCCTTCCAACACCAATATATTTCCTTTAACCACGAGTTTCCCAAGTTTCCCTATCTCTTAATCTTTTTAAATATTTTATTCTTTCTTCAATGTTACCTTCCATCATTAATATCCTTTTGTAATTGGTTGTTCCTCTTCCCTACCACGTTTATTTATTTCAAAAACATAAATTTGCAATGGCTTCCTTCCTCAAAATCACTCATTCTGAACCCCATTCTCTAATGCTTCCATTACCATAGATAACTTAACCACCAAAACTCACCATTATTATTCTAGCTAGCCAACCCTATCATAGTGGGTGAACATGACAATATCAACAAGGGTAAAGAGAAATATCCCTTCTACCAATAACATTTTGATTCAAAGATGGATTTTTCATACTAAATTAGCAGAAGATCCTTTCTTGAACTTTGTTTCTTCCTTTGAAAAGGATTGATAACGTTTTATAACTAACTCCAACAAGTAGCCTTGTATGATAATTCACACCTAATAATTAATGATATGGGTCATATAATGGTCCAACTAATGAGGAGAAACCAAAGTCCATATGATCCAATACATGGTCCTCTTCTGTCAACAATTTGGGCCCTTTGTCTCAAGATATCCTCTCTTCTTTGGAAAGAGGACCAAAACAAGTT
This sequence comes from Pinus albicaulis, assembly GCA_034641835.2. Taxonomy (NCBI): domain Eukaryota; kingdom Viridiplantae; phylum Streptophyta; class Pinopsida; order Pinales; family Pinaceae; genus Pinus; species Pinus albicaulis. The sequence goes on along the minus strand of CM076575.1, from coordinate 666,625,867 downwards.
GTTCCAGATATTTCAAAATGGATTGCTCTTCACTTACATTCCTCTCCTTTATGTCACATGTGATGTGAGTGCCAATTTTTATCTTCTTGACTAGGGTGTTCTTCTTTTGTAAATATGACCCTTGATTATGCCATGAAAACCCTCCAAAAATTTCTTGAATGAAGGGATTTCCTATTCATGCGTGAAGCTAGTGGAATGTGACAAGTCATCCAAGATACCTCCAAATATTTTATTTGTGCCTTGGGGAATGTGAAAGATACCCTTAATAGAAAAAAAACATAAAAATTCATAGCCAAGTGCCCCAAATGTGATATGTTTCCACTTGTGCAATTTTTCTTCCAAATACGTGAACTCAAATAACAAAACACACCTTAAAATACATGAATGTCTCTCAACATGTGAAAGAAAAAGTAAACCCTTACCCTAGTCTTCCTCTGTTGGCATTTTGGGTCTTTTGTCACAAGATATCTCATCTTATTTGTAAAGAGGACATAAACAAGCTTTTTAGATGTTTCTAAATGGAATACTCTTCACCTATGCCATTCTCCTTTACACCACATGATGCGAATGCCAATTTTTACATTCTTGATTATGTCATTCTTCTTTTATACATTGACCCTTGAATACACCAAGAAATACTCCAAAATAATCTTAAAGGATGGGAGCTCCTCTTCATGCATGAAGCTAGTGATGTGACAATTTATCCAAAATTCCTCCAAATATGTGATTTGTGCCTTGGGAAATGTGAAAGGTACCCTCCAATGGAAAAAACATGCATAAATATTTGTGGCCAAGTGCCCTAAACATGAGATGTTTTCACTTGTGCATTTGTGTCTCGTATTGATGCTCAAACTGGCACCCCAGTTTTGCAAGGCTCACAAGGTGTCACTTTGGTTCAACTCAGGGTTGTTGCCACTATGACCTTAACAATGAATCCTATCACTTTAGATTACTTATTGAATCCTGGGGGTAACCCAATGCACAAATTTATGGGGTCTTTTATGTGACTAGATCACTAGCACTGAAAACCATCTTTACAATGGATGGTTCAACATCTTGATAATCCAAATCATGTTGACACAACTTTTGTATTGATTATTCCTTTCATCACAACACCTCCACTAGATATTGATGTTGTTCATAAAAATATTTTTGGCTCTCTTCACTATGGAAACAATATTACTCTGATGCCATTATGCCTACCTTTGCAACTATCACATTTCACTTCTATCCCATCGGGGAATTAGCTTTCATCGATGAATGACTACACAATAGGACTGTATGAGCCAATCATTCATGTCGTCGATGTAATGCCCACACGACATGGACATTCGATGATCTATCATAACGAAACGCTCATTGATATATTTCATAGAAACCAAACCCATAACAACAAGATACATTCTATTGTTTAAACCTACAAGTAATGGAGATATTATATTCTAAAAAAAAATGACCATCAACACCAATTGTAAGCCTTTACCTACACTAAATAATCCTTAGAAGTTAGTTCCCATAAAATTTATGAAATATTTTCCCTAGTACTAAATAATAACTAAATAAGATTATGGGTATTCTAAAGAATATTGGTACATTCCTTTGAAATCCTTGGTTGTGCCTCCCTCTTCGCATTATCTTCATAAAATCTTTAATTTCATTACTTTATCACATTCCCAATTCATTTATTCTTCTCACACAAAGAAATGGAGATTTTAGGTAGATCTCTCGAAATTTGTCTTGATCGAAGCAGTGAAGACGCTGAAATGTTGAGCATTTTAGAACTTGAGCCCTAGTTTTAGCAGGCCAAGCTTCGAAGAATTCAGTCCAATTGCATGGGCATGGAATAGCTCAATTTTATCTTCATTTCAACCCTGGTATGTAATAACCTTCCCTTCCCTCATCAATACTTGTTGTTATGATATCATTTCAAGGTCAAAGTTATGTTCAATGTCTACAGATAATTTCATAGATAAACAATAACAGACGGAAAAGTCAAACTACGGTTACTGGTAATTATTTCCTTCAATTAAAATAGATGAGCCGAACAGAGCTAAGCAGTGACACACCGAGCCAAATTTTTCTTTAATTAATGATTAAAGACATGTTTAGCCTTAAGGTCAGGGACGCTGGAAGGACTGAGATAACTAGGTCTTTAAATTGGGTTTTCAACCAAACAAATATGAGAGTACATTTACGGCAATAACTGGAAAAAATTATGCCTTAGGTGTTACAGACGAGGAACTTCCATAGCTCTCAATCCCAGAGAATTATATATATGTGACCTAACCTATATTTTTTACAGCTGATGAAATTCCTAGGTTTGGCAGCTGGTACCTAATTAGGAGGTGGGAGCTGCGGAGACTGTCAGGTCAGAGAATTACTGCTTAGTATTTTGTTTTTGATGCATAGAATTGTATCATAGTCTCATGCCCATTTATTTCATCCAACACCCAAATATCATACATGGCTACATTGCATGACATCAGATGACAACTCATTCAAATCACCAGGCTGCATAACCAAGAATTTTCTTCTCGCTCCATTTTATTGGGAGGAGCTCGAGAGCCAAGGTTGGACACTATTAGAATCTGTTGTCTTATATTCCTATGTTTTTTTTGTCTGCCGTGCTGCTGCACATTGCCTGCCAGGCATGCAATTAGCTTGCTGGTTTCTTGCTATCCTCGTGTAAATGGCATCTTCAGGGGATATACATTCGCGGATGAAATAATATCATTAATATAATTTGACGCTTAATCCTATCTAAACCCTTTTATCCTCAATTATATTAGGAGTTTTATTGAATTTGAGTGGGACAATAGAATGGAAGAAGAGAGTTTCATCTCAGTGGGAATTACAAACAAATAGAGGTTTAGTTCTGCTGATCGATGATATAGATTCATAGGCGCCCAAAAAGAGGTAAACTATATCACAGGTTTTATTGAAATTCAGCGAGATGATAGAACAGAAGAAAATATTTTCATCGTAGTGGGATGAATGAATGAATGGATGGTTCAGTTCGGTTGATCGATGACACAGTTTCATAGGCGCCCAAAAAGAGGTAAACCATCTCTTCCCTCCTCATGCTAAAAAACAATTAGAAACTTAATCCATCTCTTCCTCTCTTCACAGTTCATGCGCATTCACGATTGGGACTCAATCCCAATACCTCCTAATGGCAAGATCAGAAGGGGCTTTATGGTCTTTGTTGCTCTTTCCATGGATGCTTCTGCTTCTTTAGTGTCATGGTGCCCGTTATCTTCCTCCTACTTTGTAGCTTTTTTTGCCCCTACGAGTTCAAGGATTAAGGTATTTCACAACTTGACTGAGTTTGTTCCATCTCTGTGTTCACTTGTAGTATACACCACTACTTTTCTCAAATATTTATGCTAGATACAGTTACTAGGCATTGCAGTCCATGTCCCCAATTTGACCTGGGAAAACTTGCTTCTGCTTTACAGCAGCCCTTGGCAAACCCCCTGGAATGTATCCAGTTCTATTGTATCTGTATTTTGCTTGGGTTCTATTTGACACAATATATGTTTACACATTTTAAAGTAGTCAATTAATAAAAATGAAACCGATTGGGTAGTTATCAATAGCCTCTATCTCATCTTGTACTAGAGAACATGTTTGAAAATCAAATGGGGAGGATGGCCTTGTATTGGGCCAAGCATTGTGTAGATAATATTAGTACTTTTATATATCAATATCAACATTTTCTACATCAATAAAGTGTTTTATCCTATTGTTGTTTCTTAATTGGGCTCTCTCATTGGTTAGAGTCTGATATTTAAATTTTATATTACCTAGAGAACTGATATTTAGGGTGAATTCTGGTAAGCGTGGTCTTGGGTTACTTCTCTTCTAGGATGCTAATTGAAAATGGATTCTGTATTTTTTTAATAGTTTCAAATTGTTCTGCATTGCTATTTTCTTTGATTTGTATTGGGCCTCTGTGTAATCTTTAACAAACAAATTTCCAGGGCTAGATATCTTGGCCAATGGGCCAACTGTCAAACGCACATTGCTATTTTCTTTCATCTGTACTAGGCCTCTGTGTAATCTTTAATAGGGCTAGATATTTTGGGCAACTAGCGAACTATCAAATGAATGCATTAGAGGGCTTTTGAGTTGCAAATTAACAATAATTCTTGGTTTTCATCTGTAGCTGTAATCATATGCTTTTGATGTGAGCTTCTGGCCATGATAGACAGGTCTTTTACTTACGATTTTCTCCACTTATGTGCTTCAGGATGCAGCTCTTTACACTATGGAAGGAGACCAAACCTCCTCCACTGTGTGTGATGACTAATTCGCATGATGATCTAGCCTGGGAATAACTCCAAGTGTGGGTCTTGTAAATTATTGCCAGTGGGGTCACTCTTTGAATTAATGGCCATTCATTTCAACATTAAACTCTTGCTATGGTGATCACTCGAATTCATGGATGAGTGTGCTAGCTAGAGTATCCCATACTGATAAGACATAAAATATGCATCACGGTGGAGGGGTTGTGCCATGTTCTCCCTTGTTTATTCTTAGTGGGGCAGTGTCCATGCACCTCCCCACCTATTCCCTCTCCATCACCCCATCCGAGGAGGATGAATCTTTGGGAGCCATATCCTTTCAACTCTGCCTGAGGAAAATTTTCCCAATTTTATCTCATCTATCTTGCCTGGTCTATGCATCCTGCATTAGCCAATAGATGTGAAATTTTATTGCCCTTGTGCTTGGCATGCGAGGTGAGGACCATTGGTACATGGGGGATGAGGATTGAAATATTATCTATTCTACTTTCCAGTCTCTATCTTTTAAAGACTCTCTTGAAGAGGATCAATGAATGATCTTGGTGGTCATGTTGATGATGAGCTAGGAATATCCTTTAATTATGAGCTGAGAGAAATGTTGGAATGATTGTCTAGAGCAGATCTTCTCCAGAGGACTCTATATTTCTAATTGCATATTAATTGCATTGAATTTGAGGCAATGAGATATGGCTATGTAGAAATGAAATAATCTGAAATTTCTATTTTCCCTGTACGAGACATGTAAATTGCATATTTTAACCAATCAAGTCCCAAACAATTTACTCTCTTATACGATGGTTACTATTTTTTTTTATATGACTGGTACTTTTATTACTTTTCTACTTGGATTGATAAACATTGTATGAATCATGTGGGTTGTTCCACCTGTCTAGAAGGGTATAAAACTAGGTTTTTCATTCATGAAGGATTCCCAATCAATTTCTTAAGAATGAACAATCTGATAAATCTTGCATTTATCTTCATTGATTAAAAGGACATAGCACACATTGACACTATTATTAAAGCAAAACATGTGATAACAGAAGCCCAACTGGAGAAAGAAAACATCTATTTTGACATTAAAACATTATTTTTTGGATTTTTCTCATTGAATCTTTTTTAATCATAAAATGAATTATATACCATCTAATACCTTACTTTTCTCTATTTTAATATCGTTGTATTAAAGTTTATATTATATCATTTATCTTGTCGTATGTACAGTGATCCTTGAACGAGTCTTTAAAGTGTAAAATTGAACTGGATTAATAGAATATTAGAGTCTTAGATCAAGGCCTCTTTCTACTTCCATGGTAGCTACATTGACCTTGATTTAGAGGATGTGAAACCTGAGAGGTCAACATATTTGCTTTAAAATAATCAAACCCCCAATTCAATGTTTTGTTTGTATGTTTATCAATTGCTACATTGACCTTGATTTAGAGGATGTGAAACCTGAGAGGTCAACATATTTTCTTTAAAATAATAAAACCCCTAGTTCAATTTTTTGTTTGTATGTTTCTCGATTTCTCTTGGGTGGCTGTCTAATCACTGAAAATAAAGAACAAGGGCACACTCTCATTCTTGGATTTATGTATCTAGATGATTTCTCTTCGGTGGCTCTCTAATCACTGACAATAAAGAACAAGGGCACACCCTCGTTCGTGGATTTATGTAGCTAGATGCTTGACGCATATGATTGGTCTTGGATACACTTTTGTTGGTCAAAATAAAATTATCTATGAAAATACATTGGGTGTAATTATTGTATGTCATGCTTAGATCCTTTGGGAAGTTTTTTTTTTTTTAATTAATGTCATTTTGCCCTTTGATATACACCAATGACTTTATTTATGTGCTATTGTGCACTCACACTAATATATAAACACATGTTGCAGATGCTTTAATATGATTTAAGGTCCATCCCCTTATAACCTGAAGATGTTAATGTCTCATTTCTCCCTAACCAGCTCTATAATTTATTTATTGACAGCTATCGTTATGGTAGCTTTTGTTTGACTATATGTTTAAATAGTTTTTTTTTGTATTTTTTTCACATGGAGTTGTCATTTGAAATGTGAAACGTTTAAAATCTGAGATGCCTTATTTTTTTGTTTGTTTGTTAACACGCCTAACCTGTGGCTTTTTGAGTAACCATGACCAATGGACAGCTGTCAAAATCACCTAGGTGATCACACCCAGCCTGCGCCACACCAACCCTTAGGATGGCTAGATTTTTGTCCACAGGGTTTCAGACCAGTGACCCTTTCACCATGGAGTGCCTTAACATAACACCCTGTCAATGTCTATTCTACACCCCATGGGCTATCTAACATGCTTTATTGAAAAACATCCTCTATGAAATTAATTTCCATAATTTGCATGTTTTACTTTATTTTCTTTCAATTTTTGCAATTCAGCATTTGTAATGCATTATTGATAAGAAAAATTTGTGCCGTGATTTGTATGCAAGGGTGGATATTTTGTTTTCTTGTTGTTTCTTAGAATTTTTTTTAATGAGCTCTAACCTTGCACATCTCTGATTTTATGTAATTTCAGATTTTGTGGCAGGATGATGATAGTGGGTCAAAGTGGGCATGGGGTGACGAATCAACATGTGTTATTATCCCAATGATATCTAAGTGGTGTGTTTTCCTACACCAGCGTAAAACGATGAGGTTTGATTCTAGTTTCTTTTTCATTTACGTGTTGAAACATGTTTATGCATTATGTTGGTGTTTTCTCTTTTTATGTAAATACAATGATGTACCAAAAACATGACTTTTATGTGTTGTAGCTTTTGTCATAGAATTCAATTCTCCTTCAAAAAATATTTGTTTTTAAAATCTTGGTTCCCTAACTAAACGCAACACTTTATTTCTTGAAAAGTTCAACTTTCTGATTTTTAAAATTATTTTCCATTTTTTATTGCATACCAACTTGACATTGTTTATTTCTAAGATGTATGTGTGTTTATGTTATCTAAATTCTTAGTAATAGAAATGTTTGCACCTTCCTTTCAAGCTGGCATATTTTGAGTTTTTAGCTTGATTTGGATATTTAGTTTGGTATTCTTAACCTTTCATGGTTGGTTAGTTGTGGAAGGATTGATGTTTAAGAAGGCTTTGTTGGATGTGCATGTGACTTGTCTTCAAATTTTGATGCTACATCTTAGAAAAATACTCAGATGTTTCCCTTTCATAGTTATTTCTAATTGATGTATGCATATTCATTCCTTGGTATTTTTTCTACATATAAAAATTATATGAGATTCATTTTTAGTTGCTGATGTCACTTTTCACAAGCTGAAAGGTGCGTGAACACTGTCACGTAATGTTCCAGGTACTGCAATGCAAAGACTAGCTCTCATTACCTTGTGTGATTAAGTCATCTTAACATTTATATGCCACAATTGAATAAAAACCACTTTTGTACAATTCACAGACTGGTTGTGTAATACAATTCACCAAATCCATGTTTTATCTTGGCACAAATCAAATCCTGCAATGAACTCTTTTGAAGGGATATTTTTATACATGCACAAACATTTTTTTTGTTTTCTTTCATATCTAAGATAAGAAAGTTATTTATTTATATAAAAACTCTCCAAAATCAAGAGCTAGTCATTCTGAATGGTAGGAAGCATTCTTCTGTGTTGATGGTATTCCAAATAATAGTACAAAATTTGGACAAATCAAACCATAAGATTTGCAAATTTGTTATAGTTTAGTTTGGCTGAATTATTTGCTTAGATCCCATTAGGTTTAGTCAGAAAATCATTTCAAGTGGGATATGTGGGATGATTTAGAGGGTATTTTTTGAGGGTACGATGACTACTACCATAATTTTTTCTCAAATGATTTTTCTTTTTTTTTCTTTTTGAATAATTCTAAATCTATTGATATAACACATAACAGTACAAAACTGCCCCTGCTTCAGCTAAGAGAGCCTAATAGCATGGCTTGATGGTCACAGAAAGCATGAATCTGGACTACCCACCGAGGGGAAACCAGTCCCAGAGAAATTTGTCTTGTTGCCCTCATAGGGGAAACCGACATTAGGTTTAGATAGTTTAACAAAAAAATACATATGAAAAAGACAATCTGCTCTTTCAGCAGAGGATAATTGAACATAAAAACAAAAAACAACCCATGAAACCTGGGTTGAGGAGTTGTGTTCCACCGTAGGCTGTCCTGGCTACTTGTCATTAACTAGAGAGGGAGGTTCCTCCATGATGCGGCACCTGTAGTCTTCGCTGCTGCCCTCTTCATCTGCAGTGGGAGCACCAGTGGCTTTGTCAGTGTTCTCCTTCATCTGTTCCTGAGTCTTGTCATCTCGAGCAATATTCAGTTGCGTCTTGGAATCCTTGGCCTCATCTTTGTGAAGAGGGGCGAGAGCAGCAGGGGGAAAGGGATTAGTAGCAGAAGGTGGGTTGGGACAGGTGGCTTCCTCCTTGAGGGTGACAATGATGAAGGCTGTAATAACAGGCCTATCCATTGTGAAATAAAAGCAAAACTCCGCTCTTTGGGAGGTCTGACGGAGGGGTGAGTGAGAGGACGGTGATGGAGTAGGGGAGACAATGGTGTGGGTAGAAGGAGGCATAGGAGACATCACATGGGGAGGCAGAGAGCTCGGGATGGAGCATGCTTGCTCACCGAAGCGATTTATACCTCTTTGGCCTCGGGTTTTCGGGTAATGGCCACACGAGAAGTCCTCAGAGGAGGAGTCTGTGTGGGGGAGGACCGGGAAAGAGTGGCTCGGCCCCTACTGCCCCCACGACGACATATCATTCTGTGACGAAGCCTAGGCATTGTGGTAGAGAGGCGCACACAACGTCGACTGGGGGATGGGCGAGAGTGATGCTGCATAGAGAGACTAGGCAAGGCAGGCTGAAAGCAGGGTTGGGGCTTCGAGCAGAAGAGCCTGCTCTAAGAAAAATGGAAATCCGGCACCGTTTCAAGACAACAGAGAAGCAGACAGCGCCTTCCAGTGTGCATTCGAGCACTTGGCTCGGCACAGGCAGGAGGGCAGGAGCTTCTCTGCAGAGCTATGGACTTGCATACAGAATGTTTGTCATGCGAGAAACTAAATTCGATCTCCATTAAGAACCAGAGGGCATGTGCAAAGCAGTGGCAGAGAAAATTGAAGGTGCAGTTCGAGTGCAGGCTAGCTATAGTAATGGTGTAGTAAATGCAGCTGTGGGTGGCCATATGGCCACCCCACGCCAATGCCATTGGGATACATCACGGGACGGGCGTCCCATCAACCTTGGCTGTCATCCGCATCCGGAGTTCTCAAATGAATTTTTAAACTCCGTGCAAAACTTAAAAAATTCCCAATGTCTCTCTTTCATATGAAGGGCATGATTGGTTTCACTAGATTCTAATGTGGACTAGTTTATTGCATCATCACATAAATTCTCATCATGATTAGTTTCACTAGATTCTAATGTGGACTAGTTTATACATGTTCTACTTGTCATAGAGATGCTTAGACTTTTCACAAATTTAAATTCTGTCATTAAGTGTAGCTTCAGACTTGGAATTGATCAGAATCTTGGATTTTATTCACAGTGATGATTTTGGTCCCTTCTATAGACTATGTACCTTAGTCTTTTGGTCCTGTAGCATAGAGTATATCATAGTCTTTTGATTCATTTTGCACAAACGTATAGAGATGCTCAGTCCTTTATGTCATAGATAAGACTTGTTTTGCATGTCTTTAAGTTCATCATTTGTACATTTAAATGCCTCAGAGATGATCCACATGGTTTTGGTTTCTTTTAACTTCATATCACAATACACTTCTATCCTCTGTCTCACAGTGCCACAGATTTGCATTTATGACGAATATTATGGTCTTTTTAGATGTCAAAGATGGATAGTCTCCAAAATGAGTCGAGCTGACTTATATAGTGTTAGATAGACCTTGTATCGTTTCATGTTGGTGTCATCATTGATGCCTGAATCTTCAAATATTTGTTGCTATATTAAGCTTGAGATACCTCATAGAAGTGTCACAACCTTTTTGTATTGATCAAAGAACATTACCTCAGATATTCATTTTTTCCCAAACAAACTTGCTTCAATCATTATGGAAATTTTGGACTTGTTCATACTCTCAGACTAGCCTTTGAACTCAATAGTAATAGATGTCAGCTACAGTATTTTGGTTACTCAAGCTATACAAATATCATGAATACACTTGGTCTTTTTGATTCAAAAAGGAGCGCACTGTCATGCTCAGATTGCCACTGAAAGTATTGTCACAGTAGGTTGTCTTCTTTTAACAGATTTCATATAAGCCATTTGCTTTTTCTTTGAGTACTTTGTAGATTATAAAGATAATGACTTGTATGCTTATCATAGGATAAGGTACCTCTGAAATTCACATTAGTACAGGAAACTTACTTCATAAATCAACATAGAGACTCAAATATGTGTACCTATGCCAAATATTTTGTCGATAACAGAGATATGAAGTTCATCCTTGATTTACAAAGATAATGCCATAGAGTCTTTGCATGGATTATAGGTCTCTTTTTCTAGCCCTTAAGTATTTCGGTCCTTCCTTTATTGATGTGCTCAGTTCACAGGAATCTTGATGTCTTTCTTCAACTTGAATCACAGAGATACTGTGCCTCTTTCAATTCGTATTTTAAGGAAAGGATGTCACAGAATTTGTATGATACTTTTCTTAAGGTGCCAAAAGGATAATTAAATAATCCAACAAACTGTTATGTTCAATTTACCTTTCCTTCAACCTAGCTCTGATACCATGTTGAGAAATCAAGATTCTTGTATATTATGGTAGATTTCTCTTAACTTGATAATTAATTGTGAATGTTTGTTGGCTTCGTGTTACTTATGTTATCTTCTTCATCAAGCAATTACCAAAAGTACAAAACATGAAGATCAAAAAGAGACAAAGAACACAAGAAATTAGGCTCCAAGCCAGGGAAAAGCCCCATAAGGGGGAAAACCCAAGAAAATCCTCTTCTTACAGACACAGATCAACGTGAGATATCCAAGACCCAAGACCAAGACCGAGACTGCCACAAACACCCAAGTCATCCCTTCGCCCATCCATTTCAAACAAATCATGGTCAACAGAAGTCAACGCTGGTCAAATCTCAGAAATCTAGTCATCTCCTAAAATTTCAGGCCTGCAATACCAAAAAAAATAACTTAGAAAATTCCCATGCTTGAACAGAAACTAGGGCAGAAAACATAAATTTATCTCCTTTGACTTTCGCTGAAATTCTACTTCTTGCACAGAAATTGAAGTGATGGATGAATGATAAAATGAGATTGAACTATCTTGTATTTATACATGTCCAGGAGGTCGAATGGATGCCTCTTTAGGCCATCTTGTCCAGGAGGGCCGAATTGGTCTTTGTGGTGACATTTTTGAATCTTTGACTTGAAAAATAAATTTTCTTTTTCTTTTACAAGTCCACATGGGACCTTGGCTCAATTACATTTCATTGAATCATGATAAATTTTCTCTTGACTCAATTGACACTAAAAGCATGAGGAACATGCTTTGATTAGAAATAGAATAATAATAACAATTAATATAATAAAATTATAAATACATCAATAATACATTTGAATTACATTATGAAGACCGACGCTAGTTAAATTTTCAACAAGGTCATTTAACTAGAAAAGGATATTACAGTCCTCCCTTCCTGACATTGCTTGTTCTCAGGAAATTGCACATTCGTGTATTGTAAGATCTTTTCTTGCACATATGTAGCCTAATTTAAAATTTTATGAATATATTTGAAGGCTTCATTCACTGTGTTGCGATTTCGTGCCTTCATTTCCCATATAAACAACTCGTGGCTGCTAAGATATGCATAGAGATCCTTGGATTTCATTGCCACATAATAGTAAGCTTGATGTTCTAGTGACTAATTGTTGTGGTGTGCCTCCACTGGACTGAAAATCCTTAAACTACTCACATACAGTAAGTGGCACTCTATTAATTTTATCCTAAAAAATGTCATATTTATTTAGAAATAGAATGAATGGTGTATCTCTGAAACATGAATGCTCCACAACATTCTCAAAAAGTTCTTTACTGAAGGTCATCTTATTTCTCAGCCCAATTTTGGTCATATTCACTTATAGAAACACAAAAGATTACAGTTCGTACATTCTCAAATATCTGCAGCCACTTACAACCTTCATTTAATCCTTTAGTATTTACTCTAATAAGCTAATACTTCACAATTGGAGTTGGACACTCAAATTTTTCATTATAAGGTTCTAACATTGGACTGCGATCATCAGTTGAAAATTATATAAATGCTAACCCATTACTTTGAGTCACTCTAGCATATAAAATGTTAGATTCTGACGGATTGTATGCATTAATTGATACCTCAACAACCCGTTCCTAGAAGTGACCAACAACATCAGGGAGGACACGCAACTCATTTCTTCTTGCATATGTAGCTTGAATTGCAATGTCCCTCCACATTTAATCAACTATTCGGGCATACTCACGTGTTACAGTTGGGAAAAAACCATCTAAATTCCCCATTGCCATAATTTCCAGAACCCAATTGGAAAAATGTTTCAATTTTGGATTGAGAGAGTAAGTACATTTAGCAACTTCTTTATCATCACTTTCATCTGAGGAAAAAACTTGTTCATGTACACTAGAACCATCTATATCTGCTAAGCTTTCCTCCTCAAAATGCTCACACCCCTCAAGAAATATGCAAAGATATTTATATAGGTTGCACTGTATCATCAGTTCGATGTTTTGTAGCTCCTCCTGTGAAAATTTCTCACTCTTGTAGAGAATTTTTTCTTGCTTGAAAATTGTACTAGCACCAAAGCCTTCATATCCAAGTAACGAGAGCTTTTGAATCTTCTTTTGCTTGAAGCATTCTTGGACAAAACTACTGGAATTTTTATCTGTATTTTCCCTCGATCCATGATAGTTATTCTGAGGGGTAGGTAACAATAGTAAGGAACACATCAACCTTGTTGAGAAATTAGGGCATTTAGTTCAATTTCTCTTTCATGATAATCAATTGTGAACTTGTTATGCTTATTTTACTTATATCTTATCTTTGTTAGCTTGTTATGCCTTTCATCAAGTCAATTATCAAAACACAAGAGACACAAAGTTTAGGCTCTTCAAGCCAGGGAAAAAACCTCTCCCTCTTGGAGAGGAAAACCCAAAAGAATTTATTCTTATAGATCTTCCATTGACGAGTACCATAACCATGAAATAGACCCTTGACACCAGTATGCCTCCAAGACTCTTGTCACTACTTTTCTCAACTTCTGTAGCTGATCTCTTCTTTTTGCACCGCACTACACATTTACTAGGGAAGCTCGATCCCTAGTTTAGCAGCCCCAAACTGTGTGCTTCTTCTTGGCATCCTTTTATCTTATCCTTAGCTTCCTAAAGTCTTCTTCTCGGCCTACTTCCAACATCCTTTGGACATCTTTCAAACTCAAGACCGAGCCTTTCTTCATGCTGTTGTAGCCTTCCTCTTTAGTGTGATTACCTTCAGCCTCCCTGCGATATGCAAGGCAAACTTGCAGACCAAAACAGAGATATGATAAGACTTTCTTCCTTCGATAACACACCTCATTTCTTGTCCTAATCACATATCATTTCAACATTGTATTACCTTATTCAGACATTGTTCTACAGACTAGAAGAGAGACTTATCTTTTGTTGTGATAGCCTTCTGTCTGAAATGTGTGAGATGGTATAGACCCAGAAAAAAGGTAAGTATACCTCTTCGTTTATTCCCAGACTAGCCTCCTATTCTCGCATCAATGTAGACCCAAACTTCGCTCTTCTATCACATACATGATCTGAAATTTCTTACACCATAATGAGACTGCATCATCCTTTATATAGTGACTAGATTTAGCTTGTAGGCCGACATGAGGTTTGTGTGTAAGCCAACTTCATCAAGGAGAATATTCACCATATTTAAGCTGACTTGCAGAGAATATTGACAAGGTCTTGAAGGCATACATTTACATCAATAAATTGTCTTTATAAGTGTAACACCAATTCATATACATGACTCTAAATTATATATATTTATGACAAGATGAAAAACCCCTAAAAGACATCAAGAAGAAGTCTTTGACCTATAATAAAAAACTCCTTGCTCATGAAACCCATGATGCGCAAGTATTACAAAATAAAGTTTATTATCTTTGTCTTCTTCATTACATAAATTCATAATTACAAGTCATTATGAAGACCAAACTTAGTTAAACATTCCAACATTCCCTCTTAACTAGGAAGGTATTCATAATGGTACATGGTCACTCTCAATATGAAGAATCTCATAAAAGAATTCAATTGGTAATCCATATGTTATAGCATCTTATTAACTAGCATTGTCATAGTGCAAGGCCTTCATTAACTATTCCATGTCTTCACAAGACCATAAACTACAATTCTGGCGAGGCCAATGATTATAGACATCTTCATCATTGTCTCCAAGGTACATACTCCACCTGCGTGTTCTGTGGCCTCATAGGACTATTATTTTGGGGGATAGCTAATCCTCAAAGAATACCCATCCTTCCACAACTACTCTTGCCTTGGATACCCTAATCCATCCCCAAAAGAGTATCATATGCCAGATGATTATCCAATCCCACATTCTGTCTTCCAGGCGAAGACCAAAATTATACGTCTATCTCTCCCTCTTAATTAGGGAGGAAATACCCATTTCTATCAAGGAATGCTCCCAAGCTCCCTCTTATCCAAGGAATTTTCAAGGCCTCCTCTTAGCTAAGGAATTGTCCAGGATCCTAGGGACTTGCTTCAAAGTTTCTACCAGGTAAGAAACTTATTACCAAGCCCCCTCTTAATCAGGGACCTGTAGTAGCAATGATGAAAACAATGAGCTACTCATGAAGAAATACTTTCTTTGATGTCATGAATTTCTTCATTGTTGAGGAGTCTTCATCTTTGGGATATCTTCATTAGGGCTCAGATCACCCATCACTTTTCATTTTTGTCCGAAAGTGATCCATCAATATTTCATCTGTCTATCTTCATATCATGTTGCTTTCCTTTGAACCATACTTCTTCCAAGGATCTTACATCATGAAAAATGGTTATCAACCTGTGGAAGACATATACTTCCCTTTGGATGCCCTGAATAAGCTCATCAGATATTATTCAATTATAAATATGAATACTTAAATCAAAATTTACCTTAGTGATGATATTTCACCATGAAATTCTTTTTGTATGCATTGACATCCTTTTTTATCTCCTAAAGATATTTATGGTCAAGGGTCTCTATCTTTTCCAGACTTCTATTAGAGTCCACATATCTTCCCTGGAGATCTCCTAGTCAAGTCTTCTTGGCTTCCTTGGATGTTGATTTCTTCTTTCCATGATTTTACTTCCCATGATATCTTCCTTTTTCTTTCTCCACATTTTTATTTCATTCACAGGAACTTCCATTGTGCAATTCCTTGATAATGTACAACCACCTCATATTCCATATGAGGAAATATTATGTTGATTTCATCTAGTGTAGATCATGCCCTTTTGGCTACCTGTGCATCAGAAGAGTTTCTACTTTATATTTTGATCATACTTCTAAAGATAGAAGTATACTACTTGCAACCACATGGCATGACTTCATAGCATCCAATGTCAACATATATATATACATGTACCTCATTCTTTTCCTTTTGAGTCATCCTACAACAGGTTTCCTTAGAATGAAAGAGTTTCATTTTCTTGATCTGCTTCATAAATATGTCATCATATTCTAATCCCAAAATTTTGTAAGTTAGAATTCTGTTGAGATTTTATTTCTTATTTTTCAATTAAATCTGGAGAAAATCTCATGTAGATGACAATAATAGGATTTGTTGCTACATTGGCTCCATCAGTTTCTGATGAGGAGTTAATGCATCCTATATTTGTTGTGAGAGAATTTATGAGTTTGTTTTCATTCACAGCTATAAAATGCAAGCCCGTAGAGGCAAGTGAGCATGAGGAGGAATGTGTAATGAGGAAGGCTGAGAAGATGAGAAACTCTGCTATTGTATTTCTGCAGTTGATTAATGAGATTGCCGATGCCCTGTTAGGTGGACATAGCCCAGATTGGTTGGGTGAACCACATTAAATCTGTTGTTCTTTATGTGTGTTTGAATGTTGTGTGTGTCATTCAATTTATATTTCCACTGCTGTATCTCTAACAATTGGTATCGGAGCTTGAAGTTGGAGACAGAGCGACGTTGCTGGTAGCAAGCGTAAGAAGGCTGGAGGAGCCGTGGGTCTGGTTCTGCGCTTCATTTGTTTTGCAGAGCCGTCAGCTGTGAACGCTGTGTCGTGGCCGCATTGAACAAGGAGAAGTCGCGTTTGAGCCCGCTCGTCGAGGCGGTGAGCCGGCCGCCGTATTTTGGTGAGCTTCCACAACAAGCAGATGTGACGTGCAGGTGCGCGCCCGCGGTGGCAAAGGCGGAATGGAGCGCACATCGTTGAATTACCGCACAAAATGATGTGTATTGGAATGCCTTGGATATATATATATATATATATATATATATATATATATATATATATATATATATATATATTAAATTCCGGTTGAAAGGAAAAAGAAAAGTCGTATTTACGAGAAAAAATCAACACAGTCACATATCGTGACAAATTCGATTTGAAATTTGGAGAAATCGAGCGTTGAACTTATAAATGTTTTCATTAAGGTGCTGTTGCATTAAGTATTTGAAGGTGTTGTTGCCAGGAGCGTATTTTAATTCAAATCAATTTCCATTCATTTAAAATCGATTTTATTTTTTGCAAATTGAAAATCAATTGCAATGTTTAAGAAACAAAAACAAATCGATACATATAAAAAAAGGATTTGAATTTACATTGAATTGTAATAATTCAATGTGTATTTTAAAAAAAATTGATTTGAGGGGTGATTTTAAAGTTAAATCGATTTTGTTAAGAAGGGTGGCATTTTTTATTAATTTGAAAAGTTTATTTTATGCCATGATATTATAAGGTGAAGGGCATTTAGAAATTGATTTGAATATTAAATTGCCATTTGCACATGGTATTAAAGAAGGAAAGGCATTTTATAAAGGTGAAGGGTATATTTTTTTTTTAAGGGCATTTTTTATTAAAAAAGGCATTCTTTATTAAAAAGTTGCAATTGGAGGTTGTTTTTTGTGACACAATATGGCAAAAACACAAAGTGCCCGGTTTGAGATCGAGAAGTTCAATGGAAAAAACAACTTCGAGATCTGGAAAGTGAAGATGTATGATCTACTCGTGCAACAAGGCGTGGCGAAGGCGCTGTTGGGAAAAGCCAAACAGCCTTACACCATGACAGATAATGAATGGATGGACTTGGATGAAAGAGCACTGAGCGGAATTTGACTGTGTTTGGCGAATGATGTTTTGTTTAACATCGTGTCAGAGAAAACTGCTGTTGGTTTGTGGTCAAAGCTTGAAAAGCTGTACATGACAAAATCCTTAACCAATAGGATTCTTCTGAAGCGACAGTTGTACAGCTTGCGCATGAAATAAGGTACGATGATAACTGATCATCTGAATACCTTTAATACTCTCCTGGTTCAGTTAGAAAGTATAGAAGTAAAATTTGAATCAGAAGATAAAGCTGTAACTTTATTATGCTTGTTGCCCGAGTCATGGGATCATTTTGTTACTTCTATAAGTCTTAGTTCATCAGAAACCCTTGAATTTGATGATGTTCTTGGAGCTTTATTGTCCGAAGAAACAAGGAAGAGGTCAAATTCAGAAACCTCCACATCAGAAGAAATGATGGTCAGAGGTCGTTCTAAAGAAAGACGCTTCAGTAAGCACAACAACTTGTGTTCAAAATCGAAAGGGAAGAAGAGTAAGGTAAAGTGCTGGTTTTGTGGCAAATCAGGACATTTGAAGAAGGACTGTTGGAAGAGACAGAAAACATCCAAAGGAGACTCTTCGACAGAGAAGAAAGAAGAAAACACCACAGATACAGGTTCAGCATCGATTTCAAGTATGAGTGATGAAGTGTTATCAGTTAATTTGTCTAATTATGATCAACATTGGCTGTTAGATTCTGGTGCGTCAAATCACATGTGCATTCATAGAGAGTGGTTTAAAACTTATAAATCAATCAATGATGGAGTGGTTTATATGGCAAATGATGCCTCATGTAATGTTGTGGGAATTGGAGGCGTCCAGATTAAAATGTTTGATGGGACAAATAAAATTCTAACTGATGTAAGACATGTACCTGAACTAAGAAAAAACCTCATTTCACTAGGAGTACTAGACACTAATGGATATAAAACCTTTATTCAAGGTGGAGTAATGAAAGTTTATAAAGGAATTTTACTATTCATGAAAGAAAATAAGGTTGGAAATCTTTATCAATTAGAAGGAAGAACAGAGTCAGATCATGCTTCTATAGTATCTGAAAACGACAGTAATTCTATTCATTTATGGCATAAAAGGTTGGGCCATATGAGCGAAAGAGGATTAAAAATTTTGTTTGATCGTAAGTTACTTCCTTGTTTAAAATATTCTAAGTTAGATTTCTGCAAACATTGTCTGTTTGGGAAACAAAGCAAGCAGAAGTTTAAAACTGGAAAACATACTAGTAAGGGAATTCTTGATTATATCCATTCTGATGTTTGGGGTCCATCTCCTACAACCTCATATGGAGGATCGTCATATTTTGTATCTTTTATTGATGATTTCTCTAGAAAAGTGTGGGTCTACATGTTAAAGAAGAATTCTGATGTGTTCACATTTTTCAAACAGTTTAGAGCATTAGTTGAAAACATCACTGGAAGAACCATTAAATGTTTAAGAACTGACAATGGTGGTGAGTTCACTTCAAAGGAATTTGATAGTTATTGCAAGGATGCTGGGATCGAAAGACATAAAACCACTATATATACTCCTCAGCAAAACGGAGTTGCTGAACGCATGAACATGACTCTTTTAGAGAGAGCAAGAAGTATGCTTAGTAACGCCAATTTGTAGAAGGAATTGTGGAAAGAAGCGGTTTCTACAGCTTGTTACTTGGTAAATCGATCACCATCAACTGCGATAGGATGAAAAATTCCTCAAGAGGTATGGAAAGGTTATCCATGTGATTATTCTAAACTGAAATTTTTTGGTTGTGATGCATATGCTCTAGTTCCGAAACATCAGCGTTCTAAATTAGATCCTAAATCAAAAAGATATATCTTTGTTGGATATGGTGATGGGACTAAGGGATACAGGTTGTGGGATCCTACTACTCACAAGATCATCATTAACAGAGATGTTAAATTTAATGAATCCTCACTTTAAAATCCAGATGTAGATGATAAATTGAAACAGGATAATGTACCTCAGCTTCAACACATTCAGTTTGAAACCAGTTCAAATACTGATGATAGTCTAGATGAACAAGTTTCAGATTCAGATCATGAACAAGTTTCAGATGTAGATCATGAACGTATTTCAGATGATGATCATGAAGAAGTTCCTATAGATAATAATCAACAAATTGTGGAAGTACCAGAAACATCTTTAAGGAGGTCTACAAGAATCAGACGACTTCCTAAAAGGTATGATGATTATGTTACTTCAGTTGCTTTAACTGCTAACGATGATGAACCTTTGTGCTATCAGGAAGCTATAGAAGGTTCAAACAGTGGTAAGTGGAAAGAGGCTATGAAGGACGAGATGAAGGCATTAGCGAAGAATGCCACATGGGATCTGGTGGAACTTCCTAAAGACAGGAAAACTGTGGGATGTAAGTGGGTTTACAAATTGAAGAAGGGTGTTGATGATACAGAAGACAGGTACAAAGCAAGGCTGGTCGCAAAAGGTTTTTCTTAGAAAGCAGGCGTTGACTTTCATGAGATTTTTTCACCAGTTGTGAAAATTGTTTCAATTCGGATTGTGTTAGCATTAATTGCTTTACTTGATTTAGAATTACAGCAACTAGATGTTAAAACTGCATTTTTACATGGAGATTTAGATGAGGAGATTTACATGGAACAACCGGAAGGGTTTGTTCAAAATCGCAACAGGAAATTTGTCTGCAGGCTCAAGAAATCATTGTATGGTCTGAAGCAGTCGCCTCGACAGTGGTACAAGAAATTTTATTCTTTCATGATGAGTCAAAATTATATAAGAAGTGAATATGATAATTGTGTTTACTTTAAGAAATTAAGTAATGGCATGTTCATTATCTTAGTGTTGTATGTTGACAATATGCTTTTAGCAAGCAAAATCATAACAGAGATCAACAGGTTAAAGGCTCAGATGGCTAGGATGTTTGATATGAAAGATCTAGGAGCAGCAAGACAGATTTTGGGCATGGAGATTTTCAGAGACAGGAGCAATGGTAAGCTGTGGCTATCACAACAGAAGTATGTTGAGAAGATACTCTTGAGGCTTGGTATGAACAATGTGAAGCCTGTTTCAGTCCCTTTTGCTTCCCATTTTAAGCTTTCTTCAAGTTTATGTCCTAACACTAATAAAGAAAAGGAATATATGTCTCAGATTCCATATGCAAATGTAGTAGGTTGTTTAATGTATGCGATATTTTGTACTCGACCAGATATTTCACATGCAGTTGGGGTTGTCAGCAGGTATATGGAAAATCCAGGAAAAGAGCACTGGTCAGCAGTGAAATGGGTGCTTCGGTATCTAAGAGGCACAAGTGATTATTGTATCACTTATAACAGAAGCAGTGAATATGTTGATTCTAATTTTGCAGGTGATTTGGATAAGAGAAGGTCAACTACAAGGTATGTCTTTACTCTTGCAGGTGGAGCTATTAGCTGGATGTCAAAGCTACAGAACATTGTTGTTTTATCCACTACAGAAGCAGAATACATAGCTGCTTCGCATGCTTGCAAAGAAGCGGTTTGGTTGAAAGGTTTGTTTGGTGAGTTTGGTAGGTTCCAGGACAGCATCAAGTTATTTTTTGATAGTCAAAGTGCAATTCACCTGGCTAAAAATCCCGCCTATCACAGTAAATCAAAGCATATACCTATCAAGTACCATTTTGTAAGACAGGTTATCACTGAAAGGGGAGTGTCTCTTGAAAAGGTGCATACAAATGAAAACTGTGCAGACATGTTCACGAAACCAGTTTTGTTAGAGAAGCTACGATGGTGTCTGGCTTCTCTTGGCTTGCAGAAAAGATAAAAATAATAATGAAACAGGGTATCAGGCTAATTGTTGTCAAGGTGGAGATTGTTGAGATTTTATTTCTTATTTTTTAATTAAATCTGGAGAAAATATCATGTAGATGACAACAATAGGATTTGTTGCTACATTGGCTCCATCAGTTTCTGATGAGGAGTTAATGCATCCTATATTTGTTGTGAGAGAATTTATGAGTTTGTTTTCATTCACAGCTATAAAATTCAAGCCCGTAGAGGCAAGTGTGCATAAGGAGGAATGTGTAGTGAGGAAGGCTGAGCAGATGAGAAACTCTGCTATTGTATTTCTGCAGTTGATTGATGAGATTGTCGATGCCCTGTTAGGTGGACGTAGCCCAGATTGGTTGGGTGAACCACGTTAAATCTGTTGTTCTTTATGTGTGTTTGAATGTTGTGCGGGTGTCATTCGATTTATATTTCCGCTACTGTATCTCTAACAAATTCTTGATGAAACCTTTTTCTTTCTTCCTAACTAGTGAATTGAAAGAGGATTCCATTATAAAATGTCAACACCTAATTCCATATTGATTATTGAATGATGACCCTTGATCTAGATGACTGCCTTACATAAATATTGTTTTCAGTGAGGTCCCTAGGAGCCACTTCTTTCATGGAACTCTTGTTGATTGTTGTGGTCTTATTCCTTGGAAGGTTTTATCAACACGATTTCCATGCAAGCTACTATACATTGTCTTGAAAATTTCCTATTTTTGTAGAGAAGTTAGCGTCATGCTAGTGATTAATTTGAAACTGTACTTTAGTGGAAAAATTCACTGTTTTTTGGTGGAATAGTTCATAATTTATTCTGATCTTTTTTTGCAAGTGTACTAGTCATGATAATAAATGTGTGGCTTACTTTAGAGGGTTCTCAGTTCTTTCTAGATACGCTTTTCATCATTTGATTTGAATACTTCTCTAGTGCTTTACCTTCATATTTTATCCCTTGCACAATTGCTTCTGAGGTTCATGTTGTTATGTTTATTGGCTGTTTTTGTGGAAATTTTTTCTTGAGGTTCTACAAGGTAAATCCAAATGAAAAAAATGCTATTTTACATATTGATATTTGTTCAAGACATTATTGTGTGATACTTGAATTTCATAAATCTAGATTTCTATTTCATTATCTATATCAATATATAAGAACAGGCCCATGGATTGTTCATATTTCTCAAACTATGGAGTTGTTCCTTTCTCTTTGCATGTTCTTTTATATTGTTATGTTGTGATTCAAATTTCTAGTTGTACTTTCCAATTATTCTCCTACGTAGTACATGCCTTGTTATATTATATCAAAAGTTATTATTATTGTCTTTTTATTATGTATATTGAACATATTATTTCTAGAAACTTTTGATCTTCCTAGATTTTCTATTCCTTTGGTGTATCTTTGCACCTTTAGGGACAATTTCTAGTTTAAAGTATAATTCTTTAAAGGGTGCTAGCTCAATGGAAGAGCACCCGCTTTACAAGAAGGAGGTTGGTGGTTCGATTCCATCATGCCCTGATATTCATAGGGAATGAGGATGATCAGTTTTTGGTGACAGATAATCATTTGACCATCACCAATGAGCTTATGGTGACATTTTTCGACCCTCACCAAAATATGAAATGGTGACGGTCAACGAAAACCACCATTTATACGCATCAATAGTGACGACCATTAAAGGTTCGTCACTATAAATCTTTGTTGTTGATATGAAATGGCGAGGGTTATTATTTTTCATTATAGTCATTATTCATGACGGGCCTTGATGTCACCAATGAGTTTATGGTGACGGTTAATGAACGTCGCCATATATATGCACCAATAGTGACGGTCATGAAAAGTCCATCACAAAAAATCGTTTTTGGTCATATGAAATGGTGATGGTCACTATACGTCATTATAATCAATATTTGTGACGGACCTTGAATTTCACCACAACACATACTTTTGGCGACGCCACCTTTGGTGACGTTTAGTTTTTTGTGACGGAGGTTATTGTTCATCACCATTGCTCATATGAAATGGTGATTTTCACTATCTATCACTATAAATCATTATTGGCAACAAACCTTTAATGTCACTACAACACCTATACTTTTGGCGACGCCACCTTTGGTGACGTTCAATTTTTTGTGACAAAGGCTCTTTTGACCCTCACCAATGAGCTTATGGTGACCATTTTCACCCCTCACCAATGTCATTTTTTCTTGTAGTGTCCATTTTTCTCCCATGCATTTATCTTACATTGATATTTGAGAGAGATCATAATACCTAGTCCTTTAACTTCATTGGAGTTTGGGGGTGACTTACAAATTTTATATTTCATCCTAGATAATTCTTTTTTCAGCTACTAGAATGATTGAAATTATAGATCTTCCATGTGAGATTCTCCATGATCCATTAAGGGGTTAGGATGTCAATCTACATCATTTAGATATCCCTTTATATTTAATGTGATTATTCCTTAAACTCTTCAAGTTCCTCTTCCTTTGTCTCTGGTTTTTCTCTAAGATATTGGATTAGTAATGCAGAGCATTAAGTGATTTTTTTCCTTTTGGAGTTGTGTGGGATTTATTTTGGTGATGAATAAGGACTCACCTCTTTTTGAGGATCCCTCTTCTTCATTGTTCAATACTACAAATCTATTTTTCCATTGGGTGCGTAATTTTTGGGTCCCAGTATAAGAGTTTTCTTAGTGGAATTCCTTCTAATTGGAACGTTGATGAAGCCTTCTTGATATACACCTTCCCTCCCCACCTCAATGTTCTCATTTATATTAAGTGGAAAAAATTGTAATAAACGTTTGTGTTCATGACATTTTTCATGACATTTTCTGCACTAAAATGGAATGTAAGGTTTGGATACATTCTATACCCCAATAACATATGTCGATAGATTCGAGAGCACTCTAGTCACTTTCATATACATGAAAATATGAGTTCATATGAGTTGTAAGCATCCATTCTAGTAATTATGAAACTTTAACAAAGGAACTTAGGGTGTTTTTTATTCCTTCAATAATTTCTTGTTCCTAGAATTCGCAAGGTAATACATTTTGTTACATACAATGGCTTCAATGAATGTTTATTTCTTAGGACTAAATCAGATTGTTCAGTGTATGAGATGTAGAAAATTTGAATTGGAAAAATAGGGTCCTCTAAAAATATGCTCATTGCCTTCCACATAGGTGAAGATTGAGGTGAAGAAACCCTTGGAGCCTAGTTTGAGTTTTCCTTTGTTTTTCCTTACTTAACTTGTTTTGGGAATTTGGACTGGTTTGTGACACATGAGGTTTATTCAAAGTTATTTTCACAAATAAAAAATAAAAAATTTAAGATTGGATGAACTAGCTTAAAGCATAGCTACAAAATAAATAAATCAATAAATCTAGTCACTAACATAGCAACTTTACATTGTTTGATAAAATAGAAAGGGATCTTATGTTGGGCATTAATTAAATAATTATTTTAGCTGAAATAGAAACTTTATTCACTATTTAGAGGTGCCACAGTGAACTCTTTTAATGTGACTGTAGTAGCCCTCGATTTCCAAGGGGGAGGGTGGAAAATTCCATCATCAACCATCACCCAAATTTTTGGATTTTGCCAAGCCATTTTAGTTTGATTTGTTTGCAGCTTTGTCTACGACATTTATTTGCCTACTAATTTAGATGTTCCTGGTGTTGTAGCTCCTAGAGACAACCTTGAGTTGTATAAAGACCGGTGCCTAGGAAATATTAAATGCAAGGAGCATATGACTCAACTGACTGTAGTTGGAAATGTTTGGCTCTCATGCAACTATCACTCAGATGAATCGTTTTAATAAGGGTGGAACCAAAACCCCAAAGTTAAACACAACAACTAGGAAAACTGCAGAAACTGAGTACAAACTGTAATAATTAAATGCATTAGACAGCTCTAAAACAAAATTATGTAAAGGGGGCCGACTTCTAAAATGAATACACAGTTATCAAGTTATATATGAGTGATGACTATGGCGGAAGATGGAGTAATATATCAGCTATAACCGGGCTTATTGAAGGATAAGAATCCATATATACTGGGCTTATTCAGAGATAAGAATCCATATATCTGGGCTCGTTCAAAGATAAGAATCCATTATAGTTAGTATAGGAAGAACGACGGAAGAGATAGAAAATGAAACAAAGTATCATGCCTGAGCCATATTTAAAGCGCTGTAGATGAGTAAATATGAGTATATGCTATGATAAATTCACATTTAAGCATGGGATCACTCGAATTCCAAAGCATTAGATACAAGAAATGTAGAGAGATACAAAATGAACATTTGTATTAAAAAACATGGAGAAGAGTTACAAATTGTGAATCATCCAGAGCGGAATCCCCAATTCCAGCAAAACTTATTATTACTGAGTCCCCACGGGATCTTCAAACATCCACTATCAAATTTCATACAAAATACATACAGAATACTCGAGCTAGTGAGTCCTTTGGAAAATCTGAAACCTTTTGTTAGTGTTTTCTTCGTGTTTTTATAACCTTTGATTCCTATGTGCGAGAAGATAATTTGGGAAAATATCTTCCCCATGTGCTTGTATATTGTTTCGGGTCTAAATAAAAAACAGAAATGATGATGAGGTAGAACTTCCTCTCATCATCTTACAACACAGGCCTAAAGCCGTTTCTAACTGAAATGTAAACAAATTACTAATCTGAAAGTAAAAACTGTAGGAGTGAACTAAATATTTCACCTGAAATGACAAAGTGAAAATAACATAAGGTAAAAGGCCACACGGACCCAGTCATGAATGATCATTGTTGTTTGATGAGGCGGAGCCCCTGTTGCTGCTGGCGAAGGTGATACCATTAGTAGTGGAAGAACTGGCCTTTTGTGCTGGAGGGTTTTATAGAATGGAAAATGGTCATGATCCATTGACTTGGATGTGGAATTGACCCTTTGCATATATTTTCTTTGCTTCTTGGGCGTGGAGGATCGTCAACCTTAGCCTCGAGCCACTGTGATTGGCTATGAGATGGCCCGCATACTTAGAATGCCATGAAAACCTACAAAGACAATAACCTAGTTAAATAAATCCTGTGATGAGGGGTAGACTGCTTCAGAAGGCTCGGGTGAAGGCGGAGGAGTAGTGTGGAGGCAAGGAATGTACCAGAGGCATTTCCATGGCGAAAACATGGTTTGAATCCTATCTAGTGCGAGATTGTGTGAAAGGCAATTTTGCAGAAAACCGGGGTGGTTTTTGCATGGGAGCTGAGCGGTAAGTGATATTGGGATAGGGGCACGCGATACGTGTTAGGGAGTGACGTGTGTCCTAAGAAAACTGCCCATTTCGCGTCGAGGTTGCGCATTGGGGAGCTGCTGTGAAATGGATGCGAAAATGAGTGGTAACCGTCTGATCTGGGCAATCCAGATCAACGGTTGCAGATGAACGCGACGGACGTACTTGCGTGGCCGGGTGGGACCGGTGATGATGTCAGCAAAGATGTCACGTAGCGAGGTGATCAAGTTCGGGGTTATAAGGCGAAGAGGAGCGGTCACCGTTGGATGGAGAAGATTAACGGTCCATATCAGAGCAGGGAATGCAATAGTGGATGAGTGGTCGAGAAATTGGCGAAGGAGCGATGGAGGGAGGACCGCTGGATCATGAGGACATCAATGGTGGAGATTAACTGTCGGGGCGCTTGGGGGTACAGATCAACTTCTTGGCTTATGCATGCGCAAAATATCTCAACCATTGATCTGAGATCTTCCGAAGTTAACCAGGTCAACTGCGGAGGCGCTCACGGTGTTAACTCATGCACTGAGAGTGCCTGCAGGTAGAGTAGAAGACTAGCGGTGATCGTTGGATCTGGCTCGATCAACGGCAGAGATAAATTGGAGAAAAGTGAGTGGGGTGAAAGGAAAAGGTGCACTGGTCGTTGGATCATGAAGATCGATGGTCTAGATCATATTGCGGCTTCGCATAAATGAATGAATGAGGCAGAGGACAGCGAAACAGCAAGACAACACTGACTGTTGGATTAGGAGGATCCACGGTCAGGATTCCATCGCGGGGGACGAAAAATGGAGCTGAGGGAGGCCCGATGGCCGTTGAATTGATTTCGATCAACGGCTTAGATTATATCGGTAGGGAATGAACATCGGCAGCAAAAAATACAGAGTGAAAATGGATTATTGCGATGTGCGATGTGTGATGGATGGGCGCAGCGCGACGAGCGATGACCGTTGGATGTGTGGAGATCAACGGAAAATTAGTTGGGGTTTCGCACATCGGAGGAAAAATACATAGTGAAAATGGATTATTGCGATGTGCGATGTGCGATGGATGGGCACAGCGCGACGAGCGATGACTGTTGGATCTGCAAAGATCAACAGTTGGGATTACGTCGGGGTTTCGCACATCGGCGGAAAAATACAGAGTGAAAATGGATTACTGCGATGTGCAATGTGCGATGGATGGGCGCATCACAACGAGCGATGACTATTGGATATGCGGAGATCAACGATCAGGATTACGTCGGGGTTTTGCACATCGACTGAAAAGGAGTTCAATGAATAATGAATGTAGGGTGGCGATGAGCGATGTGCGATAGCCAAAGAGGGCTTAAGGACTTTTAGCCATCGGTCATAGAGCTGGGTCATATGAGAAATGGGGGCTAAGAGCTTAAGCCGAAAGACGCTTAGAGACCTGATATGTGAAGATGAGCGCTTTTAAAGTTAAAAGGTGGATTTTTAGCCTTTTCAAGGGTTCCGATAGGTGAAAAAGGGGTTTTGACAATCCATGCAGTCCTTGTTGTATTTTCTTTGCAGTATAAGGCTCCTTATCATTAGACATCCCATCTCGATGAGGGATGTCTTAACAACACCTGGAATTATATGTTTTTGGTCCAATGAACAGTGAATCTTCACTGATGTCACAAAAGAACAAGAATCTCTTGAAACTTGCATTGCATAACCATATCCATCTGGTGTAGAATGAGAACCTATTTTAGTTTCCTCAGTTTAAAAATTAGTACTTTTAGGAAAAACAATTTTTTGTGAGATAAACACATCTTCCCTCTAAGAATGAGGTTTATTGTCATCTGTTGTAGAGAATCTCATTTTCCTTGCCCACATAGCTTGCCTTGTCTTTGTATCTCATTTTCTGTGCTGACATAGCCTGCTTTGTCTTTGTAGCATGTGATGTTTTCTATTTTTTATTAAGTTAAGACATTAGAGAAATTTCAATCCATTGAGGAATCCTTTGGATGGTATTACTATTACTTTACATGAGTTCCAACATATCTACGCAAGAGAGAATGATTGTTTGTTTGTGATGCTTTTTGTTGCTTGTAGTTCAACACCATAGTGGATTTTTTCTCATTGATTCCTATCTTTAACATGTGATTTTTTCTAGGTGTGTTGAGACCGTGTATATTCAAATAGAGAACAATCATTGGTAACTTAAGGTGAGAAGGTACTTATTCCACTAAGAGTCTTTTGATTTTATTTAATTTCTATTTGTATATTTTTATAGTAAAAAGATAAAACAATAATTAATTTACTTTACTACTTAATTTTTATAAACAAATAGAAATCTTCATAAATGTCTTTCATTTAAATTAATAAAACATGTGTCACAAGGTCTTAGATAAAGAGTGATTTTGTTAAGACACTCCTTGATGTGAAGAGGCAGTCCTTGATCGGGATAATACATAGACATGATAAAGACGTAGTCCTCCCAAACTTACAAAAAAAAACTAAACAAACATCATTAATTTTGAAAATTTATTCTCATATAATTCTAAAAAAACTCGATCCCAATTATTTACTCATAATTCAATGATATAATTTTGACG
The DNA here is from genome assembly GCA_034641835.2 of Pinus albicaulis. NCBI lineage: Eukaryota > Viridiplantae > Streptophyta > Pinopsida > Pinales > Pinaceae > Pinus > Pinus albicaulis. The sequence continues at coordinate 666,596,523 of CM076575.1, read as the reverse complement.
TCATTCCAATATTTCCATACATGCAGAGCTTCGTTACATCTCAGGTGATCAATGTTATGATGTGACAACCTCTTCGCTTTGGTCATATAGGGCACCTTTTTCTGCCGAGCTGCAATGGTATTTTATGACTTTGATCTATTAAATAGAGTTGCATGTTTATGTAGAGCTAGTTAACCTCTACGCCGCATGAGTAGCCATTGAATTCTGGAATCTCCATATACGAGTTTGGACTGCAGAAATCCTTGAGAGAATCCCACCATCCCTGTAATAAGCTGGGTACCTATGTGGGTAACAAATTATGGATTACTGTCAAAAAGCCTACAAGTGACCAGATTAGTCCTGAAATCGTCATGTTGTGTCAAGATCTATGTTACCAACAAATTGTCGAAACTTTCATTGAACTTCATAACCAAGTATTTTTTAGAGGTATAAATTGTTGGTATGATATTTTAAGTATACAATGGAAGTTGGGGATGTTGTTCTTAAAGGGGAAAGTCTTACTGCGTAACAAGTTATGGGTGTAACGGTGAGACTTTGTTTTATATTAAATTTTGATAGAAAATGCAAATGTTTATAAAATAGTTGTAATTGTTGACTTATGTTAAATTTTTGTGATAGAGAATGAAAGTTTTTGTAAAGAATGTGAATTATTTTATAGGTTAAATAGAATATAATTTCCTGTTAATGGGAACTTGGTGTTTTATGAATTAAAATATATGCATTTTAGATATTTTCATTATATTTATTTTAATCCTTTTCGTTAATGAAATTTATAAAATTATATTGAATTTGGTATAAAGTTATTACTTTTAAATATTTAAAAAAAGTTATTAAATATGTATATGTTTTTTAAATAATATTTTTATTTTGTTAGAATTATGGATTTTTAATTGATATAGTTTTTTGTGTTTTTTTTTTCATAAGAATTTTTGGAAATAGAAAATATAAATTTAAGTTTATGTAATTTATAGAATTTAAAAAATATATATTTCAATAGCAAAAATTCATAATGTTAACGAGAATTATATTAGAGATTGGAGACTTCCATAGTTATTCATATTGTTAGAGATTTTTGGAATATCACTATGTCACACGTAATACACATTGTTATTGGAAATCTCTAACAAAACATCAATATATCACTTAATTAAAAAAAAAACATCTAGTAATTATATTATATATTTTTAATTCGTAAATATCATAATATTTAATTAAAAAAAATCAATATTATATAAATAATAATAATAATAATAATAATAAGATACACATAATAAGGAAGAGATATTTTGAAGTGGCAAAAATGTTTCTAAACTTATAAAAATATTTTGTCCCGAATGGGGTGTTTTTAATGCAAGCGGTGGGGTAGCAGGTTTCCACCATGCCACCAAGCCAACAGGGCGAGCCACATGGTAGCACACGCCCACAATAAGTTTTTATGGAAACCATGATCTTGAGATATCCCCTGAGACAATCTAGACACCTATTCATTGATGCCAAGCCCATGCATTATCGCAGCAATGAAGTGTCCTCATCTCACAAGGACTATCACGTTTTTGCTCGTGTAGCAACTAGTTTCAATTAAATTCAACCCTTGGACATCCTCCCAGTGGCAATACTTTCTTTTAAAGAGACAGAGCATCTGCTCCCCCAACCTACCACTCTCACTTCATCTCTAATCTAGCATGAACTGGGTGCTCTAGCCAGCCCACTTTTGTGAGCTTAGGGCAAGCTCAGTTACTCCAATTTAGGTTCCAATAATCAATTTCAAGAACATCTAGTCCCCCCTATCTGGAGTTCTAGTGGAAATTCCATTTGGGCTCCTAAATTATGGGCACAATTCTATTTATTCTCTTTTGCATTGAATTTGATGTGCATGTTGTTGCTCATGATAAGTGCATGTCAAAGAATAGTCCTTGTGGGTGTTAGATTCATTCAATGAAATTTTCCTTAACCATTTCTGGTTCACACTCTACTCTTCACTTGATTTTTGTTTATGGATTTAAATTTCTATGTGTCACCTCTCTGGCCTACAATTTTTCCAGTTGCTCTTTTTCTTCCTCCCAGTTTTCTCTTGAAGCTATGTATTTCCCCCTCTGGTTTATTATTCAGGGGCTTTTATTTATTGTGGCCAACTTCCTTAGCTAGAACAACATTTCCCTCCATGCCCTCCTTTTCCCTCACACTACTTTTCCATGGCAAGTTGACTATCCTCCCCTCCTCAGACTCCTGGTATCATGTGTTGTCCTGCTATCAAGCCCTTCCTTCTCCTTATGCGACAATCCTCCCTAATCCCACCTCTTATCCATTTTCCTTCCTAACAATCCACCTCTATATCCATGTTTTTCATTTTGCTATGTCCTGTCAGTGAGTACCATCTCATCAATGGGTAGCTTAATATTAGGAGCAAGCCTCTCAAGGACACAAATATGCGCACCATCAGCTATAGGAATCAACTACCAAATTTCGAGATCTCACTCTTGGACTCATCCAAGAGGAGCTAGCTCGTATGGAATGTGAAGGGACCTCCAAATGACAGTAGATTTTGGACACAAAGGTTCTTACAAAACTAGCTAATTGGGTGCTAAATGTTGGACATATACGAGGTCATTTTAACTAGTACATGTACACCATCAACCTATATTGGCATTTGAATTTTCCCCTTGGTAGAATTTTGATGGATTGCTTTAAGCATCAAGAAGACATCCTACACTCTTTGAAGCACCTACATTATCACATGAGTGACATGGATTAGTTTTTGGGCTGAATTGAGCAACATCTTCGCATTCCTCCCCCGATAAGAAATACCCTTAGCAACACTAAAGACCCTTTTCAGGTTGTCACCACTGAATATGATCCCTTAGCTTAGATCATTTTTCTTTTTGATTACAAATTTGATTCTCATGGCCAATCTGACCCATTTTTCAATAAATGTATCATCTATTTAGTCTTTTTTCTATTATGATTTCTTATGCCTCTCTGTGAAGAGTGCATTTTTTTTCTATAGTTCGGTATTCCTTGTGAAACACTAACCTAACTTATCTAGCATATCCATGTATATTTTAGTTTAAACATAGTTACCAACCAAACGAGAAAATTACCGATTACTCATTTTTTTGAGGTAGCAAATAAAGCACCCAATTTTGAAAACAGGTTATTTAGAATAATTTTTTTTAAATTTTTGGCACTTAAAATTTTTTTATGTATCAATTTTTTTTAATTGTTAGTAATTTTCATGCTCATTTTGAAAAATGTTGATGAAGCATCAAACCCCTTTTTTTAGAGGGCTCATTTTTTACACTTTAAATTTTCAAATGTATTAAGTGTGACTAATTTTTTTAAATGTTGATTATTTTACCATTTTTGTCTTATTCATCTTCTTCTTTTTCGTCTTAAGATTGTTTTTTAAAGGTTTCCCAAACATGTGTTTTTTGTTTTTCTTTGTATTGTTTTTTTTATAACGAATTTTTTATTTGTTTTATAAAGTTGGAAAAAAAATAATAACATAAATATTTTGAGGTTATGATTTTGTATATATTTATATACCGTTAATTAATACTTCAGTGCAAATAAAAGAATTGTTAGTAAATGATAACAATTTTAAACACTTAACAAAAATACACATTTTGCATATAAATACAATTAAAAAATTATGTATTTTAGGATATTTTCACTAAAAATTGATATGTTAACTAAAAGATTCTTATAAAAAAATTGAATAAAAAAAATCAAAAAATAACAAATTTTATGAATTTTATATTCAAAGATGATACATTTTAAGTATTTCTTCCAAAAAAAAGAGATTCAAATAAGATTTAAAGTAAAAAACAAAAAAAAAGCAAAATGTTAAAAAAAAAATAGAACAACTAATTTAAATAAATCAATAAAATAATAATAATATTAATAAAAAAATCTTAAAAATAAAAATTAGAGATATAAAAAGTAAAAAAAAAAATTCAAAAAAACCATCAAAACAATTCAAAAAAAAAAAACTTAAAAAACCCATTAAAAATAAATAAATTTAAAAAAACATATGAAAACTATTAAAAATAAAAATTTAAAGAAATAAAAAACAACTTAATATATATATTTTAAAAAAATTAAGAACTATTAAAAAAACATTAACAATAATAATAATAATAATAATAATAATAAAACTTTAAAATTAATTAAATAAAAAAACATTTTCCCCGATGGGGGTGTCCAATCACCAGGACAAGTGGAAGGGGCCAGTTAAGGCCCTCTCAGTCCCAAGCCACATGCCCGCCGACTCACCACCCTTACACGCGCGAGTGGTAAAGAGCCTTAGGGCAGGAATTATCACAGAAGGTTGGTTTTTGGTTAAACGCGGGATGGACGTAGCTTTGTGAATTTTGTTTCCGTAGGCGATGGTGAAGGTTGATGTAGTGGCCTATGCAAACGACCATCCGTTGGCTCTCAAGCCCTGGTTTGAGCTCCGCCGTCCTGAAAAGAGAAGAGGGACACGCCCATCGGGAATTGGTGGCGAAAGCTTGGGAGCAAGGAGGCTTCCTGGCAATGTCACGGGAACGTGCGAACTGCACCAGGAGGAGGACGAGGGAGGTGGCTGTGAATTCTTAGCGGCGGAAGTGTTTTTGGACGAGAGATTCCGGTTTGCAGCCTGGGCACCTGCTCCAAATCTATGGACTACGCAACAAAAATCCCTTAGAAATCCAACCCCTGGGTGGTTCTGCCTTGAGCTCACAGAGTAGTCTGGCTTTCCTGCAATTCATATATGTGGGTGGTGGAGTTTTTACACCTCCCTGGACATCAATGTAAATATTGGGGGTGGACGTGTGTCCCTCATCTACGGGACTCAGGACGCGGTCCGATACAAGCTCAGTTGAGGGTACAGGCGTGGAGCGTGGGTCTCACAGGCGGACATAATTAGAGTGACTTGGTGCATTAGCCCAACACAGCAAGCAGAAGAGGAGGGTACATGTATGCTGAGGAACGTTATTGGACCCGAAATTATGGTTTTGGCCGAGGCATAGACAATAGTGTGGTTCCAGTAGACCCGACTTCCCACTCAGAGTCTACGGAGAGCCAACACTCAGTAGTGACCATGGCAATTTCCCCAGCCCAATCCCCTGGCGAGATTAAGGCCCCGGTCACCCTTGAAACCATCTTCGCTCAGCTCCAGTAGATCTAGCTTAATCTGGATACCCTGCGAGAGAAAAGGTACGAGGACGGAGACCCTTGAGACTCTAGAGAGTCTGCATCGTATACTAAGGCGCTCTCACGACCACCTCCAATCCCTGGAGACCCAAGTGGATCACATCAGCTACCACTTGCACCATCAGGATCGTCTCTTCACAGCTCCTCCACCCAACCCCCAGCACCCACCTCCATGACGATAGTTTTTGGTATGCTTTTTGCAATTTTGCGGCAAATAACGAAGTGCTTCGAATGCCTTGGCAAGCACCCAAGTTCTACAAGGAGTGCATGCCTTCTGGGTTGACTGAATGTAATCGAGCCATGGTGACTCCTACTGTAAATTCTGGATTTTATATGATAATATAATACTAGACTTTGACCGACAAAAAGTAAAATAAAAAAACATTATATACATATATATAAAATAAAAACATTTGGAAAAAAATAAAAATAAATAAATATTTTCCACCCTGGAATCGACTTCCCCCCTAGTGACAAGCCCCAATAGACTTTCCCCCTAGCGACAAGCCCCAACAGCCACTTGGCAGGTCTAATTTGAATTTTTTTTTAATATTTAATTTTTTAAAATGTTTTTATTTTTAATTATTTAATTATTTAATTAATTTTTATTTTTAATTAATTTTTTTTTAAATGGTTTTTTTAAATGTTTTTTTTTTAATTATTATTTTTATTTATTACATTATTATTATTATTATTATTAACTTTTTATTTATTTATTACATTATTTATTATTATTATTATTATTATTATTATTATTATTATTATTATTATTTATTGGTTTTCAAACTCCTGTGGTTGTTTTTTATTTGTTTTTTTTTCATAGGTTGTTAGTTTTTATTTTTTCCATGTTTTTATAGGCTATTTAAACAAAAATGTTTTAATGTTCTGTTACTTTTTTTTTTTAATTTAATTGTTTTTTTTTTTAATTTTTAATATTTTTAATTTTTATTTTTAAGGTTTTTTTTTTGTATGTTATAGTTTATTTTTATTTTTGTTATTTTTACTTTTAATCTTATTTGAATTACCTTTTTGGAAAAAAAAAAATATGAAATGTCATCATCTTTGAATATAAATTCATAAAAATATCATTATTATTTTATTTTATTTTAATTCAATTTTATCATAATTCATTATCATAAATTTTGTTATTTAAAAAAAAAAACTATTCAAATTTTTCATAAAAACCTTTTAATTAACATGTCATTTTTAGCTCCCCGCCCACTGGCATTTTGATTTTTTTTTCATTTTTTTGACACTTTATTTTTTTTCCTCAGTTTCTTTAAAATGGTTTTTTTTATTATTTTAATTTTTTAATGTTTTTTCTTATTTCTTAATTTTTATTTTATTGTTTTTTTTTTCAGTTTTTTTAATATTTTTTTGAATGTTTATTTTTTTTAAGTTTTTATTTTATTTTTTACTGGTTTTTTTATTGTTTTTTTGTTTAATGTTTTTTTGGTTTGTTTTTATTTTTAATTTATGTCGTCAATATTATTTATTTATATTTTTATGTTTCCCTTTCTTTTCTTTTTTTTGTCAAATCTTTAAATTATTTTCTTAAATTATGTTTTTCTTGAAATATATATATATATATATATATATATAAAATTTATTTCTTCATTTTTTTTATTTTTTATTTTTTTAAATCTTAAGTTTGTTTTTTTTTTACATTTTTTTTATGTTTGATTTTTTTTTTTTGTCTTTTTTATATTGTATTTTTTTTTGTCAAGTTTTTGTTTTTTTAATATATATTTTTATTTATTTGTTGTTTTTTTTAAATTATTTGTGTTTTTTTTTTGTTGTAGTTTTTTTTTTCAATTTTTTCATATTCTCAATATATTTGATTGCATATATATGTCAAAATAAAAAATATGTAGAAGTAATAAATCTAGGAGAATAATTTTTTGTTAATGGTGTACTTTCCTTACAGGTGAATAGGAGTAGATAGGATTATGGAATTTTTTGTTGATGGTGTAATTCCTTAGCGATAGAAATGGATAGGATTATGGAAATGACAATTTTTTTGGGCATAATTTTTAAATGTTTATTAGTTTCTATTTATTAAATTCAAAAGAAATATAATTTTATCATTATTATTATATATGAAATAATATATATAAACACTTTGCAAATTTCAAAATCTTAAAATTATTTATAAATAAGTATTTATACAAATATTTTTATTACAAAGTGTATCAAAAACTCCAAAATCATATATAAATTCATTTGTTTTTTAAATTCATCTTACCTTTTACTATAGAGTGACTTCAATACTTATATAAAAAAATATTATATTTAAAATTGTTATTAATATGATAAACTAAAAATAAAAAAAATTAATATAAATTAAATGTAATAATTTTTTAAAATAATACTAACCCATGGCTTAAAATTGTTGAAATTTTAAGGTTTTTCATAAAGGTGATATTTTATCTTTAATGACATTTTTAGAATTTTAAGGCTTTTCAGAAACATAATAATATTTGACGTTTTCATGTTTTTTTGGAATTATTTTTTAGAGTTCTTATTTGATTAATAACTTGGTTTAAAAAAAACAAAAACAAAAACAAAAAATGAATTAATCAATTAATTGATTAATTCAATATTTAACCCAAAAAAATTACACAATAATACTTATTAATACGATCTTTAAAATGATTGGGCAATGCCAAAGAATTTCAATGAATGTAGAAGTTTAAAAAATCCAATGTATTACAATTTTTTATATTATAGCTTAAAGGTTGAGATTGTCTTTTAATTTTTTTATAATGAATTGTAAATTGTATTTGGATTTTTTTTAATATTTATTTTAAAATAATTTAATTTTTCATTGTATTAAATTTATTTATGCATTCAAAATATAATTTAAATAATAAAAATTTATAAATTTGGCCTAAAAAAGTGTCATTTCATTTATTAGTTAGATTACACATTTAGTCTAACTAATAAACAAAATGATTTTCTTAGAGGTATTTTTTTCAACCAATCTTAACCAAAAAAGTCATTTCATTTATTAGTTAGATTAGGCCTTTTGTCTAACTAATAAACAAAATGATTTTTTCAAGGCAATTTTTCCAACCAATTTTCACCAAAATCTAGTAGAAATTTTAGAACTTGAGATTAATTAGTGTATCCCATGGATTTTCACAGCACTAAATCCATCTAAACATTCAAAAACATAATTTAAAGCTCACATGAAATTGTATCATGGGATTCCAGTTAAAAACCCATTTGGTTATTTGGTCTATTAGTTAGTTTGTGTCTTTCATAATAGCTTGGTTTAACTAATAAATGAAATGAGATTTTTTCAATCAATTTAAATAGCCAATATTTTTAAAAACTTCAAATTTAAGTTGTTTAATCTACAAGATTTGAGTGTCTCAAAGGTTTTTCACCACAATGAATCAATTTATGCATTTAAAAACATCATTTAAACAACAACAAAAAACACAAATTGACTAGAAATTGTATAGTGAGATTCCCATAGAAAAAATCATTCCATCTAGTAGTTAGACAATTTATAATATAGTCTAATAGATAAAATGGCCTCTTCTAGGCATTTTTTTTCCAATAAATTGTAATCAAAATTCAACACAAAAAATAATTTAATTTTGAGTTTAATTTGTTTAATTTCCACATTTCTAATTGATTTTTCACCTCACTAAATCAATTTGTACATCAAATTTAAACAATAAAAAAACTCACAATCTCACATAAAATTATATCACCCACTCACAATCTCACTTTAAATTATATCCCTAGTTGAAAAAAAGAAATCAAATTATGTTAGCCCAAAATTAAATTATATTAAGAAAAAAAATATATTTGTGCACATACTGCGATTTACCAGGATTGACACCTTTAAACAGAGCATCACCATTCTTTTTCTTGTTCTATTTCTGTTTGAACTGAAATCACTTTTTTGTCCATCTTTAATTTCGATTGATATAATTTAACAGTGCCTTGACCTTGCGCCCCACAACATTATGACTCTGTGTGTCGCCCTTCTCTGGAAACGTCTTTTGAGGATTTGACGAGCTACATCAAGGTAAGGCGTTCTTGATCCATGTTTTTTTCTGGCATCTCTGGAATTTTTAACTAGCAATCATTGAAAATGGCAAAAGAAGTAGGTGTAGATTTGCTTAAATTTAATCACACATATAATATACATGCCCATTGGTTTACATGCACCTAGACTAGCTGTGTTGGTGTACATGCACCTAGATTAGCTTTAGTTAACTTACTAATTGCATGTGATGTGCACTTGCTTAGTTAAGTTAACTTACTGCTTGCATGTGGTGCATGTGCACATTAACATAACATAAAGCACACTTAGGTTCAGTTAGATTTAACTATCCATAGTTATTGCATGTACAACTAAGCTTAACTTAGTTGCTTTTATGTATTTATTCCAAACTAATATTGAAGAATCAATTTCATTCTTTTCTCTATTCTTGCTCGCTCCTTCCTTCTCTTGCAAGTTTGTTCATTGTTTTGCAAATCTAGATCTTTGTATCTAAAAATCTTATATGGTATCAGAGTGCAGGGTTTTGATCAGTGCACAAATAATTTTTATTTGTAGGCTCAAAAGATTGAAGCAACAACAAAGAATGGAGTCTAAATTGGAGTTTCCACAATCAACAATTCTTACTCAATATAATTACTTCGAATGGAGGCCAAAGATTCTACTTCATCTCAGAAGTAGAGGCTTATTTCAAATAACCATGGAAACAAAAGTTGAACCGACATCAGCAATGGAGAAAACAGGATATTTCAATCGCATGGACGAGGCCTTTGGCATCCTATGTTTATCTATCTCTCCAGAATTGTTATTTCATGTTGAATCATGTTCAACTCCAAGTGAAGTATGGAAAACTTTGGAAGGATTGTTTGGAAAACATGATGAAATGAAACGTCAAATTCTTGAAAATGAGTTAAACTCATTAGATCCGAGAAATTTTGAGAAAATTCAATATTTTTTCACAAGGTATAAATCCGTGTTACTTCAGCTGAAAGGATGCGGGATCGACAAATCCAAGCAATAAAATCAGTTGATTCTTTCCATTTTATCAAAACTTGGTCCAAAGTATGCAATATTCATCTCTACATTCCACACAGTAAGATCTGCAACCGGTGCAGCTTGGAAGATGCCCTCTCTGAATTCTTTTATTCAGTCTTTGATGCATGAGCAAGATAAGCTCTTCAAAATGGGCACACTTAAAAATTCCAAAGCGCATGCACTTACTGTGCATGCAAAAGGAAAGGCAAATTCCAAAGATCATCAGAAAGGAAAAGGGAAGAAGGATCCTGATCCAAGAAAGGGAGGAAATCCCAAACCCCCTGATGGATCATCCAGCTCAAAGGAAAGGAAAAGAACGAAAGGGAAATCAATGTGAAATTATTGCCACTGTGGTTTTCACCCTGAATCTGCATGCATGAAGAAGACTATAGATCTTATGGCGCAGACACTCCACCAACACAATCTTGGAGACCACATTCCTGAGAATGCCAAGAAGAAGTCTAGAGAAAAAGCACCAGATCCAAGAGGTAATGGGCATGCTTTGATTGCTCTTCATTCTGCACCGCAAGAACGGATCATTGATTCAGGAGCTTCACATCATATGGCTTCTTCAAAGGAATCCTTTTCTTCTCTACATGCATACTTAGGACCTCCTATTCTCATGGGGGATAATTCTAGAGTTGCAGCAACTGGACAAGGAAGAGTGCAATTTGAAGATGGAAGTTTTGAGAATGTCTTGCATATTCCAAGGCTTTCTGTGAATCTTCTCTCAGTGTATCAGATGACACACACAGGCAGCGGAAGGAAAGTGGAATTTACCCCAGATTCTGTGAGCATTTATGACATGCAAACCAACTTGAAGATTGCATTTGGCAAAGTAAATGATGAATCTCGTCTGTATACATTTTCTGATTTTGTTCCTGAATCAGATTCCATTTTGTTACTTATGCATGCAAATGAATAAAGTATAATTTTGCACGCGAGATTTGGGCACTTGAATTTCAGATATATGCAACAACTTAGCAAGCAAGGGATGGTTAAAGGATTGCCGACCATTGAATTTTAAAATGGTGTTTGTAATGGATGTGCTCTTGGAAAGCATCCACAAGACAAATTCGAGAAGGGGCATGCATGGAGAGTCTCTTCACCTTTGGAACTTGTACACAGTGATCTCATGGGTCCATTTCCAGTGCTTTCAATGAGAAAAGCAAGATATGTGTTGTCATTTATAGATGATTACACGAGATTAACTTGGGTTTAATTCTTGAAACTCAAGTCTGAAGTTTTCAACATCTAAATATTTTCAAAGCGCATGCGGAAAATCAATCTGGAAAACGCATCAAGATACTCTACACAGATAATGGGAGGGAATATGTCAACAAAGATATCAATAATATTTGTAATGAAGCAGGCATACAGTTGCAGCATACAGGTCCTTACACTCCACAGCAAAATGGCGTGGCTGAAAGGAAAAATCGATCTTTGAAAGAGATAGCTAATTGCATGTTGCATGCAAGATCTCTTCCGTCGAAATTGTGGGCTGAAGCTATCAATTGTGCCTCATACATCCAGAACAGATCTCCTCATAAATCTGTTATTGGAAAAACACCTTTTGAGGCTTGGACTGGAATGCAACCTGAAGTCAGTCATCTCCACATTTTTGGATCTCGAGCATGGGCCCACATTCCTATGGAGAAGAGAAAGGCTTTGGAGCCTCAAAGTAAAGCATGCATGTTTGTTGGATATTCTGATGAAGTCAAAGGGTACAGATTTCTTGATATCCACACTGAAGAGCTCTTTATTGAAAGGAGTGTAAAGTTTGACGAAGATATTTTTCATGCACTAGCGGATGAACTTGTTACCAAGTTTCCATCACCACTCATTGATGAGTATGCAGATGAAACTTCAGATCAGAATTATGATGAAGATGAGTCTTTTCCTGTGACCCCTGTTGGACAACCAGTTGTTGAACATCGAGATCATACTTCCGCATGTAGTTTGGAAGATTCTCGACCACCTTCAACACAAAAATGGCACAACATGAGTGATATCCTTGATGATCCTGCCTCTATCCCTCTGTTTGAGGAAGATCCGCAAGCACTATTAGCTATGGAGCCATCCATGCCGATGCATGCTTATATGATGCATGGATCTGATCCACAAACTTATGCAGAAGCAAGTGGGAATCCTGAATGGGAAGCCGCAATGGATGAGGAATATAACTCTCTCATTGAGAACCAGACTTGGGATTTGGTTTCGCTACCTTCCAATCGCAAACTTGTGAGGTGTAAGTGGGTTTACCGAACCAAGAAAGCATCAGATGGCCAAGTTAGTCGATATAAGGCACGATTGGTAGCAAAAGGTTTTCAGCAAGTACATGGTGTTGAATATGATGAGAATTTTGCTCCAGTGGCCAAAATGGATTCCATTCGGCTAACTCTTTCCATTGCATCAGCAAGAGGATGGGAGGTGTATCATATGGATGTGAAGAATGCCTTTCTTCATGGAGATCTCGAGGAGGAAATCTACATGGAGTAGCCATCGGGATACATGCACAATTCATCCCTAGTATGCAAACTAAAGAAGTCTCTCTATGGCCTCAAGCAGGCACCTAGAGCATGGTATGCAAAGATGAATTCTTATTTTTTATCTCAAAATTGTGTACGCTGCAAATCTGATTCCAATGTTTATTTTTTGAAGAAAAATGTCTCCTTGTTGATCATAGTACTCTACGTAGATTATCTTTTGATAACAGGTAGTTCAGCTTCTGTTATTACTAAGATTAAAATTGCATTGCATAAGCGGTTTTCTATGACACACATGGGCTTGCTAAATTTCTTCCTTGGACTAGAGATCAATCAGAGTGATTCTGGGATTACCGTTTCTCAACCAAAGTATGCTAGATATCTTTTGGCACGATTTCACATGAGTGACTACAAGCCAACAGCCACACCTTTCTTATCAGGGATAAAACTTGAGAATGGCAAGGACACACCATTGGTTGATTGCACATTGTACCGTTAGCTTGTGGGAAGTCTTCTTTAACTCACTCACTCCCGTCCTGATCTCTCATATGTTGTAGGAACAGTTTCCAGATACATGAAGGAGCCACATGAGTTACACTGGAATGCTGCAAAGCGCATCCTTCAATATGTCCAGGGGACAATCACCTATGGGATTCATTATGCAACCAATTGTTCTTTGAATCTCATTGGGTTCACAGATTCAAATTGGGCGGGCGACACCATTAATCGCAAGTCCACCTCCGATTATGTGCTTAGTTTGGGATCCGGCCCAATTTATTGGTCAAGCAAGAAGCAGGCTGCCATTGCCTTATCATCAGTAGAGGTCGAGTATAGAGGAGCAGTCATGCCACTATTCAGGAAATTTGGCTACAACATTTCCTATCTGACCTTGGGATCAGTTTCCATCGTCCAACTGTCATTTGGTGCGATAATCAAAGTACACTAAAGTTTTGCAGAGATCCAGTGCAGCGGCAGTGGACCAAACACATCGATATCCACATGCACTTCATTAGAGAACTCATTCATGATGGGATGATTGATCTTCAGTACTGTCCTAGTTCCGAGAAGACTGCTGATATCTTCACCAAGGCTTTCACTGAGCAGAAGTTTCGATTCCTGCGAGATCGTCTTGGGGTGAAGGACACGACTGCCTAGCAGTTGTCTTTTTTCTACTTTTGCATTATATTTTGACGGGGGGTTTTCTTCCCACTAGGTTTTCCCTCTTTCCTCCTTTTTATGCATTGTATATGGGTACCTAAAATGGCCGTGTTGCCGAGACTCATTCATTTTGTATCACACTCACCTAAGTTATGCTTAAGGGGGGGTGTTGGTGTACATGCACCTAGACTAGCTGTGTTGGTGTACATGCACCTAGATTAGCTTTAGTTAACTTACTGCTTTCATGTGATGTGCACTTGCTTAGTTAAGTTAACTAACTGCTTGCATGTGGTGCATGTGCACATTAACATAACATAAAGCACACTTAGCTTCAGTTAGCTTTAACTATCCATAGTTATTGCATGTACAACTAAGATTAACTTAGTTTCTTTTATGTATTTATTCCAAAACTAATATTGAAGACTCAATTTCATTATTTTCTCTATTCTTGCTTGCTCCTTCCTTCTCTTGCAAGTTTGTTCATTGTTTTGCAAATCTAGATCTTTGTATCTCAAAATCTTACAAGGCCGGCATTAAAATGTCAGCTTCATAGAAATCGTGGTGGAAATTGTCGGATTTGGTCACTTTGGGGTGTTACTAGCCTTTTCGACAGAAAGTTTAGGAGAAGTGTGTGCTTTCCATTTTCGTTTGAGAAATTGAGACAAGGTAGGGTTGAATATCTCTGTCAGGTTAACTTAAATTGAAATTTTGTTGTTTGGCGTTTTTTACTAAAGAAATCCATGCCAAAGAAAAAGAATAAAGATGTTTTATTGAATTCTTCAAGGAATAATTTTTAGGGCTTTCCACTCTGCAAGATGGATTTAAGTCACGATTAATCTGAAATGATGGCCTTGTTGTATGAGCGTCATCGTGCTTAACGACCTTGAAGAATTCATATTTTCGTGCTTTTAGCATTTTGAAGTTTATGAGATGGCTTGAACTTTATGGTAGTGTGATGTGATGTGATGTGATGAGGCTTGCGATTCAGGGAGAAGTTAGTTTTAGTAATACTAAGGCAATTGAGCTCGAAAGTCTAGGAATCTCATATTATTCAAATTCACAGTTATTTCGGCCAAGGATGGGATCGCATCAATCAGGTACCAACACTTCAGGCGGTGGTCTTCCCATTTGTCTTTCTGGAATCGGAATAATTCCCTCGGTACTTTTCTTCGATTGCTACGACAAATTTATTTTGAAATCATTAAAGATCACTTGATCTTACCTGGAAATTGGAATTTCATTTGTGGAAGGACAATGTTCCTCAGCTTGCAAGCATGTTTCAAATTAAGTAGATTAATTTCTTTAAAATCCTTCTTTTTATCCTGTGTAAATTATTAAATTATGAACTTGTCTGGAACTTAAAACCTTGCTTTCTTTATCCTGCAGCTACAATCTTCCAGTCGTCGTCGGCATCATCATGATCACCACCGGAAGACAACCCCCACACATGATTCTTCTTTGAAGTCCAATGTGATTTCAACAGAAGCATGTCTTGATCAAAGGTCGCTCTAATTTCAATAGATCTATAATTTTCACATGAGTTATGCAAACAATCGTTTAGGTCACTCCGTGTTTTGTACAATTGCTTGTAGATTAAAATATTCGACTGTTTCACATCACAGGTTAGCCACGATGGCCCTAAATGAAGTTCCTCTGCGACGTGACATTTAAGTTCCTCTGCGACGTGACATTTTACAGGAACGGCCTCGCCACGCTCTAGCCTTACAGTATGTCTTTGTTGCACTTCATTTCATTCAAATACCTATGGTACTCAAAGATCTAAACAATGAAAGGCAAACTTTAGGGTTTCACCATGATCCGGAATCATTTCTTGCAGAATGGCGGATGTAGATCGGAGGAGGGAGGCAATCAAGAATCTCAGATCAAACCGTGGAATAACTAATTTCATGGATGAACAAATGACTTTAGTTCAACCATATAGTCATCGTATGGCGCAGAGTGTGATACGTTCGATGATGCAGGATCCTTCGTTCGATCACGAATTTGTCAGAGGCTATAATAGTTGTGAGAATCCAGGTTAATCATCACCTGTTCCATGATTATAATTGTTTTTGTTTTTCATGTAAAAAATTTCCTCGGAAGGACAGATGTCAAGATTGACCGTATTGTCTCAGTCCTTAGTAATGACCAACCAGAATTGTAGTGAGGGTAAAAGACTGTATTTTAAAAGCTTCAGAGGAAAAAATAAAGGCTGTATTTTAAAAGCTTCAGAGGAAAAAACAGTAGAAACTTTGGGTACAACGACAGAATTTAAGGCGGTCCTTCTGCGTGGGGCAGATTAATTACGCTGCTGTCACACATGACATCAATTATGTGTCGGGTTTGAATTATAGTTTACTGGTGACATTTTATCACTTGCCAAATAAGTGCATATATTTTGAATATGTTATTTTTCTAATATTTTAGATTTTGGTATTGGAATGGTTGATAAGCCTCGCATTTGGTTTAAATCTTGTAAGAATTTTTGTACACCTCAACCCTTTTCGAAGGCAATCCTATATTTTCTTATACCAAGGTAGTAGGTCAGCTTGATATTTAGTCTGCACCTCACTCGAATTGTGTGACGATCTTTGTGACCCATCAACTTTATCAAAAATGTTATATTTATTATTTTGAAATTGCATCTTTATGACATTTTCAAATTTTCTCAAAAGTGTCGGCCCATCTTTTTTTTAAATAACCTTTTTTAACCCATGGGAACTTTATCCTAATATATTATACTAGCAATTGCACCTGGAGGTGTAAAGGAACGCTGAAAGGAAACCTCCCAATGATGTAAGGGGGCAAAACAGGTAGATGTTGAGTTAATTCTTCTCCAACTCCTCCTAGGAGAACAAAGGAAGAAGAATAAATGGCCTCCAGGGACTGAAATCAACCGAATTCACTATCATGCCATCTCTGGTAACATAGCAATGGAATGTAGCCTTTCGGGAGGGCGTATACTTGTTATTTCTTGGGGTTATGGTCTAAGAAGTTCGAACATCAAAATAAAATGAGAGGATATTGCCTTTTAATACATTTTACAAGGGGAGGATTTCTATTAATATTCAAGCACTTTATAAAAGGGAGAGATAGCCTTTGTGCATTATTCAAAGGATATTCAATTGTTTTTATTATTATAGAATAAATTAAATTTTAAAAGTAATGAAATAATATTTAAAGTTTGAATTTATATATTTATTGTGTTTTTAATAATTACATGCTATAATAAGAAAAGATTTCAAAACCAATAAAAAAATAAGAAAAAATAAAATTAATTAAATAAATAAATAAATAGAAATAAAATAAAATAAAGATATAATTAAAAATAAAAATAAAATAGATAAAAATAAATAAATAAATAAAATAAAATAAAATAAAATAAAAATTAAATTCTTAATTACAAAAACAAGAATAAAATAAATAAATAAATAGAAATAAAATAAAATAAAGATTAATAAATAAATAAATAAACAAACAAATAAATAAAATGAAACAAAAATAAAATTACATAAATAACAAATTAATAATATTAAAATTAAAAATCAATATTTTTTATTAAAATAAATATAAATATTTAAAGTTCAAATTAGAAAGTTTGATTATTTGGTTTACTTTTCCCTGGCATTGTGTGATCAAAATGGAAGGCATATCTCACTGGATTTAACAAGTCGCACCTCAAATAAAATGCATAATTCATGAATCTTACAAAGACAATGGCTCCATGAACAAATATGGACCACTTGCAGACTCAATTGGTGGACTTGTGGACAAGAGAAATCCAAATACAGGAAATATTCCGTATAAACAAGAACCAATTATGAGCAAGATGATCTTCTTAAACATGTGGCTGAATTATATGATTAAACAATTAGATAGGTATTTGTGATATTGATAATTTGAGATAATTATAAGTAACTATATTTGAATGTCCTTTTATTCTAACGAGACTAGCAAAAAGAACTACAGTGAAAACATAATAAAGAATTCCATTGTATTGTCTACAGAAATAGAGACGTAATGAGAAGAGATCTATGTAATAAAAATAATATGATGATTGTTTAATAGCTTGAGAAATTGTGTTAATGAGGAGATCTATATATAATAAAAATAATATGATGGTTGTTGAATAGTTTGAGAAATTTTGTTTTTTTTTAATCCAGTCAACGTAAGATTGCAATTGTGATTTCATCGATATAATTTTTCTATTTTATCTTTTGCAATATGCATCACAAGCACACTTCATGTCATTCCACTAGAAGATGTTATCACCAAAATCACGTGACTTTGGTCAAGCATGTATGAATGTATAATTAAATGTGTTAACTGAATGAAAATATACCCATTTTACAAATTACAAATTAGCAATTAAATGTGTTAACTCCATTTTACAAATTAGTGATTAAATGTGTTAACTGAATGTAATTATACTCATTGATTAAATGTGTTTACGGAATGTAACTACACATTTTACATTTTGATATGAATTAACCGAGTTATTTGTGAATTTATACAAAGTTCAGAGAAAGGACTCGTACCTCCCACCTAAAACAAATTGGAAAGATGGAGATTGTGCTGAGTCACATATTGCCAATTTTAATGGAAAAGTCAAAGCATTCATGGAAAATTAATCAATGTTGCTGAGTTGCTAAAAGCATTCATGGAAAATTAATCAATGTTGCTGAGTTGCTAAAAGCATTCATGGCAAAAATAATCAATGTTGCTGAGTTGCTACACACAACAATCAATGTGTTGAACGAGGCGTTGTTATGTGCTCTTGATTCACTTTTACTGCACTCTGGGTTCACTACCTAGAGCCTAAGACAAAACATAACCTTTAAGTCACTGTTTGGTGGGATCAATGCATTTACAATTTTACCCTAGCCTTGCTTGGCTTTTAGATTACTTCTAAAGTTTTTTGAGTGACTTGTATCATACTATATAAAAGCATGTGGTGTATGTACTTTCCATGTTGATAATAAAAATCAAAACTCTGTTTTTATTTTTAAAAAACAAAAAAACTTCAGAATATAATATTTTTAATTCTTTTCGTATATCTAAAACTCATTTTAAATATCTAAACATCACAATCTCACTTCAAACAAAAACCCAAACACTAAAACATTAAATTAAACAAATCCAATTTATTATACCAAATATGTTCCCGCGTACACTTTGATCTTAAACCGGCAATAAGAAGGTCAAAGAATTAAATAACACCGATTTATTGTACCAAAGATAGTCCCTCGTACAGTTTGATCTTAACCAGTAGTTAGCTTGGTTACGTCTGGTCCCTCGTTTTTAATTAATGTGGGAAAAAGAATTTAGATAGAATGACGCTTACAATGGCAACGTGGGAGGAAACTTCGTATAAGAAAGTTGTATATAAAGCAAAATAAATATATTAAATAACAGAAGTATTAAATAAATAACACAAGTGTCCAAACTCCCAGCCAAGGTTAGATATGGAAGAAACATAAACACGCAAGAACATTAATATATTGCAGGAGATTCAGGTAAAGCGTCATTTTCACTCTACGCGAAGTTGTTGGAATTGCAGGTATTCATTAAATATTTCATACACGAAGCTGCCAGGAATGGTAGGTACCCATTAATTATCCCACACTATATAAACTCAAAAAACCCACGCCTTAGCATTTGAAGGCTTAATATTTGACTTCACACACCAGAAAACGAAGATAACGGACTTGAAATATATACATATACGAGTCTCTTGAATTTCAGTTCTCGGTATTTGCAAACGGGGACAAACAAACCAACATTCTATCGTAAGGTCTTTGACGGATAGTTCGTTAGAAATTGCAGGGGACGGGGGGACGACGGTATGGCCCCTATGTTATTCCCCGGTCAAGGAATGTCGGAATTTTGCAAGTGAAGTCCACGTAGACAGGAGATTTTTTTTTTCAGTAATGACTCAATGACTAAACCAGAGCTGAAACGGCTGGAACTATGGTATTTTTCATTTAGAGCAAATTTTCTAGGCTATTGCTATTTACTCATTGGGTCTAATTAATACAAGCTAAGCAATTCATTTCACAAATTAAGTTTGACTAATACAAGTCAAGTTGTTTCGCTTTCCAAGTCACAGAGCGAATTGAACTTAACTAATTCAGGCTAACCAAGTCATTTCGAGAAAGAATTAAGCCTAACGAACACAAGCTAAACAAATTATTTCGACGGCGAATTGAATATGGATAGTAATGGATTTAACAGCCCAACTAAACCACTGAATGTACCCTTATACTTGATAGAGACTAATTAAATGATAATGGGTATCACAGCAGTGCAAGGCGGAACATAGCTACTAGTTAACCTTCCTTTTTTCAACCTGGACGGGAAAACCACCCTTCATGCGCGCAGTCAAGCTGTGAATGAGCTTTGGAGATCCCGCAGCCGAACACTCAACAGGCCGCCGCAATTTGAACATGGAAATCACAGTAGCCGCAACATATTTCATCTGAATAAACGCCATGTCTTTGCCCAGACAAATCCGCGCGCCACCTTGGAAAACATCGAACTTGAAGGGGCTCTGCGGGACGAAATGGCCGGCCTCGTTCACCCACCTCTCAGGCTTGAATTGGAGACAGTCAGCGCCCCAGATGGCTTCCATACGACCCATGGCGTATTGGTGGTAAGTAACCCGAGTGCCTTTGCCCATGAAAGTCCCGTCGGGCAGGACGTCGTCGTGGAGGGCGTGCTTGGAGTCGAAGAGGACCAGCGGATAGAGTCTCATCGATTCGCAGAGCGAGGCGTGCAGGTAATGCATGCCTTGCAGGTCTTCGTATGAAAATACCAAGGGGTTTCCGTCCCGTTTGGCTTCGGATTTGGCGGCTATGAAGCCGGCTATCTCTTTGTGTATTGCTTCCTCGACATGGGGATGCGTGATGAGTAGCCAGAAGAACCACGTTAGTCCAGCCGAGGTTGTGTCTCTGCCGGCCAAGATGAAACTGATGATGGAGTCTCGAAGAAATTCTTCGGAGCGATACGTGTCGCTTTCGGGTCGATCGGCTTCCGGATTTGCCATCGCCATGAATCTGGACAACAGCTCCTGTTTGTACGGAGCGCTCTCGGCCATCTCCCGTCTCCTCTGACGAATGACGTCCAGGCAAATGTCAAATTTTGAGTGGCGGAAAGAACGATGAGAACGCGTTCTCATTGGCTGAGCGAAAAATCGCATTCGAAAAGCCCATGAAGGAAACGCTTTCAGCGTAATTATAGTATTTTTATTTTTATAATAATTTTTATATTTTATTAAAATTTTTAATAATATTTTTTATTAAATTATTTTAATTCTTATTTTATAAAAATACCTAGTTTTTAAACTCAAATATTATAATATTTTATATTTTTATTTTATCAAAAAACTCTTTTCTCTTTAAAATATTAATCTTACTTTCAAAATTTCAAAAATATTAATCAAAACATAAAAGCTTATTATTATCATTCAATCTGTTTGACTATTATTTATTATTAATCTCACAAGTAACTATTCTCAATTTTTTGAAAAGACTCACAATACTTTGATTACTAATTATACTTACCAATTATACTTGAAACTTACACTTTTTTAAATTAAATTTATATATATATATATATATATATATATATATATATATATATATATATAAAACTCACTTTACTTCCAGCTTTTACAACCTTGTGAAATAAAATACAACTCTATGAAATAAAGTATTAATTATTGTATATGTGTATATGAATAATAATATATAATATAATAAAATAAATTATTACAGTAAATTAAAATAGATTTATCTTATGTTGCAGTTTCCTGTGATATGGATTATTTTTCTAATCATATATATATATATATATATACAAATTAGTTATTTATTTAAATTGTCTTTTCTAATACATAAATGGATCAACACAATATTTTATCATTTTTAAGTGCTTAATACATTTGTGGTTTATATATATATATAGCCACCATGTGTAAGTGTTTTTTGTTTCAATTGCATTTTTTAATACATAAATGGATCAATACCTTGAAAATGTCTTTGGACATTTGGATTGTGTAAACTACATGTTTTAATCTTGTAATTCCAATAACACTTCAAAAATTACCAAAATCTAAAATAAGAGTTTTTTTTAATTAATTGTGTTACTCGATATATACATAGTTTTTTCTTATGTGTGTGTGTGTGTGTGTGTGACATGAAAATATTGTATTCTATGTGGCCATTGAAATATTTTATTTTTGAACCAAGTTGTCCACATTAAATTTAGCCCTCACGGAAAATTTGTTTCTCAATTCTCTTGGGGACTTGGCCTAGTGACCAATAATCAAGTGGAGTATCTAGCTTTATGGAAAGGATTGGAAATATCTTTTGATCAAAACAATTCTACACTATTAGTTTTTGGAGATTCTATGCTAATCATACGTCAATTGACCAAGGCTAAGAAGGTGATTTGTATTGAGCCATCTCCCTTAAATCACAGGATCCTTGCCTCCGCCTCTCGGTTTGAACAACTGGACTTTTTCCACATGCATAAGCACTTGAATTTAGTTGTCGATGTGTTGGCTAAAAAATGTGCCAATTTGGGCCAAGGCATAATAGAATTGGACCACAGGCTTAGCAACTTTCCAATCCCCTAGACGTTTTGGGTCATCTAAGATTCAATCAGGTCAGAGGGGGAGTGGATATTTTCATTTCTCTCCACTCTTTAAGCGTGTTTGAAATCCCTAGGAGTAATCATTTCTTAACTAGTTTGGACATCGGAGATATTTTCTGTTAATATTGAATCTGGTCTACCCTCTTCAGCATTCTCCTTTTCTTGGCTCATCTCTAGAAGTGCATTGACCTTGAGATCTAATTGTCCTTCCTTTTTCGGCCACGAATCCACAAGTCTCATCCCTAGTGTCTTAACGCAATTTATAAGTGGCATATTTTATTAACTTTCTTCTCACTAGGTGTCTTATCTATTCACGTTTCTCTGGGTGGGATCTATAGTGGATCTCCTCAACCGCGGTGTTCAGTTTATTATGCAAGGAGATGGAATTAATTCAGTTGTCCTGTGATATCCCTCTGACGTTGATTTTCTATCCTAGTGAGGTTTTGGAGATGGATATGGTAATTTTGTTGTATTTTGGCTTGTGGAAAAGTCCTAGTTCTGGATATATATTAAATCTCTCACCTTCTCAATTTATTTAAATGTCCCCTATCCATACAGGTCTTGAAGTGGGAATAGTTGTCAACTGAGTACCAAATAGTTGGGTGGTGGGTCCTTATTTTAAGATGGCAGATAATTTGGCTTCCCCGAAGAACGTCAATGTCAACATGGTGCTTGATATGCTTTTGGATGTAGCCCAAGAATTGTTGGTTTCTGCACATAATTTGGAAGATATGCTAGAAAGAGAGAGGTTCTCCTTTCAACTCTTTATGGAGGCAAAATTATTGAGACATCATATGGATATGGGGAATTCTCTTGAAAGCCTATGACATGAAGTCCATTCCCTTTGTGCTCACGTGTATACATTGGAGGTTTCTAAGAATTTCAATCTACGACAGGATTTGGGAGGTCCTATTGTGGAAAGGAAGAGAACCCACTACTTGAGGGGGTCTGATGTTGTTGGTGAAGGTCATTGTTGAGGTTAATGGATCGATTAGGTGGGTGGTGTTTTGTTGGGTGATGTTTGATGTTGCTCAATTCCATGTTCCATCATGATAATATGTAAATTTTGCTATACTCTCAGGTCATTCTGTAGAGTTTACCATGGTCATATTTTTAGTATAACAAAGCTTTAAAACTCTAGTGCCAGTAAGTATCTTGAATGGTTTGATGAACTCGTAAGTTTTGTATCAGAAAACTTATGTAAGGGTTCTAGCCCTAACTCCAAATTTTATTAATATAAATACCCTTACCCATTCCTTTTAATACACACACACATTAATATTAATTAATCTTGCATATTGAATAATTTTATTCATAATCTACATCATCATTACTATTGTTATTATTATTACTTAACTATCACATGTTAATTTTATATTAAGAATTAAATGAATTATTCATCTCTATTTTATTAATCTTATTAGAAAGTAATGGATTTTTTTCACTTTCAATTGCTTCTTCTCTTTGAACATTGAAATGAACTATTTTAATTGAAAGTAATATTGAAACAAATTAGTTAATATAGTTTTAAAAAGTATTAGTATTAATGAATATTTTAATTGAAGTTGATATTGAAATAAATTATTTAATATAGATTTTAAAAATAATAAATATTATATATCTTACTCATTAAAGTGAAAATATAAGATTTTCTTTATTATGATTACATTACTTTTTTTTTCGAATTTGATATAAAATCATATTATTTTATATGTATATCCAAATATTTTATTCATGGCTAAGAGTGAGAGTGAAATATTTTTACCATGTCTTCTTTATGTATCAACTAAATAAGTACAGTGAGTCTGGGATTATTGATATTTTATAATGATTTTAATTAAAACTAGCCAAACATGTACATTCATTTTGTATATTTTATTTTTATTTTGAAATGGATATGTGTCAAATCCGGGAAGGAATTGCAAATATCCCTCATATGAGACCATAGAATGCACCTCTTAGTCCAATAACTTAGAAACAAAGTTTATTGTAAATATTGAAATTTGATATTCTTATTAATTAAATTTAAATATGAAGCTTTGAAATATAATGGTTAGGGATATGAATAATTATTTTAATTTATATGGTTAAACTGATCTTAATTTATAACTATTATTTAAATTAAACATATATTTCACATTTTTATATTTTTAATTATATGTTTATTAATTATATGTTTCAAAATATGATATGAATATGAATCATTATTATTTTAATTTATTTTAATGTGATATTTCATTACCCCAAATGAAATGGAACATATATTAGATTTTCCTACTTATTGTTATATTAGAGATCTAATAGAGATAAAGGAGATAGAAGAACTTAGAATGCCAAACCTATATTCTATTTGATGGAACATGGAGTATTCACTAAATTCTAGGCTAGGTAGTATCTCAACAAATGCTTGATAGCATTTTTCATTAAGTCTCGTGGGCTCGAGTGATCGAACCTACAATATGTCTGAGGACAGCATCGCCAGAAATGTGATGTTCGAAGGTTTTCAAGAATTTGAATCGACTAGGTCCATGCACTTTTGGCGCACTGTGACCCCTTGAAATTGTGACACGAACATGTTTCACAGCTACCTAGAGTAGCATAGTGTTAATCCAACCAATCTATGCCTCACAATATGTTGTTTGTTAATAGGTTATATCTAAGTTACTTAGCAGAATATCTTAACTTCTTCAACATATAACTTAAGCATTCATATTGTCACAATTTAGAAAACACTTCTTCAAAATAACTATGCAGTATAAAACCATGAAACTTCAATCATACATAAGATATAAAAGATGAAAATTTATATGGAATGGATCTTTGGCCTTAAATTTTATCACAACAGTGAAACTTAAAATAAATAGATATTCCCAACCATCTCAATTAGTTCCCTCCACATACAAGTAAAATTCACCAAAATTAAAAACCAATTGAACACGTCACCACATTTCCATTTGTGGCCTTAAAAACACCAAATTTCATGCAACAATCTAACTTTCTCGTTCATGCAGTCTATTTTTGCTTTCTCATGGTTGAGTCGTGCTCTTAGTAGAAATGAAATATACCAAGGGATTTACATTGATCCCTACTTAGACAACAACTGTAGTCTACTAAGAGCTCTACATTGATCCTTACTTAGACACCAATGAGTTTACATTAGAAAGCAAGGATGGAAAAATAAATATTATTTTATTTTATTGATAAGGTGCAACATGAATAATATATTTGCAACTGAAAGAAAAAAGTAGAAATTAATTAAGAAGCACACCTAAAAAATGAGATTTCAAATTAGATAAAATTAAAAAGAGAATACTTATAAGAATATTATTTTTTTTTGGTGAATTATCAAATTTTAAATTTCACATTATGAAACTCGAGATTGTATAAGACTAATAAATTCCAAGTTCTAGCACAAAGGACTCATAATAATATGTTGGAAATGTTGTCATTGATGGCAAAGGAGGCAAAGGAGGCAGCGCCGAAGCAAAGACAGACAAAAGAAGCAGCGAATACAATGGAGGTAGCAAAGAAGCAAATGAAGGTAGAGGAAGCGAATATAATAGAGGCAGAACCGTTATCACAGAGACAGAAGCAGCAGAGGCAGAGGTGTTATGCATATAATGCAGAACCATATTCCGGGAATCGCACACTCCAACCGGCGTTATACATAACACAAATATTCCAGGAATTGCACAGAACCATATTCCAGGAATCGCTTAACCCCAAGCGGCAAGGCACATAAATTCCGGGAATCGCCTACCACGATGGAGGATACATATATATATATATCCATCACCGTACATATATGTGCAGCGAATCATATAATCAAAGGTCTAAGCTTAAATATATACAAGCAGAGCGCTTTATATCTATATAACCAAAGGTTCTATCAAAACGAAATGGCTTATAAGGTGGGACCCCTCCCCAATCGCAATCGGAGATCGCAAGGGGAGCGGAACATCACAAACAGAAAGTTGCGATTGCGATTGAGTTCCGGATCCGATGAGTTATAAATCACGATTGATATATGTTTTTAAGTTCCGTGAATAGTGGTCATTCGCATCGACATTAGTCAATCGCATCGGAAAGAAACAAACCATCGCAACACATATTAAAAGAATTGCGATTGCGATTGAAAGTCTGGACTTGATGGATGGATGAATTATAATTCGAATGTGTTTGAAGTCCTTTCCCAATTGCATCAGCAAAATACAATGAACAGTGGCCAATCGCATCAGAGAATATAAGAGTTGCGATTGCGATTGGAAGCTCGGACCCGATGGGTGTATAAACGATGGATGATATATATTTGAAGTCCGGCATGATCGCATCGGAACAATCCAATCGCATCGGAGAATATAAGAGTTGTGATTGCGATTGGAAGCCCGGACCCGATGGGCGTATAAACGATGGATGATATATATTTGAAGTCCAGCATGATCGTATCGGAACAATCTAATCGCATCGGAGAATATAAAGGGATCAGAATGTCCATACAGGAACTTGCGATTGCGATTAAGTACTGGACCCGATGGGTCTATAAGTTATGTTTTAATAAGTGTTTGAGTTCCAATCGCATCGGCAAAGAACAGTGAACAATACCCAATCGCAATCGGAAGATTTCAATTGCGATTCATCACATCGGCATTTCAAAAAGAACAATGGTCAATCGCAATCGGAGGAGCAATATATTTCATCGGGAAGCGTGTCAAGTGGGCCCAAAAGGAGTTCTTATATGTTTAAAAGGTCTTCATTATATTACGCTGAGAATTGATTTAAGTCATTTAGAAAGGAAGTTTGTATGTATGCCGAGAGTTGAAATTACATTATATGTATATATAAAAGGGCGCTGTTATATATATATATATATATATATATATATATATATATATATATATATATCTATATATATATATATATATATATATATATATATATATATATATATATATATATATATATATATATATATATATATATAGATATACTTGTAGTTGCGGTGGTATTAAAGTATGCCGCGTGGTCTGTGGACCCACGGGCCTCGGCTCAAGGTGGAGGGAAATTATTAATGTAATACAATTGTGATATATGTCTGTTCTGGCCTACGGAACTCGCCACATCAACAAGACACTCGTGGCACGAAAAGGATTGGAATTGCCCTGTTTTAAAAGTCTGCAACTACATTTCATTTATTTAAAAGGCATTGTTACACGTATGCAGTAATTACACCACAGAAGAGGACAAAAAAAAAGGATACAGATCATAAAAGAGTTAAAACACAGTCACAGAAAATACAAGCACAGTCAAAGAAAAGCCAAAAGACTAAATGAGTTGAACTCGAATTCATTTTGTAATTCGAATGTAATTGTTTTAATTGATTTTTATTGTTTGTGATGCATTGGAAAGTGTCCGAGAGGAAAACAAACTCCCACTGTAATGTTAAAATTGACACCTACAGTTTTAATTCCTGAGTAAGCAGATGAAAGGTGTGAGAAGGCAGAAGGCAAAGAGACATGATTGTCCATTTCAAATTCCAAGTAGAATACAAACAGTCATGAGAGGAAATCTATAAATAATATCATCTTGATATTCAAGATAGAGGAGAGAGAGAGTAAATTTAGAGAAGGTAGAATACAAAAGAGTGAGGCATCAAAGATTAAGAGAAGAAGAGCAGAAAGAGAAGCTACAGAACAGAGCTGATATCTGAGGTAAATCAGTAAACATTCAGTTTGATAAATTGAGGAAGTTGGAGCTTCCCTATCAAGATGCAGCTTGATAGCTGTCATTTGTAGCTGACTGAGGTTGGAGCCTCCTGTAGGTTGGTGCCTGCAGAAAATTGAAGGGAGTTGGTGCTTCCTTGCAAGTTGTAGCTTGCAGAATTGAGGTAGGAGCCTTCTGTAGGTTGGTGCCTGTAGAAAAACAGTGGTGAGAGCGAGTTGGAGCTTGCCTTTGCATCACAAAAATAATAAGATGTTGTTTTCTCCCTTTATGGGTTTCCACTTATATCTGGTGTCTCTGTGCATGATGTTTATGTGTTGATCTGGTTTATATCATCTGCTTAATACTTTTTGCTCTGATATTAAGACTGTTGTTAGATTAACAAATCTGTTTGATACTTGCTGCTCACTAATAAAGATTGCTCACATATTAAGTTGATCATGAAGTGAAGGTGTAAATAAGTTTTAAGAGAAAAGTTTTAAAAGTCCATGTATGTGTTAAACTGATTCACCCCCCCCTCTCAGTTTAACTAAGGGTTCAACAATTGGTATCAGAGCGGGTTCCTTTGTACAAGTCTAACAACTGAAAGGAGATCCTAGGTTCCCAAGATGGCTAGTAAAGAAGGATGCTCAACCAATAAAGCCCCTTTCTTCATTGGTGAAAATTATGCTTTCTGGAAAATCAGAATGAGGACATACATAATGTCTCTAGGAATAGAAGTCTGGGCTGCTGTGGAATTAGGATATGCCCCGAAGGCAACCGACACAGAAAAATACTCAAAACAAGATTTTGTGGCTAATGCAAAAGCCATGAATGCCATCCTGCATGGATTATGTGAAGCAGAGTTTATTAAAGTAATGCACAAAGACACTGCCAAAAAAATATGGGATACTCTTGAGAACATACATGATGGAGACGAGAAAGTCAAAACTGCCAAACTTCAAGTATATAGAGCCCAGTTTGAAAACTTAAAAATGAATGATGATGAAGACATTGCCAGTTTTTTCCTAAAAGCTGCAGAAATTATTAACAATATGAAAGCTCTCGGAGAAAAAATTCCAGAAAGTATAATTGTGCAAAAGATTCTAAGATCTCTTCCATCCAGGTTTAATCCAAAGGTGTCTGCAATAAAAGAAACAACTGACTGGGAGACCTTGACCATGAACCAGCTACTTGGAAATCTAACAGCCTATGAAATGAGGCTCCCACAGAAAAAGCCAAGTACGAGGGAAGAAACCTTTAAAACAGAAAAGAAGAAAGGAGAAGAAGGAACCTCTGAATTTTTACTGATGGCCATAGAAGATCTTGAAGGACTCTTGCTAGAAGAAGAAGAAGATGGGGAAGTCGACCTTGAGGGGGAGCTAAGAAGTGCTCTGGAGGAGATTGATAGACTCAAAATAAAATGCAGAAAACAAAAAGAGATTGTCCTCAAATGTGTGAAAGAAGAACAAAATTCAGAAGTCCTCATGTAGCTGAAGGTAAAGCTTGAAGAAGCCAAGAAGATTGAAGATATGTTACTTCAACAAATCAAGGATAAAACTCGAGAACAAGAGAAGCTGGAAGAAGAAATTGTATGTCCGAGGAAGAATTTAGAAAGTGCCCAACAGAAAGTGTCTATATACCCTTCTCAAATGACAAGCTCTGGTAAGTTGAATGAAATCTTGGATGCTCAAAGATCTCCTCTAATAAAAACTGGGATAGGCTATGAAGGAGAATCAATTAAAGGCAAAGAAAAAGAAAACAAAAATATAATTTTTGTGAAAGCAAAGAAGGCTGATGAAGCACCTCAAATAATTCCTACAAAAGAAGAAGCATGTAAGGAGGAAGATATAACTCAGAAGAATCCTCAAATAACAAATAATGAAAGAAATACTCAGACAACAGAAAAAGGTTCATATAATCCTGAGTTTGTCAAATTTGCAAACCATCAAAGGAGATCCTTCCCCCCTATGAAGAATTCCACCTGTTATGTCTACCACAAGCCGGGACACATTGCTGCATATTGTTATGCAAGGAAGAGTAATTCAAACCTGCAAAAGATGCAAACAGTGAAGAGACTGTCTCAAACAAACAAATGGAGAAAACAACCTTACATCAGGTATGCAAATAATTTCTATGGTTATTGTTTTTATTGTAAGAAATTTGGCCATAAAATTATTGAATGTAGAAAGTATGGACAAAGATTGATGTTCAACATCTCAAGGAGGTTTATGAATCAAAGAAATTTTGTTCATACTCACAATTCTGCAAAAACTATGATCAAATGTTGTATATGCAATCAAGTTGGAAATATGCCCTCCAAATGTCCTCAGAAAGGATGTAATTCATCAACTCACAAAAGACACCAAACAAAAGGATGCCTCTAGTGGATAAAGAAGGAGAATAAATGTGACTTGGCTCTAACAGCTCAAGACCTGAAAAGCCAGTGGTACCTGGATAGTGGCTGCTCAAAACACATGATTGGAGAGAGAAGCAAGTTTATAACTCTTGATGACAAGAAATCTAGCAATGTTACTTTTGGCAATGATAAATCACGTAAGATCAAGGGAAAAGGCTCAGTCATCATAGACAATGGTAGAGGAAAGGCCCAAGATGTACTATATGTAGATGGGCTGAAAGAAAATTTGCTGAGTGTCAGTCAAATGTGTGATAAAGGCTGTGAAGTTCTCTTCAGAGCACAAGACTGTGAAGTCAGATCAAGTTCAACCGGAAAGACTTTGCTCAAAGGTGTCCGAACAGAGAATAATGTGTACATAGTGAAAGAGGAGGAAGAAGCCTGCCATCTTAGCAAACTTGAGGAATCATGGTTATGGCATAAGAGATTGGGACATCTCAGCTTCGACCATATCATCAGACTGAGTAAGAAGAAAGCTGTCAGAGATATGCCTGAAATAAAAAGGCCTTCAAATACCATATGCAAATCTTGTCAATTGGGGAAACAGACTCGCACATCCTTTAAATATAAAGATGAGTTATCAACAAGAAGACCACTCCAGCTTGTGCACATGGATCTGTGTGGACCTGCAAGAACTAAAACACCAAGTGGAGAATCCTACTTCATGTTGATAATAGATGATTTCTCCAGAATGACATGGGTTGCTTTTCTCAAGAATAAATCAGAAGCTATGGAAAAATTCAAAATGTTTAAAGCATTAGCAGAAAATTAGACAGGATGCAAGCTAAAATGCATCAGATCAGATAGTGGAGGTGAATTCACTGATTATGACTTTGCAGACCTATGCAATGAACATGGCATAAAACAACAATTTACTATTGCAGGGACACCTCAGCAGAATGGAGTAGTAGAGAGACAAAACAGATCTGTTCAACAAATTTCCAGAGCCATGATGCAAGAGAATAATATTGATCAAACCTTCTGGGCAGAAGCTATACACACAGCAGTACATATCCTTAATAAAGCTCACTTAAGGCCAAGCAGTGACAAGACTCCCTATGAACTGTGGCATGGAAAGCCAGCTTCAATCAAACATTTCAGAATCTTTGGAAGAAAATGTTACATAAAGAATAATGATGAAAATCTTGGAAAATTTGATGCAAGAGCAGATGAAGGGATCTTTCTAGGATATTCTTCCAAAAGTAAAGGGTACAGGTGCTACAACAAGACTCTTCGGAAAATAGTAGAAAGTATTGATGTGAGATTTGATGAAGAACTTCCAAACAATACACGAAATACAAACTACTGCAGTCCATCAGAAAACCATGAAGAAGAAAACCAAAATGATGAGGAAACAAGCAAGACAACAGAAGATACAGAGCTGAGTTCTAAAGCTCCCTCAAGATATACTCAGAAGAACCATCCTGAAGATCAAATCATTGGAGACAAGAGAGTAGGGGTCCAAACAAGAAGGCAGCTAACAGAACAAACTGAAGAGGTATACATAGCCATGCTGTCACAAATAGAGCCAAAGAAATTTGAAGAAGCCAGCAAGGACAAGTATTGGGTAAAAGCAATGAATGAAGAATTGGACCAAATTGAGAAGAACAATACCTGGGAACTAGTTCCTAGACCAATTGAGAAAAATGTCATAGGTTCAAAGTGGGTATTCAAAAACAAAATGAATGAGCAAGGACAAGTAATCATGAATAAAGCAAGGCTGGTCTGCAAAGGATACTCACAAATTGAAGGACTTGATTATGAAGAAACATTTGCCCCTGTAGCCAGAATGGAAGCTATCAGAATGTTTCTGGCATTTGCATGCTATCAAAACTTCAAAGTATATCAAATGGATGTAAAATCTACATTTTTGAATGGATACTTATAAGAAGAAGTCTACATGGAACAACCAGAAGGCTTCTCATTGACAGACAAAGAAGACTGCGTGTGCAAACTGAAGAAGGCCCTATATGGACTAAAACAGGCTCCTCGTGCTTGGTACTCAAGGTTGGATAAATATTTGCAAAAACAAGGTTTTAAGAGAGGTGGAGTAGACAACAATCTATACATAAAAACCCATGAAAATTAACTCCTGATTGTTGTAGTATATGTTGATGACATTATGTTTGGAAGCAACAGAGATGAACTAGCAAAAGGGTTTGCTGATGAGATGAAAACAGATTTTGAAATGTCTATGATTGGAGAGCTCAGTTTCTACTTGGGACCTCAAATTCAGCAAAAGAACACAGGCACATTCATCTCTCAAGAAAAATAATTAAAAGAAATGCTGAAAAAATTCAAAATGGAGGACTGCAAACCTGTGACAACCCCCATGATCACAGGATGCAAGATGTGTGTTGATGATGGGACTGCAGATGTAGATAAAAAACTCTACAGATCCATGATTGGAAGTCTATTGTATCTTACTGCATCAAGACCTGACATCATGCTAGCAGTAGGACTAGTGGCAAGATATCAAGCAGCACCTAAACAAAACCATCTTTTGGCAGTAAAAAGAATACTCAGATATCTACAAGGAGCAGCACAATATGGACTTTGGTATCCTAAAGACAAAAGCTTCACCTTGATAGCATACACAGATGCAGATTGGGCCAACTGTGTGGATGACAGAAAGAGTACAAGTGGAGGTGCATTCTATCTAGGAGAAAGTCTAGTGGCATGGTTAAGCAAGAAACAAACATCTATATCCCTGTCTACAGTGGAAGCAGAATATATAGCAGTAGCAGCATGTTGTACACAAGTCATGTGGATGAAGCAAACTCTTCAAGACATGAAGGTAATCATTGATGCACCTATCTCAATTAAATGTGATAATAAAAGTGCTATAAGTATATCTAAAAATCTTGTGCTTCACTCAAAAACTAAACATATTCTAATCAAGTATCATTTTCTACGGGAACAAGTGGCTCAGAAGATAGTAAAACTGGAGTATCTACAACAAAAGAGCAGACAACAGATATATTTACTAAACCACTTGCTAGAGAACCATTCGAATATTTGAGAGACAGACTAGGGGTAGTATCTGTAGATACTATTCTCTAATATGAAGAGAAATTACAGTCTCAGGGGGAGAACAAAATGAAAATATCATACCAGGGGGAGAACAGCCACCAAGATAATCATAAAAAAAGTCCACAGGATCAGCATAATCTCAGTATTATCAACATTCAGCATGAAAAAGCAACAAGGACCTTTCAATCATTACATACATCATCTCTATCTGCAATCTACCACAGATTACAGGCACTACAAATGAAACACAACTATAGAACATATATCGGCTCACTATATCAGACAGAGACAAAACGTATACTCAAGTTTGATAATGTATATCGGCTCACTATACCAAAGTGTTCTCTCAACAAGTTTCACACATCACTCTGGAGCAGCATGGTACAATTTCAGCAAAAGAGGACCTAAACGTAACTCAGAGAAAGGAAATACAACGAAAGAGCCCATACGGATAGATGAGGCATCGTCCTTTGCCATTGATGTCAAAGGGGGAGGAAGAACAAACAATAGGAGAAAGAGCAGGAAGAGCAAGCAACAAGAGAAAGAGAAGGCAGACAGAGAAAGTGGATTGCCATCAATGTCAAAGGGGGAGACTGTTGGAAATGTTGTCATTGATGGCAAAGGAGGCAAAGGAGGCAGCGTTGAAGCAAAGACAGACAAAATAAGCAGCGAATACAATGGAGGTAGCAAAGAAGCAAATGAAGGCAGAGGAAGCGAATATAATAGAGGCAGAACCGTTATCACAGAGACAAAAGCAGAGGCAGAACAACAGAAGAAGCAGAGGTAGAGGTGTTACGCATATAATGCAGAACCATATTCCGGGAATCGCACACTCCAACCGGCATTATACATAACACAAATATTCCAGGAATTTCACAAAACCATATTCCAGGAGTCGCTTAACCCCAAGCGGCAAGGCACATATATTCCGGGAATCGCCTACCCCGATGGAGGATACATATATATATATATATATTCATCACCGTACATATATGTGTAGCGCATCATATAATCAAAGGTCTAAGCTTAAATATATACAAGCAGAGCGCTTTATATCTATATAACCAAAGGTTCTATCAAAACGAAATGGCTTATAAGGTGGGACCCCTCCCCAATCGCAATCGGAGATCGCAAGGGGAGCGGAACATCACAAACAGAAAGTTGCGATTGCGATTGAGTTCCGGATCCGATGAGTTATAAATCACGATTGATATATGTTTTTAAGTTCCGTGAATAGTGGTCAATCGCATCGGCATTAGTCAATCGCATCAGAAAGAAACAAACCATTGCAACACATATTAAAAGAATTGCGATTGCGATTGAAAGTCTGGACTTGATGGATGTATGAATTATAATTCAAATGTGTTTGAAGTCCTTTCCCAATTGCATCGGCAAAATACAATGAAGAGTGGCCAATCACATCGGAGAATATAAGAGTTGCAATTGCGATTGGAAGCCTGGACCCGATGGGCGTATAAACGATGGATGATATATATTTGAAGTCTGGCATGATCGCATCGGAACAATCCAATCGCATCAGAGAATATAAGAGTTGCAATTGCGATTGGAAGCCCGGACCTGATGGGCGTATAAATGATGGATGATATATATTTGAATTCTGGCATGATCGCATCGGAACAATCTAATCACATCAGAGAATATAAAGGGATCAGAACGTCCATATAGGAACTTGCGATTGCGATTAAGTACCGGACCCGATGGGTCTATAAGTTATGTTTTAATAAGTGTTTGAGTTCCAATCGCATCGGCAAAGAACAGTGAACAATACCCAATCGAAATCGGAAGATTTCAATTGCGATTCATCACATCGGCATTTCAAAATGAACAGTGGTCAATCGCAATCGGAGGAGCAATATATTTCATCGGGAAGCATGTCAAGTGGGCCCAAAAGGAGTTCTTATATGTTTAAAACGTCTTCATTATAATACGCCGAGAATTGATTTAAGTCATTTCAAAAGGAAGTTTGTATGTATGCCGAGAGTTGAAATTACATTATATGTATATATAAAAGGGTGCTATTATATATATATAGATATAACATGGTTGTGGTGGTATTAAAGTATGCCGCGTGGTCTGTGGATCCACGGGCCTCGGCTCAAGGTGGAGGGCGATTATTAATGTAATACAATTGTGATATATGTCTGTTCCGGCCTACGGAACTCGCCACATCAACAAGACACTCGTGGCATGAAAAGGATTGGAATTGCCCTGTTTTAAAAGTCTACAACTACATTTTATTTATTTAAAAGGCATTGTTACACGTATGCAGCAATTACACCACAGAAGAGGACAAAAAAAAAGGATACAGAGCAGAAAAGAGTTAAAACACAGTCACAGAAAAGACAAGCACAGTCAAAGAAAAGCCAAAAGACTAAATGAGTTGAACTCGAATTCATTTTGTAATTCGAATGTAATTGTTTTAATTGATTTTTATTGTTTTTGATGCATTGGCAAGTGTCCGAGAGGAAAACAAACTCCCACTGTAATGTTAAAATTGACACCTACAGTTATAATTCCTGAGTAAGCAGATAAAAGGAGTGAGAAGGCAGAAGGCAAAGAGACATGACTGTCCATTTCAAATTCCAAGTATAATACAAACAGTCATGAGAGGAAATATATAAATAATATCATCTTGATATTCAAGATAGAGGAGAGAGAGAGTAAATTTAGAGAAGGCAGAATACAGAAGAGTGAGGCAGAAAATATTAAGAGAAGAAGAGAAGAAAGAGAAGCTACAGAACAGAGCTGATATCTGAGGTAAATCAGCAAACATTCAGTTTGATAAATTGAGGAAGTTGGAGCTTCCCTATCAAGATGCAGCTTGATAGTTGTCATTTGTAGCTGACTGAGGTTGGAGCCTCCTGTAGGTTGGTGCCTGCAGAAAATTGAAGGGAGTTGGTGCTTCCTTGCAAGTTGTAGCTTGCAGAATTGAGGTAGGAGCCTCCTATGGGTTGGTGCCTGCAGAAAAACAGTGGTAAGAGGGAGTTGGAGCTTGCCTTTGCATCACAACAATAATAAGATGTGGTTTTCTCCCTTTATGGGTTTCCACTTATATCTGGTGTATTTGTGCATGTGTTGATGTGATTTATCTAATCTGCTTAATACTTGTTGCTCACATATTAAGACTGTTGTTACATTAAAAAATCTGTTTGATACTTGCTGCTCACTAATAAAGATTGCTCACATATTAAGTTGATCATGAAGTGAAGGTGTAAATAAGTTTTAAGAGAAAAGTTTTAAAAGTCCATGTATGTGTTAAACTGATTCACCCCCCCCCTATCAGTTTAACTAAGGGTTCAACATAATCAATCTTAAATTTGAATATATATTCAATTACATTCATTAAATTAAAATTCATATGATTTAATTTAGCATCATAAAAGTAGTAATTATGATTGAAAATATAAAGCAACCAATGAAGATATTGAGTTAGAAAAAATAGCAAAGAAAATAGCATTAGTGTAAAATACAGCTCAAAGATGATAATTGAAGATCGTTGGTTTAATATATACCAAAATGTCACTATAGACACAAAGGCAAATCATTTAGAAAATGGTAGCCACCATATATGGCATAGTTTTTAAAAAAGAATCAAGATAATAGTTCGAATTACATCATTTTATTTAATTTTAGTACATCAAATTTGAATTCAAAATCACATCCATCTCTTCATATGTCTTCTAATCAACCCAATCTAAATTCAATTCAACTGGTCATTTATTTATGTTCTATCTCTCCAGGAAAATCATTGCGCCAAAGGAAAGTTCTGAAGAGAGATCACACTAGGAAGGAGAACACACTAAGGGGTGAGGAAAGAGAGATATATGGAGGAGATCATGATAAGGGAGAAAGGGGAAATCAATAAGAAAGTGAGTATGGTAGGGAGGAGAGCACACTGAGGTATTTAACAGTGAAGAGAGTGTAGTAAAGCATGAATGAGAAAAATGTAAGCAATTATAACTTCATTGAGAGATGCCTCAATTCAATGTAAGTGGAAACAAGAATGGGAGAGAAAATTAAATGGAAGAGAAATTGATAAAAAATAATGGGATAGGAAAAATAAATGGAGGATAAATTTTCTAACAAGAATGGAAGAGGAAATTGTTAAATATGAATGGATGAGGAAATTACAAAAAAATAATAAGAGAGGAGATTGATATTAAAGATCGGATGAGAAAAAATAGGAAAGGGGAATGGAAAAGAAGTTTCTAGTAAGCATAAATGAAAAAATTGCTAGACAAGAATAACAGAGTGAATTTCTTAAAAAGTAAGGGAGAGGGAAAAATAATAATAGGAGAGGAATAATGAATGGAAAAGGAAATCACTAAACAAGAATAGGGGAGGAAAAATGGGTGAGAGAGATGTTTGGGAAAATAAGGTGATCCATACAAAATGAATACCTTAAGTAAGCTCTTAATCCAACAGTTTAAAGATCATAACGCTAGTTATTTTACATGGTTAAACCATATGAAGGAATAACTCCTATTTGTGAATCATAATTAATATCTAAATTATGTGATTAAATTGTATTGAAGTAAAACAGCCATAGAAATCTAAAAAATAAAGAGAGATGACGAGAAATAAGAGATGTTAGGGATATGGATATCAGTTGAAAGATTCATGGGGAGATTATTGTGGAGAATGTTATGCATATATAGTTTGAACAAATCATCTAATTATGTCATAACTATTACGGCTTCCTATCATTATATAAAGTGGCCATTTGTACAATAGAAATACACACAAGAATAATTTTATAATATAAAATTTCTTTTAAAAGTTTCTTGATTCCTACATCCCTTGATTTTATTGTTTTCATTTGTTTGTTTTTAGGCTATCAAAGCCAACATTTGGTATCAAAGTATCCAAGGATGAGAAGCGCGGTGTGTAGATAAGAGAAGTGCATGGATGTATGGTAATTCAAGTATGCATATTTTGAATTAAAAAAAAAATGAAATCATTAGAGATGTATAAATATTGATATTTTGATGGTGAAAAAGGAAAGAGGAAAGGACACCATAGAGGATACGGGTTTTGATAATGAAGGAGTTATGAGTAGGATGAAATCCATAAAAAATATTTTTTTCGGCTGTCCCATAGGGGATTTGAACAAATAACCTATCTCAAGGAGTGCCTTAATAATCCACTCATTCACCATCAATCCAAAGTCCTGTGAGTAGGATGTCATCCATAATATGTTAGTGGTGTACATGTATTTTCCCTAAATGAATTAAAATGATTAAGTATTAGATGAGCTTTTGACGTGTCATTTGCAAATAAAGAGTAGTGAGATGTGATCATAAGAGCGTAAATTTCATCCTTGTCTTTGTATTAAAGTTGTGAGAGTGATCTAGATGTTTTTTTCTGAATGTGTGAAGGCATGTAGAAAGGTGCCAAAAAGGCCACTATTGCTATTTATACTTTCAATAGCCACCCTATAAAGTAGCCTCCGTTCAATGGAGAAGAGAAACTTTAATTGTCAATGGCCTCGTTACAAAAGAACATGAGAAAATTTTCAATAACATCAAATTTAATGGAGAGGATATGTATCAAACACTAATTTTTGTG
This sequence comes from Pinus albicaulis, assembly GCA_034641835.2. NCBI lineage: Eukaryota > Viridiplantae > Streptophyta > Pinopsida > Pinales > Pinaceae > Pinus > Pinus albicaulis. The sequence goes on along the minus strand of CM076575.1, from coordinate 666,557,240 downwards.
ATTGTAGCCAATAGAATTTGAAAAAGTACAGTCAAATATCAAGTCTAGTCACAATTTTCAATATAATGAGGTTGAGTTCTTTAAAATGGTTATTGTTGTGAGAAAAATAAATAACTCAATGTGACATGATTGCGAAGGGGAAATGTTTTGAAACTTCATTGGATTATGGGAATGGGGTATGAATTGAGTAGGAACAACACTAAAACCTTTAACATAGCCATCACTTTATGTGCTAGAATTAATTCTTTATAATCCAATTTGAATACATTGTACATACTTTCAATAACTATATCAAATTGGACAGTGTCAGCTCGAAAGGTTATTTCTTCCACTTTAAATATAATGTTGTGACCAAAGGGTTCACTCCTGACAGGGTAGTTGTGCATTGTTAATGTGAAATTCCATACAAGTCTGATGTCTTAATGGCTCAACATGAAGCATGTAAGAACTAGTTCAATCCTCCATATGTTAATTTAAATACTAAACAAGTTAAAAAGGTGTATCATTTCTTTTGCTCGAATTGTATAAGGGAATATAGTATGAAACTTTGTAATTCTAGAACAAATTTACTCCCTATTAAGAAAAGGAGCCAAAATGTACATCTAGTGGTTGATTCAAATATATTGTGGAGCCACATGCCAATTGGAAAGAGTGACACACATTCCACCTATAGGTAGCACCCTATTTTTTTACCTTTGTAACTAACATTATGATAGATCCATTATTGTTTGAGGACCTCAATTATTGATGGTATGTTTATTGCTATTATGTAATGATAACATTTGATATTCATGATAAACTGATTAGGATAAATGTTGATGATGATTATGTTTGTGATTAATGATGTTATTATGTTGTTAGATAATATGTCATGGATAACTTAAAATGATGATTAGATAAGTTATAATTTACATATTGATAATAATTGCATGAGTTTCATAAGGACTATGGAGGCAAATGGAAGCAAATTTGAAATGGAAATATGATTTGAATCAAAAGTACTATTATTCTATGAATATAAAATGTTATTTTTATGTGTTATAAAATAACTGATGAAACAAAACAATGGTTGCAAACATAGGGATTATAATTTTTAAATGACTCATATATGGGGGATGGGGCTATAAGAATGATTGTAGAATTGTTATGGAGCGTGGAACAACATCCCTAATTCCACATGCTAGCACTCTAACTATGGCTTGGGTTGGAAAGTGTATGTTATTTTTACTTTGAAGTTGCACGATGCCATGAGGGATAGAACACAAACTTGGTATTCATGAGGAATAATTAAGGATAAAGTTATCAACTTAACCAAAATTTAATCAAGTTATTATTTTTTTAGACGTCAAACTTAGTGCTAATTTTTATGCTAGCTTTGAAAAGTGGTGATGCAACATGACCCTTTTATGGGGATGTTAAAATTCCAATATTTTTCAAAAATGGAATTAAAAAACAAATTTCATGACTACAAAAACATGAGAAATAACACCTAAATGCAAAAGCATTGATGTAGAATCATCCTTTTCTTAGGGTTGAAATTCCAACATTTTTCAACCATGGAATTAAAGTCCAAATATCATGACCATAAAAAAAACCTTAAAAAATCAACACCCAAATCAAATAGTTGTCCTATCAAGCACCATTTATTTTTTTAAGGTTAAAATTATAGCTCATTAAATATATTAGTCCAAGACAACTTGACTGGCCTTTTAATGGGGCATTGAAATTGTAACATTTTTATAACAATAGACTATAAAATCATTGCTAGTGTAAACAACATCATAAAAAAACACAAGTTTTAATAAAAAGGCAGCATAACACATATTTTTTAAATTTTTTAATAAAAAACCAAAAAATTTAATTTCTTTAAAGAAAAATGAAATAAAATATTTAAAAAATACACATTTATAAAAAAAAATAAAAAGAAAAAATAACAAATGATTAATTTTAAATTTACAAAAAAAATTGTATATTTAAAAAAATTAAAATTTAAAATGATTAAAAAGCAAAATTATAAAGCAATTTTTAAAAAATCACAAAGAAAAAACAAAAAATTTAAAAACAAAACCTAAAATGAATTAAGAAAAACAAAAAATTATAAAAAAAAAACCCAAAGAAGATGAGAATTAACGTTTATATTCCACATGCAATAAGATTTGCATGGTTGAAGACATCTGAGTGCTCTGCAACCCTAACGCATAGCGCAGATCGCCCTTTGGCTGCGGCTCTGCTGCTACAGTGCTGCATGATCTCACCTTGGGCTTCTTCAATGGAGAAGGATGGAGGCCCGTTGTCTCCATCCTACCAAGATCTAGCTTCTGGGCACTCATCCAAGAGAAATGTCTCCTTTTTCATGCGCCTGACCTCCAACTTTGTGGTTGCCCAGAAAAACCAAGAAATGCAGCCTACTTCACCTCTGCAAGACCATGGAAGGGTTGTCATGGACACCACCATGGCAACAACAATAGCAGCCACGACCTCAACAGCAAAGGCCACAATGAATCAAATCCCCCTACCCTCAGAAGGAGGAGGGAAACGATCGAAGGAAGACACAGATGCAAAGGAAGAAACAAAAAATCATAATGCATGCAACCCAAAGGCAAAGAAAACTTTGGAAATAATCATTTAGGACCCGAATGTCACCGTTTACAGATAATACATGCAAGAGCATGCGATCATCTGCAAATTTATGGGCATTGGGCCCACAAAACGTGCTCTAAAAGGATGGATCCATACCAAATGGAGCCCAAAAGGAGAGATCGATCTCCATTTAGGTTCCAAAGGTTTCTTCACGGTCGTCTTCGCCCTCTTAGAAGACAAGGATGGGATATTTGAAGGGGGTCCTGACTTCTTTAACTTGATAGGCTTATATGAGATATTGGAAGGAAAACTTCAACCCGGAAAAAGAATACTTCACTAGGGTTCCAGTTTGGATAAGGCTCTACTCTCTACCAATAGACTACTGGGCACCCTCTGTCTTATAGGCCATATGGGAAGAGCTTGGAGAATACATAAAAATGTCAGAAGGCACCAAAAATGATCACTACATCTCCTACACTAGAATCTGTGCCTACATATATGTCTCTGGAGCATTACCATAAGCTATCAGACTAAATTTTAGGAATGACATCTAGACTCAAAATATAGACTATGAGCACATTCCTTTCAGATGCTGAAAATTCCATGAACATGGACATCTCTTTCAATACTTCCCCCAAAACAAAGCACCAACAAAAGAATACCAAGTAGGGAAAAAATACAACCAAGGATACACCAGGGCAGGTAACAAACACAAGAAAAACAAAAGAGTGTACACAAGGAAATATCCTCCAATGTTCTCCTAGAAAAACAATTACGAAGCTCTCAACACGCTTCAGGAGGAAACAAGGCAACAAAGTATGGAGAAAGAAACAAACATCCAGTAGGAAAAAACAATGGAAAATAGCAGCAAGGACACAGAAGCCCAAATCACTCTCACACAAGAGGGCACCATATATCAAGAGGACACTAATATGGAAAGAATACAAGACACACCCACCCAGAGGAAAGAGAGATTGAACAAGTCCTAATGGGGATGGATCTACATAAAATAGCAAAAGAATCAAACAAGAATGGAATAGAAGTCATTCCCATAGAACACATCCAGAAAATTGAGGAGGCTTACTTGTTACAGGAGGGAATGCAGCAACAACTAGAGCACCTAAACAAAGGAAAAACCATAGTTGGAGGTATAACTTTCAATCTAACTGTAGGCCAACACCTTCCAAAAGGACAAAATCGAAAGAGAGGTGGAAAAAACACCAAACAAATCCTTCAGGAGCTAGGAAGTCACTTCATCAATGAAGGAAAGATAAGGGCAATTTCACTACCCCAAAAAAATTTTCAATGATTTGTACATCCTAGAATATTAGAGGACTGAACAGTCCTAGTAAGAAACTAATCCTAAAATCTAGAATAGCCACTGATAAACCAGACATTGTCCTACTCCAAGAAACAAAAAGCAATCTAAGCTCCATGGACTCCATTCAACAATCCTGCTTTAAAAACCACTACAACCACATGGCCATCTCAGCCTTCGACACTGCTAGTGGGCTTGTAACCTTTTGGAAGGACTCACAGTTTCACCTATGTGAGTCTACAACATCCAAACATGCCCTAACCACAACCCTTCAAATCACTGGAACCAAAGACAAGATCTGCATCACTAATGTCTACGCTCCTCACTCTTCTTCCGAGAGAGTAGCCTGGCTAAGCAGCCTGAAGAGGCACCTTGGCTCCTACAATCATCCCCTTAGTTTCACAGTAGGTGACTTCAATATGATTCTCAACCTTGGGGAAAAGCGACGAGGCCTAATAAAACTAGACAATGATTCAGTTGCCATTCAAGCCCTAATTGATGATTTAGGACACATTGATACCCCCACGAAACACAACTCCTTCACATGGAATAATAGAAGAGGGGGAGACAAACAGATCGCCTCCAAATTAGATAGATTCCTCCTCTCGAAGGAATTATTCCTAAGCTCCTTGGAAACATAAGCAAGCATCGCCCCACAAGTGGGATTTGATCAACATCAAGCTATCAGAAAGTCCCAAAATTACACCCTTCAGGTTTGAAGCATTCTGTATCAATCATTTTGAATTCATGGAAAAAACTAAGGAATGGTGGTCTTCCCCCCAACCATCCCAAGGTAAAAAAATGTATAACTTCTAGCAGAAGTTGAAGTTTATTAAATCAAAACTCAGACTCTGGAATAAACACTCCTTTGGAGACATTATAATAGAAAATAAATTTATCGAACTAAAAATGAAAGACCTTCAGCGGAACATCATCAAAAACGGGATGGAAAAACACAAGAAGCAAGATGAATTAAAGCTTCAAAAAAGTTGGGAGGATCATGGTGCCCAAGAAGAGACATTATGGCACCAAAAATCCAAAGTCAGTTTCTTCAAAGATGGAGGAAAAAACACAGTTTTCTTCCACCAGTCAATGATCCAACACAGGAAATACAATCGAATACTAAATCTCAAAAACCAACAGGGCATCATCCTTCGCACTGACACTGAGATCGAAGAGGAACTCAATCAGTACTTCGGTGAAATCCTCACTGAATCCAATAAAGCCAACGAGGAGGCCATAGGAAAAATAACTAGAAATATCCCCACAATATTAACTAAGGAGCACAACCAGATGCTACTAAAAAAAGTAACTATGGTCGAAGTTGAGGAAGCTATCAAGAATATGCCCAATGGCAAAGCACCGGGATCGAATGGTTTCACTATACACTTTTACAAAGCCTGCTGGCCCCTGCTCAAAGAGGAATTCTATGATATAGTGGAAGAATATGCACCAAAAAATCCATCTTAAATTCTTTCAATTCCACCTTCCTCACCCTCATTCCCAAATCTAATAATTTTGTGAAACCAACTCCCAAAAATAGAAGAAAAGAGATATCAACGCCTTAGAAATAAGCCACTTCGAGGGGACAACCTGTAATACATTACATGAATGAAAAATTATTGGATGATACAAATTACAAAACCTCCTTTCTATATATAGGAGTCCATGGGGCCACAATGTAATCCTAGTGGGGCCACAATGTAATCCTAGCCGACCTAACAATAATAATTTAAGAGCACAATAATAACAATATGGGGGTTACAAGGGTACAATAATAACAATAAGGGGGTTACACTAACAACAATAAGGGACTATACTAGTAATATAGGGACCTAACATGCCCCTCTCCTTCAAAAAAGTGTTGTCCTCAACGCTTGAGTAGCTCTGGGTGCTTCTGTATAAAATTCTCATCCTCACATGTAGAATCTTCAGTGGGTAAGTTCTTCCACTTTATGAGATACTCTGAAATTGATCGATTCCATAGCTGTCGAGTTCTTGTTTCCGTGACCGCTTCAGGTTCCAATATGATTTTTCCTTCCTCATCAAGTTCTGGCAATATTGTTTGAATTGGAATATTTTCACCTATAACCTTCTTTAAGCATGAAACATGGAAAATTGGATGCACTCATGAAGAAGCAGGAAGCTCCAATTTGTATGCCATAGTACCAATCTTTTGCAACACCTTGTAAGGACCATAGTACTTTGGCGATAATTTATTATCCTTCTTACCTTGCTTGAGGGAAATTTGTTTGTATGGTTGTAGCTGTAAAAATACCCAGTCTCTTACATCAAAACTTCTCTCGTTGTGATGTTGATCTACCTGTTGTTTCATTCGATTTTGTGCCAAATTCAGGTTATCCTTTAAGAGTTGGAGAACTTCTTGTTGATGCTCGATGTGATCTTCCACTGCTTGAACCTTCGAATTTTTTCTTAAAGATGATGTGATGGATGGTGGATGGTATCCATAAAGTGCCATAAATGGGGTCATTTTTGCTGCAGTATGGAAGGAAGTGTTATACCACCATTCAGCAAGAGGTAACCACTTGACCCATTGTGTTTGTTTATCAGATACAAAACAACAAAGATATCCTTCCAAACATTTATTTACTATCTCAGTTTGACCATCGGATTTAGGATGATAAGATGAGCTATGAGCTAATTGAGTACCCAAACAAGAAAATAACTCCGTTCAAAAATTTCTAGTAAAAATGGGATCTCTGTCGCTCACAATAACCCTTGGGTTTCCATGTAGCTTTTGAATTGTGTCCATAAATGTAGTAGCAACTGTACTTGCTTTAAATGGATGAGATAATGCACAAAAGTGTGCATACTTGGTAAATCTATCAACTACCACCATGATGACACTCTTTCCTTCAGACTTAGGTAAACCTATGATAAAATCCATTGAAATCTCCTCCCAACGTTGACTTGGAATGGATAAAGGTTGTAGAAGACCCAGGGTCTTAGTTGTCTCAACTTTATTCTACTGGCAAACCAAACACTCCACCACAAACTTTTGAATATCAGATTTAAGGCCATCCCGAAAAAAAATATTTCTTCACCTTGTGGTAAGTTTTTAAAAATCCTGAGTGTCCTCCTAAAGGAGAAGTGTGCAATTCCAAAATAATCTTTTGTTTTAGCTGGGAATTCTTACAAAGATATAACCGATATTTGTACCATAAGGAATCATTTTTCCAACTAAATGTATCAGATGTACTAGGATCTTGCGGCAAATTTTGAATGAGTGTCCACACTTCTTCGTCCTTCTTCCATTCATCTCTTGCTTCGGTTATCCAATCTAGTTAGATAATAGAAATGGCACAAAGCATTGCTTCCACCTCTTCATTCTTTCTTGAGAGTGCATCTGCAAAAACATTTAGCTTCCCTTTTTGTCGATTATTTCAAAGTCATAGCCCAACATCTTTGTGACCCATTTTTGTTGCTCTTCTAAAGATAGTCTTTGTTCCAAAAAGTGTTTAATACTATCATGCTCAGTTTTACCTTGAGGTGTCTTCCCATTAGGTAAGTTCACCATTTCTTTAGTGCATGCAGTATTGCTAATAGTTCCTTCTTATAAATAGGTTTTTGTAAATACTTTCCTTTGATTGGACGACTTTGAAAAGAAATGGGTCTTCCTTCTTGCATTAAAACAACACCAATTCCATTTCCTAAGGCATCACATTCCACAATAAAGGTTTTTGTGAAGTCTGGCATAGCTAAGACTGGTGCTAGGCACATTTCCTCTTTAAGATGTTCAAAGGCCTTAGCTGCTTCAAGAGTTCATGAAAATTCATCTTTCTTCAATAATTTTGTTAGAGGTGTTGCTATTCTCCCATAATTCTTAACAAACTTGTGATAATACCCTGTTAACTTGAGAAATCCTCGCAACTGCTGTATGGTTGTGGGGACTTTCCATTCCTTAATGGATTTAATTTTGTTAGGGTCTAACTTAACACCCTCGTGAGATACAATATGACCCAGATATTCCACCTCTTGTACTCCAAAGAAAAATTTGGATGATTTTGCATATAATTGTTTCTCCTGCAATAGTTTGAGCACCCTGTCAACATGTTCAACATGATCCTTCCAAGACCTGTTGTAGATTAGTATATCATCAAAAAATAGTAGCACAAATTTTCTAAGGAAGGGTTTGAAAATGGAATTCATCAACCCTTGAAATGTAGAAGGTGCATTGGTAAGGCCAAAAGGCATGACCAAAATTTCATAATGACCCTCATGAGTTCGAAATGCTGTTTTTGGAATATCTTCAGTCTTCATTCTAATTTGATGATATCCTGAACGAAGATCCAACTTGGTAAAATAAATTGCTCCATGTAATTCATCCAATAATTCATCAATCACAGGAATGAGAAATTTATCTTTAATGGTGAGCTTATTGAGCTCCCTATAATCCGAACACATGCGCCATGATCAATCCTTCTTGTGTACCAATACTACGGGAGGAGAGAAAGAACTTTGACTAGGTTGAATTATACCTGCCTCTAACATTTCTGCAATCATACGTTCAATTTCGCTCTTTTGGACATAAGGATATCTATAAGGCCTGATGTTTGGAGGAACACTTCCTGGAATCAAATGATTAGCATGATCATGATCACGAATAGGTGGGAGTCCTTTGGGAGTTTCAAATACCTTCAAATAATTGTACAAGTATTTTTGGAGATCTGCAAAAATAGATGATTTTGATGTTGGAACTTCTAGTGAGAATAATTGTGAAATTACGCCTCTTCGTTCTTTCTTTAGAAGTTTTTTCATGACATTAGATCTTATTATCTTTCCCGAGTTCCCTACAATACCCCGTAATTTGACTTCCTTTCCTTTTGAAAAAAAATTCAAGAAAATTTCTTGAAAATTAAAAGCTACCGTCCCCAAAGATTGTAACCATTGTACTCCTAGTACAACATCAACACCTCCCATAGGAATGGAAAGCATTGGAATATTCAATACATATTACCCCATGGTTAGCTTGATATTATGGAATTTTCCAAAGAAATTTATAGTTCCTCCATTTGCAACCATCACTTGACATTCTGGTACTTGGTATAGGAAACAATTCAATTCCTTGGCTACCTTACAATGAATAAAATTATGGTTGCTACCTGAATCAATCAACACTATTACCTTTTTCTTCTTGATATGTCCTTATATCTTGAGAGTTTGAGGAGTGGTAATTCCTGCCAATGCATTACATGACATGGTCAGACTCATTTCTTCCTCTTCTAGGGCTGGTTCCTAGTGTATATCCTCTTCTTTTAAAGATTCTTGTTCATTTTCTTCTTCCTCTTCACAATCTATTTAAAATAATTTCTTTTTAGCACACTTATGACCTTTAGTGTATTTTCTATAACAACTGTAGCAAAGCCCTTTTTCTCATTTTCTTCCAATTGTTGTGGTGTCAACCTTGTAGGTTGTGGAAATCTAGGAGTAACAACACTTCCATCTTTATAGAAGTGAGTGGTAGTCTCCCTTGTCGCCATAATTTTACATTCAATTTTTCTTGCCAACCTGAATGCCTTCTCCAATGAATCAGGTTCGAAAATGCGAACTTCATGTTGGATTTTATCCTCTAAAGCACCTATGAAGAGATCAATCTTGTGTTCCTCTGGAATATCAGTTACCCTTATATTCAATTTTTGGAAGTCCTCAATCTACTCCCCCACTGAAAATTTTTGTTTGAGATTTATCAATTGCCTAAAGAAAGTGTTTCTCTTTGTATCCTCATAATGTGCTATCATTTCCTCCGTAAAAATTGACCAAGTGAAAATTTTTTTACAGGAGCAAAGCCATCGATACCATACAAATGTATTTTTTTCTAAACGTAATGTTTCAATATGTACCTTTTGTGTGTTTTGCACATTATTGAGATCAAAATATTGCTCCATCTATAGTATCCGTGTTACAAGATCCTTTCCATCAAACTTCCTCATATCCATTTTTGGAATATGGTTGTTCTTCCCTCCAACATTAGAGTTTATGAAATCACAATTAACATTTATTTTGTTCTCATCATGAGTTTCCTCTACTGTCTTTTCACCCTTAGGAAACATTTCTTGTATCAACTTTGTCAAACCTTCCATGTCTACTTTTAGATCATTCTCCATGTTTTCCATCTTAGCTTCCATGTCATCCATCTTAGATTCCATGCCAGCTTCCATGCCATCCATCTTAGCTTCCATGCCATTATTCAAACCACCCATCTTAGATTCCAAGCCTTTCTTCAAACCATCCATATTATTTTCCACGTCTTTCTTCAAAACTTCCATGTCATTTTTTGTTGCTCTTTGTGAGAGAAAATTTTGTTGCACTTTCTCTTGTAATTTTGATATGTCGTGTTGCCATTATTCGTCTTCATGAGTCATAGTAGAGCCTTATAAAGGCTTAATGGGTGTTGAATTATTTTTAGGGGCCATTTGAGAATTAAATATTGTTATCTATTCTACAATATGCCCTTGAAATCAATTCAACTTGATTCTTCAAAGAAGACTTATGCAATTCGAAAAAAAAAATACACACCTTTTACTTGCTTTTGAGGAGCTCGATATTGAAATTGACTTATCTCTATATTTGCAGATCCTCAATATCTGAAATTCGGCCCTGTAGTATTCCTCTGAAGCTTCCTTCAAATTCCATAGGTCTGATTTGATTTGGATTCTTCAAGGAAAATTTATGTCCAATCTCCCACAATGACCTAATTATGGACTGGTTCAGTAGAGCAAACTTGTACGACTTTCCATGTGTCACTGTTTTCTCCTTTTGTTATGAGATTTATAGACAGGAAACTACAGTCTGTTTGATTCCAGTAACTTCTTACAGAATTCTAATCTGATGCTCAGAGAGAGAGTTATGAATATTTTCTCACGATCACCTCTTTGAGATGAAATTCGGGAGCCTGAAAAAGACCTAACTTCCACATATCATATCTCAGAAAATATTGCGAACCAAGCTTTGAAATTTTCCAATGATGTTCCACAGGATGTTTCCTTCACGCTCTAAAAATTTCAACTTTTGAACCTATGTATAAAAAAATTTATATAAAAAATTCCACGATGACCTTTTTAACTGAAATTCAAGAGCCTGCAAAAAGCCCTAACTTCCACAGATCATATCTCTGAAAATTTTGTGAACCAAGCTCTGAAATTGTGTGAAAACATTCCTCGGGATTTTTGCTTCGCACTCCAAACATTTCAACTTCTGAACCTTCATAGAAAAAAATTTATACCGCAAATTCCACGATGACCTGTTTGGAGTAGCGAAACCCTAGAATCCAAAGCTCAGATCCCAAATGTTGTGAAACCAGCTCCCAATAATAGAAGAAAAGAGATATCAATGCCTTAGAAATAAGCCACCTCGAAGGGGGAAACGTCCAATACATTACATGAATGAATAATTCTTGGATGATACAAATTACAAAACCTCCTTTCTATATATAGGAGTCCATGGGGCCACAATGTAATCCTAGTGGGGCCACAATATAATCCTAGCTGACCTAACAATAATAATTTAAGGGCACAATAATAACAATATGGGGGTTACAGGGGTACAATAATAACAATAAAGGGGTTACACTAACAATAATAAGGGACTATACTAGTAATATAGGGACCTAACAGATAAAGTAGACTCCCCCGACCAATTCAGGCCAATTGCCCTCTCCAATGTCATCTCTAAATTTCTGGCCAACTCCATCAAAAATATCGTACCCCTGCTCATATTCCATCATCAAATAGGTTATGTGGAAGGTAGGTAAATTCTTGACAACATCACCCTCTCATAGGAAGTCATACACTCCCTTAAGGAGTAAAAGAAGCCCAACATGTTCATCTAGTTGGACATGTCCAAAGCCTTCGACAAAATCAATTTGAACTACATTTGGAAAATGCTGGAAGCTTTCGGTTTCAACAAAGATTGCACAAATTGGATTATGGCCATTGTCTCTAGGGCCTTCTTCTCCATTCTCCTCAATGGCTCTCCCTCAGCCATCAACAACCCTTCACATGGTATTAGGCAAGGTTACCCCCTCTCGCCTTCCCTTTTTGTTATCATGGCTGAGGGTCTAGGTCGCTTCATTGTGGTTGCCTCCACAGATGGAAGCATATGTGGTTTAAATATATACCCCTCTAACTCGCCCCTGCCACCCACCAGCAATTTGTGGATGACACACTGCTTATGGGCTCCACCATGGTCAAAGAAGCCCTCATTAGAGGAATTTTGAGGTCTAAAATGGGCCTCCTAAGGAAATTATAAAATAATAGTGGAAATAATAAAATAAGATTTGATTACATCATCAAATTTTAGAGGGAAAAAAGAAAAAACTAAAATTTTCAACTCATATTTTCAACTTATCTCCCAAAGTCTTTACTCAAATTCGAGCGAGAGTACTCATTGGATGCATAATTTATTTCCTCATCCAATGAGTACCTACGTTGCACACTTTCGATGGGTCCTACTACACGAAAAATGAAAAATACATGAAAAATGTGATTGTAATCACGTTTTTTATGTATTTCTCATTTTTCGTGTAGCAGTGTTCATCAAAGTATGCAACATGGGTACTTCTTGGATGAGGAATTCAATTTTTCATCCAACGAGTACTCCCGCTTGCAATTTGAGTAAAAAAATTGAGAGATAAGTTGAAATTACGAGATGAAAAAGTAGTTTTATTATTTTATTATTTTTTAATATTTTTTCCCTTTTACTTAAAAAATGGTGAATCATACCCCATGGTTGACATCATCATCTTGAATCCTATTGGTTCTTATAAAGTTTATTTTTTTTGTACATTTTTCTTAGGAAGCCCATTTTAGACCTCAAAATTCCCCTAATGGCCTTCCAGAATATTGTTGTTGATTTTTCCCAAGCCTCTGGCACCTCTATCACTAAAGCCAAATCCAAACTCTTTTTCCTCAATACCTCTCATCCAATTCAACTCAACATAGCTCAAATTTTAGGCTTCCAACTTAGTTCTTTTCCCTCCAAGTACCTAGGAGTTCCCTTGATAGATAAACCCCTAGCAAAAGTCAATTGGGAATCTCTAGTAACCAAATTGAAAAAAATATTGCCAACTGGACTTTCAGATCCTTAAACCTCTCGAGCAGACTAGTGTTGGTCTGCTCTTTCCTTCAAGCCATCCTTCAATACTAGTACTTGGCCATTGCTGCCCCCAAATCCATTTCAAACCAAATCAAAACCATTCAAAGGGACTTCTTATGGAAAGGAAAAGAGAACAAGGGAAAATGGGCACTCGTAGCCTGGAGAAAAATCTGCAGACCCAAAAAAGATGGGGGTCTTTCCCTTAGAGATCCAGACCTGCTTGGAAAAGTTCTGGGTACCAAAACCTAGTGGAGGTGGATAACCAACCCAAATACCTCTTGGGAAACACTCTAGAAAGAAAATTATGCACCAACTCACCACCTGAACTCTCTTATCAGACTCTCGGGCAACCTCAAAGGCTCCCCGGTCTAGAACCAAGCTTGGGAAAATAGATCCATTGTTCAAAATCACTGCTTCTAGGAAGTTCATAATGGAAGGACTACTCTATTCTGGGATGATGCCTGGGAGCAATGCCCTCAGCTCAATACAGATAAATTATAAAAATTTTAACTAACATGGAAATACACAACAAAAATCTTGTCAAATATTTCTGGAAAAACGAGGAAAACACTAACTGGAGGGATTGGATCGATGCGCCAAAATGGGTTCAGCAAAATCACCCTTAGGATTAGAACAACCTCGCCAATGAGCTCAGGAAAATGCAGATTCAAAGGGATGAAGAGTGGGACAAGCTAATATGGGGATCTAATGCGGCAGACAACTTCAACATAAAAGAAGCTTAAGACCTCCTATCCAAATCCACTCATACCCCCACAGATAGAAAATGGAGCATGCTCTGGAAGTGCGATCATTGGCCCAAAATAGTGCTCTTTCTTTGGCTTGTCACGCACCAGAAAATTTTGACCTGGGAAGACCTTATAAAAAAGGTCTTATTGGCCCATCCATATGCACTCTCTGCAAAAATAATGAGGAAACCACCAATCATCTGTTAAACGACCTGCATTTTACCTATAACATTTGGAACTGGATCCTTCTGGTCTTCAAAGCCTCTTACAGAGACCCCTCCTCCATTCACCTCTCTCTAAATCTCTAGCGTACCTCCTTCTCCAACCATCCTCTCATCAATTTGGCCCGGAACTTTTTGTCTAACATCACATGCTGGGTGATCTAGAAAGAAAGAAATGCCCGCATCTTTAAAAACTTGGAAAAAGGAGAAGAACAAGTAATCCATTATATCAAATAGACTCTCAGAGAATCCACCTCCATAGCCAAACTCTTGGATCCCTCATCCCCCCCCACCAGGGAGGATCTGTGCATCCTCTCCCTTCTCGACCTTTCCCTCCTCTCTTCTCCCATCAACCCCAGAGCTCCTCTAGCCTCCATGCCTGAACCCAAATGGCAGCCTCCTGACCCCAACTTCATCAAACTTAATTATGATGGCGCTTCTGAATACAACCTAGGAAAATATGGCTTTGGTGGAGTCTTTCGTAATCATGCAGGTCAAATTCTTTGGATTTACTATGGGAACCTAAGCCACACCACCAACAATGTGGCAAAGCTTCAGGCCTTAGCTCAAGGTCTCTCCATTACAAGTGATCATAACTTTTGTCCCATCCTATTTGAAGGGGACTCCACTGTCGCTACCCAATATTATCAGAAAATTTAGTAGGGAAGAAGTGTCCACTAAGTCTCAGACTGCTGGAGAATCAACAAAACCCTATAGAAAATTAAACTCCACATAGACAATGAAAAGGGAATTACCTTCCTAGTTGTCAAACACAAATCCAATAAACTGGTTGATCTCCTTGCAAACACGGTCATTAACGGCTACAACCGTCTCACTTCTGCATCTTGGGACACCTTCACTCTACCAACTATTAGAGAGGAATGTACCCGCATTAGAGACTTGGATTCGCAGGAGGTAGAACAAGCCACTCCATTGGTATCCTCACTCACCACCATCACCAATCATGATATTAACTCCCACCTCCCTCCCCACGTATAGTCAAACCGACGGCTCTGTCACAGACAGTTTTTAGAAGGACACTCCCATCATCCACAAATATTTCCCGCAAGACACCTCTAGCACACTTGGCATGCTCCCCCATGATTTCCCTTGCCCTCAGCTCGTCCTTCCCACCTACATCTTCCCCTCAATGCCCTCCTGTTCCTCATTCATTCATGTTCCTCTGGCTGAGTTTTCGTTCTTCATCCCCTACTTTCCTCCCCTGAGGTTCGAACATCCCTATTTCCCTTCACTGTTTGGCATCTCTGCCCACCCCTATCTACTCGACTCTTACTCCAATGGCCCCCCGCAAAGCCCATCCTTCCCCCCTACTCATGGTGGTCATGGTCGTGGCACCCATTGGGCCAACAAATCTTGACCCGCTGACACTCGAGCGGAGATAGCTGGAAGGAATTCTGCCATATTCTATGCTTGCACAACTAGCCCGAAAGTGCAACAACATCTCGGTAAGTTGGAAGAAAGAGTCCACAAGACTCGCAGAAATGCATCGACTAGCTGTGGATGCTGATTTTGGCTGGGTTTCAAACCTTGGTCTCACCAGACTAAGAGAAAATATTTACAATTAAGAAATTGATATCTATCGGAAAACCAAAACTCTGCTCGCCATGGCTCTCTAAGACTAGCAAGACCGTAACCGCATCCTAGAGTGCAAGCTTGAATCACTCACAGAGAAATTTGTGATGCATGTCAGTGAATTCCATCACAGAAGGTTTATCAATTGCAACTCTCCTTATTATTCTCTCTTGAATCGTCGGTCAGCGACACGTCACCACCACTAGAGCCCCAAATAAGATGCAACGGGCCCAACTTCTCCTCATTCCTCTCCCTTATAGGACTTCCCTGGCGTAGGTACCTCCTCCTACAGGTGACAGATTTTCAGCTCCGACAAAGGCACTCCTGACCGTCCCATTAGTGTTGACAATTTCCTGACCGATGATGTGGATCAATAGTGCTCTCTGGGGTTGTAGTTTACCAGTTTTTATGTCTGTTTTTCTCGAAACTTGTGTTTTTTCTTCCACTGGCTTCAAGACGTTTTTTCCAGACTCACAATCTATGAGTATCTCTTGTTTTTTAAAATAAATCACTCCCCTATGTTCTATTCCCTATACTCCCCATCCCATAGGGTGAAATCCAGGTCTAAAAAGATGAATGTAATCACCACCTCCAGACACTGTTCTGCCTATCTGCCTCACCATGGCTACTATGTAATCCATTATTTCATATGAATGTGAATAGCTCTACTTTATTTACCAAAAAAAAAAAAAACATTTATATTCTACATATTGAAATTTTATATCCCTAGTGCTTAACCCCATTAACTTTATAATTGTAATTAATTATGTTATTTATCCCTATATGGACACGTAAATGTAAATGTGCAAAAGAACTAAAATAATTGTAATTCTAGTTGATGAAGCAGTGAAGCCTTGATATGATACAAACCATGTGAATTCATGAGGAGGAGAGACGATAATAAAAGGGGAATTTGAGGATTAATATTTCCCAATAGATTATTGGTTGAACCAAATGTAAACAAGGATCAATATTATCAACCTTTCCCCAAGAAAATATCTAATGGTAAGGTACAACAATAATTTCCAGTAGTTAAGAGAAGAATGGGAAATAGTACCATAACTGCTCAAGGGTATAGGCAGCATATAGCTGACCAGTATGGGAAGACCTAACAAGAAGTCATCAAGGGAAGAAGCTTAAGGAAGCTAACCCATGAAGGACAAGGAAAGATAGAGAAGATATTGGTGTGAAGTATATCATAGGAAAGAATATAAATGAGAGACAAGAGGAGAGCTCTCGTGTGAAGGAGAACGTGACCCTATGGATGATTGAGTTCGTTTTATTTCAGTGAGAAAGGTTAAGTGTTGAGTCTTAGCCAAAGCCAGAGGCTTGAATGGACTGAAGAGGATTGTTTGTGTTATGCACAAAGACATTGAAATAAAGCATCAAGGGGCTCTTAACTACGTGAAGGAATCATTTCATGTTGTGCAGGCCTAGAATGGCCACCTACTAAGAAAATTGTTGAAGGAAATGCACCTAAGCATTCAAGAGAGGCTAAGAGGAACTCTTGGTTGAGTGAAGGGCTATCCATGTGATATACAAGTTCCATTATAACTACATTTGGAATGATATCATGATATGGACTTATAGGCTAAAGGTCTCCATACTAACCTTTGAGTAGATGAAGGAGAGTGGTCTTCATCCTTATGTCGCCAGTAACTTGGGAGGTGTTTCCATGGGGTACTTGTTGTGTAGAGAAGTTGAGAAACCACCCATGAAAACTAGGAAAAACTATGGGTTTGGTGTAATATTAAGAGAACCGATGAGATAAATTGATGAAGGATAGTGGCATTCATGACTCCACCTGATATTAATAAGTATAACTTCCGTTTATATGGCTTCTTGATCTAGCTCGATAGTGACCAACTAAAAGAAATATTTCATTGTAGTTGAGCCTATGGTCGAATGGAATGTGGCTCACCCTTCATTTATTGCTTACAACATATTATCTTGATCTGCTAAGTACTCTTTTGGACTCCATCTCTATAATGTAAACCATTTCAATGAGAAAGAAAATATTATTCTTGAAATGTGTTGTGTTTATGTGCTTGTCTGCTTAGTCGGAATATGGTGTATATGATGTCTATTTATAATGTGAAGTAGTAGAATAGGTTGATATGGATGTTATCACCAAAAATTGATCACCTAGCCATTTCTAACTAGGTGAATCAAAATGTACTATTTAGGATTAATTTTACCATAGTAAAATCACTTTCATTATAAGAAATAATTTATTAAACCATTTTTATTAAATTATTTCTTTTTAAAATTAAAAAAACCCATGAGAATAATTGAATAAATCATTATTTATTCAATTTTAACTAAGAATAATTATTAAATCATTCTTTAATAATTATTCCTTGTCACATTTGACTAAATCACCTAGGAATAATTAAACAAATTACTATTTATTTATTATTCCTTAATTCTATCTTTGGAATAAATTTTAAATCACTATTTAATAATTATTTCAATTTCACTCATTTCTTTATTCTCACAAAATAATTAATAAATCTTTTTATTTGTTAATTATTTCTAAATAAAGATATTTGACCATTTTGAATATATTTTCCCTCTCCAAAAAATATGATAAAGTATTCCTAACAGTTAGATCTTGATTTGATAAATAATATTTTATTATTTCCCAATTTCAAGATCAACCCAATACTTTGTCATAAATAAGAGGGTTCCCCATTCATTCTTCACCATGATCATTATCATCGTCACCACTATCGCCTTCTTGCATTTGAGCTCTCACTAGAGTTCTATTCATTGTTTTAAGTTTTTCACATATTAAGAGAGAGAATTGATCATTGACGCATCAAGGACATCAAAAGGACCCGTCCCACGAAAAGGGATTTGCAGACATATTTTGTAGATCCCCTTCACTAGGTGTTATCAATCAAGATTATTATTCCTTTAAAATTATTTCTATATTGGGTTACTACATTGGATATTTATTTTTGGTTTTTTGTTCTGGATCACATATATCTTTTTACTACAGGGTTTTATTGATCAAATCAAGATCTGATTGTTATGAATACTTTATTATATTTTTTGGAGAGGGAAAAGATATTCAAAATAGTCAAATATATTTATTTAGAAATAATTAACAAATAAAATGATTTATTAATTATTTTGTGATAACTAAGAAAGGTGTGAAATTGAAATAATTAAAAAATAGTGATTTAACAATTTCCCAAAGATAGAATTAAGGAATAATAAATAAATAATGATTTATTTAATTATTACTAGGTGATTTAGTCAAATGTGACAAAGAATAGTTATCAAATAATGATTTAATAATTATTCCTAGAGAAAGTTAAATAAATAATGATTTATTCAATTATTCTCATGGATTTTTTTTAATTTCAACTAGAAATAATTTAATAAAAATGGTTTACTAAATTATTTCCTATAGTGAAAGTGATTTTACTATGGTAAACTTAATCCTACATGGTGTATTTTGATCCACCTAGTTATAAATGGTTAGGTGATAATGTTTTGGTGATAAAAATGGATGTATAATACTCTTGCACACCATAATCAATATTTAATGTATTGTTGTGTCATACCTTTCATGTTATGCATAGGAATTAAATGACACTTCTGAGCATGGGATTGAAGTAATTTTAGTCTTAGTCATGGCCAATTTCCTTGGCCTCTATTAGGAATACTAGAGAAGCTTTAGGTGAGCTAGAGTAATCAAAGGGTCTTACTAATGATGTGAAATTCATATGTATGAATAGATACCTTAATTTCAATAAGGGAGACTCAAATTAAAGAGTATTCTTAGAACATCTGATGGAAAGCATTAAAGAGTTCATTGAAGATATATTGAGTTGTTTGAGGCCAAATGAAGGTTTAACATAACCATAATGTACTCTAGTGTGTGCTATTGACCTATGGGGAGGTTTTCCCTGGAAAAAATGAGTCGTTTGGAGACCTCAGGAGGAACACACTGGATACATAACAATATCTAGCTTCTTGGAAGGAATACCTGGTAATTAGCAGTGAAATGGATGCTTTTGAATAATGTTGTGGCATGGTGGAGACATTTGTGTCATCAAGGGCCTTTTTTGTAGACCAAGGTTCTATCAATACTCTTCACTTTAGCTTTTGGGAAAATATAAGGATTCCCTCGATGAACAAGGCTTATCAAAAAGGGAAATTTGGGGTTTAACTCTTGTTTTTAGACCAAAAAGAAATTTGGGGATGGAGTCTTTCACATAGAATTTTATCTAAATTTTTTGATTGGAAGACCTTTCCCTTGGGCCCTATTCATACGGTAAAAGTAGGGTTTTGAGCAAGCACCAACCAAAATGGGGGCTCACTGGTATATTGGGCCACTAGAAGAATGTTTGAGACACATTTTGGACAAGTCTTGGTTTGGATGGACTAGGTTGATATACTTTATTTGATGGAAACTTTCCTATTTATCAAGCATGTTAATTGATGGAACCAGATTATCAAAGCACCAGGAAATATTAGAGTGAGATCATGATGATGTGTAAATGTTAGGTATAGGACACATGTCACTTGGTATCAAGGTTTTTGGAATAAATTTTAGGAAAAGGTGAGAGACACATGGAGCATGTCATCATTTTTATATGAAAAAGGATACATCAGCATATTCCATGTCTAAGGTAGTGATTGGATGTCATAGATATGAGGAGCCATGTTGAGCTTGCCACCAACTTATCAGGAAATTGTAAAAGTTTGTAACTATGGGAATTCTTTGATATCTCAGAATTCCATGTTGGTATATTGCCATATCGGAATATCAGCACCTCATGGGCCTATAACATTAGATATTAACGTATCAACAGATCACTATATTGACATATTTTCATATCAGCATTACAAGCCATCAATATAATGGCATAATGGAGCCTTAGAACATTGGGAAAGTGTACTCGTTATGGAAACCCCAATATGGTGGGGATGTAATATAACAGGTGGGTCAAGGATGCGGGCCAATGTGAGACTGACGCATGACCTAGGGGTACCACCTTTCAGCCTTATGGGCATTTATGGATCCTAATGTGGCCCTTAAGGGGTAAATATTCAAATGGGCATAAATTTATTCCTAGAGATCAAAATGAGTTTAAATTTATATCCTTTAAATATATTAATAAGCAAGGGATGATGGTGGTATTATAAGTGTGATGTGAGGTGATTGAAGGAAGAGGAAATTTAATAAATATATCTTCATAATAAACCTTGAAGGTTGTCTTTAATTACGCCCCACAACCCTAACACAACATTAGGGGTTGGGCGTGTCACAAAAACCTCAAGAAATATTCCTAAAGTTGATCTGTGTAGCTTGGGAGGTACTCTAAGCCCTAAGTTTCAAGGTTTGGAGGGAAAAGCACCACAAGGGTCACTTGTGGGCTTGGAACCCAAGTATGGGGTTTTTCACCCATCGATGTTTGGTCTTAAACCATGGTGAATTTTTGGCATGTGATGGATCAGGATGTTAGTGCTCATCGAGATGATTCTAACACAATGAGAATCATTTGATTCTGAGTTTTCATTGAGGAGAAATGAATTTTTTAAGTTGACAAGTAATTATTAGTTTTCAAGTTATGTAGGCTTCATGTAAAAATTATCCAATAGATGTGTCTCTTCACTAATTCGTGGAGCCCCTTTGTGTATAAATAAAGGGTGATTTTTTGTTTTGTTTTAAGCATCCATTGTGCAACACAGATACATCAAAGAAGAGCTTGTTGAGGAGGATACTTATGTGCCATAACCGCAGCAAAGAAGGAGGGAGAACAACATGGGTTTTTAGGTTTGTTTCAAGGTTTTTTTAGGACCAAACTTGTTGTAGTGGAGGTCAATAGTGCTAGAGGCTAGGCCAAATTGAGAAGGCTCCTCTTAGATCTGATTGGGAGCAACTCTTGGGGACCAAAGCTACATAATAGTGTTGGCCCTTAGAAATATAATTTTTGTGTGCTAGGCTGAAGACCATAGCACTAGAACAGGGTGTGCAGAGGAGGTTTTGAGGGTTGGTTTAAGATCCCAACAGCAGCATGGTAGAGGAAGTTTATTCCAGTGGTATGTCGTAGGTTATGAAGGTTGTTTAAGGGTTGTTTAGCGGTTAGTTAAGGGTTGTAACAGCCTACTAAAGAAGCCCTAACCAGTCACAACCAAGGGCAGTGTGGGACAACAGACTTGGAGTGGAATATTGGTGTGTGTTGGGTCAAATAAGTTGACCAGTTTGGATCATTTATTTATGCAGATTGCGAGATCCAATTTGGAGACATGATTGGGTGATTGTGAGCCTTCATCAGTGTAGATTTTGTAGTATATTATTGGGTGTCATTGATCTGGTGGAGGGTAGTGTGTTGGCTACCCAAAGTATCCCTAGACAAGATATTTTGGTGTGAAAAAGAGCATCTTAAGGTTGGGTGAAGATTGGTGCCGAAGTGCAACACTTTGATGGAATAAAGTGGCTACTAGCTTGGCAGTTGGAGCTAAGGAATTAGGCCTACCTAGAGAGCGGATTGGATCATATCATGTACACTCTACAGAAGTGACTTGCAGCAGTGTTAGGTGGCAACCCTATTGGAGTCTCGATGTGTATTGGCCTTGATGGACTAAGGCACTACTAGTGAGAATTACGAAAGCGAAGGACCAGTAGGATGAGATACAACATCGATTTTGTCATTATATCTTGTATACCATATACTTTTTTACTATTCATATTTTGGTTTAATATAATGAATATTGGGGATTATACAATATTGTACAATTTTGATTCAAATTGTGTATAATTGTGCATATGTGATTTACTGCTTTATATTTCCAATGTACAAAGTAGTTCATGATTGATATTCTTGGTTTGGTAGCATTCATGATTTTAAGGCTCTAACCTAGACTCAAGGTTGTGGAAATTCAACATGGTATCAAATCATTTCTGAGCTACTTTGGAAGTAAGTAAATTATAGTTGTGTGCAACAAAGTACAACGTGAGAGGGATTTGGTCACATTGTAAGTGAAGGGCTCACTACAATGTCAAATTTGTAGGCAGGTCTCTGATATGAGTACATGTTGGAATGATTATCAAAATATACTCCATGGAAGGTGTTGAAGCCCCGAAAATCAGGTCTACAGCAAGGGGGATAACCGCCCGGTCCAGACCTTGGTTGGCAGCTCCTTTCCTGTTTGGTATAGTGGGTCCGACTGGGGATAATGGGACCAGTTTCCCAATATGTGTGTGTGTTTTGAGAATTGATATTTTGTTTCTAAAATTTCCTAAGTGAAATGCTTTTATTCTAACTTTAATCTAATAACATGCAATTGTATTCTAATAAATAGAAATATCTAATTCTACACTAACCCGGGATGTAATATTTCCGTTATGCGATCTAAAATGATTTCAAATAACAATTGGTAATAAATATCATTCAATTGTTATAAGAAAATAATTCAATAAAGATAAACCACTTTGTATAAAATGTTAGACAAAACAGTTATGAAAAAAATATCGCATAATAAGCTACTCATATATTAAGCATAAATAAATAGCTATCACCGTAAAAAAGTGCCAAATGATAACTCAAACATTCAAGCATAAATATATAAACAACTGAACATGAATATTACTTTAACATAAAGGCAGAAATAGTTAAGAGATAAAAGTACCATTTATAACTAGTTCTACTCATGAGCTTCAAGCAATAATGACTTATCTCTTCTTAATCCAACATCCACTAAGAGTACAAAAGTACAACATCAGTAGTAGATATTAAACGCAGATATCAATAAATCCTGTTTCATTCATTCATCAAAACCTCCTCGGAGGGTGCAAAAGTGCATGTTCCGAGGACAAGTTTTCGACAAATTTCAGGACCCTTCTCTAAATACATGAGAAGGGTTTAAATAATACTAACTAAATCTAAAAATAATTTATTACAAAAATGTAGGATACGGTTTAAATGACTGTCCTCTTTTCAGGAAAAAAATAAAGCAAAATTAATACTAAATCTAAAATTAAAAATTAAGAACTAACTACTTGTGAATCTGTTCTTTGAAATTGCAAGCGTTCAACATTTGTTTAAGAGTAGGCTGGCCAACTTCAGACTTTAACTGTCCTGTGAAAATGGAATCGGAAAGAGCTGGCGCCATCTTCTCGGCAGAATTGATGATACACTTGAGAGTCATGCACTGGCTGTGTGGTTTTACCAAATACGCCCAATAAGAATCCCAATTTAACTTAGTTAATATTTTAATCGTTTCTGCCTTTTCTTGAGCCTTCTGTCTCTAGTTTGTCTGCAGTTGCTGTGCTTTCGGTAGGTACCCTGGAGTAGTTTCTGAGATCAGATTTTCCTTGTGAAAATTTTAATTTATGCAATCAATAAGATTGTTTGTTGTTGTGGCTGCTTCTTTTGCCGCTGGCTCTGCTTTCCTGATTTGTGCATCCGAATTATTAAAGCGCATTTCTTTGTGATTTTCATTGATTATTGGTGCACCTTCTCTTTTCCCCTCCTCTGTTTCTTGCCAAGTCAAATATTTTGTAACTCTTTTATCAATTAAATCATAATCATGTCGTAAGTCTACAACTTGATTATTGATTTTATCACTTTCTTCACAATAAGAGTTCCACTATGATATTTTTTGGCATAATATTTCATGTTGCTGTAGTAGTTGATCATTTAAGGAAATGGACTATGTGATAAATTATGTAAGCTTAGGATCATCTTTGTGCATCTCTTGCATAACATGTAGCTGGTTTTCTTTTTCAGCCAAACTGTTCTGGTATCCTATCTTCATTTGTTGGAAGTCCTGCTGTAATTTTTCAAGTTGTTTCTATGCTTTCATTGTTGGCATTGGCTTGTTGCAGTTGTTGTTGAAAAACCTGTACTTGATTTTTTTTCTCATTCAGTAATTGTCGTACCTCAGATGCTTTATCAATCGTTGCAGAGGCATATGCTCTTGTGATCTGAGATAATTTAGTGAGATTTTTAGTTGGATCGGTGGTAGGATCTTGCCAGAGGACGTCTAATTGTTTTGCATCATGAGAGAGAAAATTTTCCAATTTTCTTTTCTTCCTTTGTCTTCTTACCACTTCCTTGTGTTGTGGACTATAAAATACATCAAGAGGAGGAATTTCCTCTATTTTGAGCATAAGTTTAGAGGATGGGGTAATGGGAATATGTTCCATTTCTGAGATATTGCTAGTTATTCCTGTGACTATATTTTTTGTTGTCTGTACATTACTCACAGCTGTTTGTGTGTTTTTTCCTTCAATATTGATCAAATCATTGAAGGTCTCCCATTATTTATCTAACTCAGTTCTAACTGATGATTGTTGTACAATGAGAGGGGGAAGATTTAGCTGAGGAGAGGTCAAAACCTGTTGCTATGGAAGCTCCTTTGACTGGGCAGTATCCCTTACTGACCCTTCATTTTTATCATGATCATTTTCAGACCTCTTAGAGTGTTCTGACGTTTCTCTCCCAGACTTGGATTTAGATCGGTCTATACCTTAACTTCCACTGAGAATAATACTGGGAGTTGGTTCCCTTATGGGCTCCAGGCATAATTTATCCAAAGGGATACTAGTTAACCTCCTTTCTTTGTATTCTTGAATTCTTGAAATTCTGCTGGAGGAAACTATATTTGGGCTGAATGTAGAATCTCTTTAAGTGTGCCTTTTTCTTGGAACATGTCATCAAAAAGATCATCTTCTTTAGAAAACACTCTTATTTTGACAGCAGTAGTGAAATTTTTAGCAATATCATAGGGATCGAACGACCTTCTTGAAAATTTGAACAAATGTAAACATGTTATGTTGTTTACTTCTTTGAATGCATGGCCAACATCAAATAATGAAAAGGCTCCATAGGCCACATGAAATTGTGGCCAAATAGCCTTATTTTTATCCTTCAAATCTTTAGTCAAACCTCCTTCTCCGCAGGTTTGATAAGAAATTTCTCATGCCATGAGTTTATCAGGAACATACAAAGGTAAAACATGAGGGGAAGCAAAAATTCCAAAAACCTTAACATATGTAAACAATTCTTCTCCAAACCATCTTGCAACAGGCAGTATGTCTACCTCTAATTCAGGAGAAAACCTTGGAGCATCTTTATCATATAACATTTTTTATAGGGGCAACATGATTCCATGACATATCTTGTAAAATTAGGGAATGAACTTGGAATCCCACAATTCTTTGAGATAAATATGAATGGGTAAGGGGTCTTGAGTCGTCCATTTCCAACCCATTAAAGGAAACTTGGAAATATAACAAATTGAATCCATCACATATGCAGATAAGTAAAAAGGGGGATAAATTCTCCGAGAAATAGTTATTTTAGACTGGTAATTCAAAATGGTCGTGGCTAAGTTGTCAGATAATATCTTAGCCCAATCCACAACAGTATCATTAACAACAGCATTCAATAATGGTAGCCATTCAGATGAAAACTTATTAATTTCTGGCTTTCCAAAAATACTACAGAGCATAGCAGCAACAAAGCAATATGGAGAAGTGAGAGAAATAGTACTATACATACCATGTTTATCCTTCTTTAGTGGTTCGTCTCTCCTTGACCAGTCCTTGGTGCATTCTGCCAAGTTTTCATTTTCTTTTGCAAACTTCTCTATGAACTGTTTGTTATAAGTCGCCTATGCCTCCCGTAAATGATACATGAATTTCAAATCTTGTGGAGTAAATGAGCCAATGAGTTCTTCACCCTGAGTCTTAAACTGTATGTTTGTAATATCAATGTTGTCCAGTACCCATTTAACCATGTCCGTGTATGGAAGAATTTTGGGCCTCGTCACTATCCAGTGTAAGAATGAGCAAGATAGCTCTGTAATGGACGCATTAGAAGACCCATGTGAGCCTGCAGTAGCTGTAACGTCCATTACTCTGGGATTCTCTTCCTCAGTAGATTGTACATGCCTTCCCAAGTAGTAATACCAACATCTTTGTTACAGGCGGTGTCTGTATACAAGGGCATCATTTCTTTGTCTTCAGAACTCAGAGCCTTATCTTTCTTTCCCACAATATCCTGAATACTGCTTTGTATAGTTCTCTGTTCTTTGCTCCTACATTCTACGAATGAAGTGAGAATAATGATAGGAAAAAGGTGACGAGAAAGCTTTAAATTCTAAAGACGTATAAAATATACCACCTTACGTGAAATAGCTCTTCAATCAGAATGAAACCATATTTCATTAATGAGTGACAACCAATTCATTGATTAACATTAAAGCGCATAACCAAGTCTCGGTTTATGGAAAAACTTTTCGTACAATGAGCCTTAAAGATCTGTGATAAGGCGATCTGCGATTTGCTTCGAAATATCGCAAATCGCAGTATCGCAAATCGCAATCTCATGGAATTACAATATTACAATACCGCAATATCGCAAAATTGTTGAATCGATGAATCACAGTATCGCTGGATCGCAATATCGCAAAATCGGTAGAGCGTAAAAAATGACAAATCTCCGTTAATGTGTTTTTCTGCAAGACGCGATTTGCGATATGTGCTATCGCACATCGGTGGTTTGAGGTTTTTCAGCGTAAGATATGACATTTGAGGCATGCGATGCGATGAATGTTCTTTTAGTGTGTAGTTTCGCATCGCGATCTTGCAATCTTAGAATTCTGCTTGTAAGGAGGTATTCATTGCCTTTTTGCGATGCGATTTTTCTTTAAAGAATGATTTTATTCTATCCTATCATAAAACTTAAGTTTTTTTTAGATCTTTCAAGGGATATTTTCCTAAGTTTATGATAGTAAGTTTTATTGAAAAAGGAAATACAAGCACTAATCAATTTTTAAATTTTTTTTGAATAAGGGCCCCCACTTATTTGGTATTAGTGATAATACTAAATAAAAAGGGGGGTTGTTGCTGGCCACAACAATTGGCGATTCACTGGGAAGAACTAGTTATCTATGTTTTTCTTTTAAATTTTCTAAACTTTTAAAACAATTTTTTTTTAGAAAATCAAACTTTATTATAGAAAGACAAAGTACATTATGATTTTATCTATCAATGATATTTTGTTTCTTCTATATTCAATTTTGAATATTTACTTCCTCAAGCTAGTCCTTGTATCTACATCAGTCACTACTTGGTTTATAAAGATAAAAACAAAGGCTTTTCTGTAAATCATTTTTAAATATGCTCATTTGTCATAAGTAGAGCCTCTGCTGCTGGCAGGCGTTCATAGCCTCGACAGGGTTACCTGTTACCCAGCAATGATCCTGTATCCTACTTAGAGAAATATACAATTTTCAAAGAGAAATCCATATCCACACTTATTGCTTTCATTTTCTTTTTATCCTTAAAGAACAATGTCTTGGTTTGGTAGCCAATTTATGACCGTGCCATTCACTTGATTTATAACTTTGTTGAACAAGTTGGCTCATGATGAGACCCCTTGTCTTTTGATTACAACAATCTTGAGTCATTGCCTTGTTGTGGTATGCAGTATTGGCAAAGTCAGCAAGCTATAATATCTATGATCATGATAAGTTGGCTCGTGATGATACCTCTTACTCTTTAAGTTAAAGTGTATCATTGGATTATTCCCTGAACGTTGTAATTTTATAGGTGGGGAGGAAGTCATTGTTTCCTTAAGATAGCTCTGGACGACAATGGTAGAGTTTTTGGAAAGAAATTTTCTACAGAGAATCTTCATTTTGTTATTGATACCTTTCATTAGACTGATATAAAACAATTTCTCACTAAAGGTTTCTTTTTATCAAAATTTACAAGGTTGAAACTAGTATCATTTCTAGGCCTAAAGCCTTTAACTGTATCTTTCAATAATAATGATCAATTTTCTAGAAGAATTCTATTTATACAAGTGAGAAAACAAAATCTAAAAGAGAATTTGTATCTTTTTCATGAATTCCAAATGTAACCATTTACAACTGGTTTTATTATGAAAAATAAAGAAAACTAATATACAAAATAGAAGAATGATCTCCTATGGAAAATATTTTTTGAGGATATGTCTGTTAATAGGTAAAGACTCTCTTTTTCCTGTTAAATACTGTAACATAAAAGTAGATGGACCTATGATCTCTATGATTTGGAAAGGACCAAGCCACATTCGTTGAAAGTTTGAATGTTTTCCTTTTTCCTCATGAGCTTTGTCCCATTTTAAAACTAAATCTCCCATCTGAAAGTCCTTTATGGATAACATGTTTGAATCAAAAGAAGCTTTTACTAATGCTTGGTGATGAGCATGAGTTATTTTGGCCTGTTTTCGTTGTTCTTCTAGCTTAATTATTTCCAGCTGTCTTAGTTGTAAGGAAGAAGTTGGTGCTTCATCAATATATTGAACTAAGGCCAAAGAAGGAATTGCTAGATGAGTTGGAAGAACCACTTCTTTCCCATAAACTAAATTAAAGGGAGAAGTGCCAATGCAGCCTTTCTGCGTTATTCGATCTACCCATAAAGCATATATTAAAGACTTATGCCAATTTTTATGATTTTGATCAATGGTTCGCTTAATGATTCTGATTAAGTTTTTATTTGTAGATTCAGCTAACCCATTTCCCTGTGGATAATAATTGGCAGAGTATTTAAGTTTGAAACCTCTTTTAAGTGCAAATTCAGTCATAGCATTACCAGAAAAATATGATGCATTATCAAACATTAAAGCAGAAGGTAAACCAAACCTGGTGATTATGAATTGATCTATGAACTCGATGATATGCTCGGCATTAGCCGTCTTGAGAGGAACTGCTTCTACCCATTTAGTAAAATAATCAGTTGCTGTAAGGATATACCTATGTTGTTTAGAAGAGTGAGGAACGATCTCACCTATTATGTCCAATCCCCATTGATCAAAAGGCTGCTCAATGTTGACTGGTTGCAATGGCAATGATGGTTTCTTTTGTCTTCCAGCAGCGGTTTTACAAACTTGACATTTCCTTACGTAGCTATGTGAGTCTTTGAATAGTGTGGGCCAGTAATAGCCTGCGCGGAGGATTTTATGTGCAGTAGCATATCCAGCATAATGTCCACCTGCTGTCCCATCATGGAGTTCCTGCAAGACTTTTTCAGCTTCAGATTTCTCAAGACATCTAAGGAGAATAGAATCATAATTCATTCTAAAAATAACATTATTCACGAGTTGATATTATTTAGCCTTTAACCTTAGAGCTCTTTTCTTGGTGTAATCGAGATTTGGAGGAGCATATCCATTCTTTAAATAAAATATGATATCATCATATAATGATTCAACATCGTTTAAGATTACCTCATACATTTGTATCTCTGCAGATGGTTTTTCAAAAATAAGCGATGCTGCAGCTAGTATTTTGCAGAAGCCTTGACCTCTTACAATACTTGCTAGTTTGATTTCTACGTCATATTCTTGTAAGGCAATAACCCAATTGGCTCTTTTTTCACCCACATATTTCTATACTAAAAGATTTCTTTCCGCTGGAAATGGTACTATGATTTTTGTATGGGTTTTAAGTAGAAAGGATCTGAAATATTTAATTGCTTTGAAAACAGCATAAGCTTGTTTTTCTACATCTGAATAATTCAACTCAGCCCCCTGTAAATTTGAACTGAAGAAAGAAATTGGGGCTTCTGCCTTGTCTTGATTTTCTTGAGTGAGTATTGCAGCATATGATTTATCAAAGGCAAATGTATACACAATAAAAGGATTGGAAAAATTTGGAGTTGCTAAAGATGGAGCATTAACAATTGCTTGTTTGATCAGATTAAATGCTTCAAATTCGTCTTGGCCCCATTTGAAGTTTGAGTTATTTTTAATCATTTCTTGTAAAGGAGATACAATTCTTGAAAAATCTGGCACAAATCTCTTTACAAAATTAATCTGGCCAAGGAAAGATTGCATAGCTTTCTTGTTGTGACGTAGGGGTATTTCAGAAATCTCCTTGATTTTGTCAGGATCAATATGAATTCCAGATTTTGACACTATGAATCCAAGAAGTTTTCCTTCACTTAATGCAAAAAAAGATTTTTTTGGGTTAAGTGAAATTCCATACTTTTGAAAATGTTGGAAGATTTGTTTTAAATATCTAAGATGATTGCTTCGTTTCTTGGAATATACAATTATATCATCCAAGTAAATTACCATTGATTTGTTAACTAGTCCCTTGAATGCGATGTCCATGGCTCTCTGAAATGTGTCACCAGCGTTGATCAGACCAAAAGGCATCTTTTGATATGCATAAGTTGCCACTGCCATATTTGGTTCTGAATGTGGTTTTCAATTGATCATCAGGATGAACCAACACTTGGTTGTAACCAGAGAAACCATCTAAGAAGGACATTAATTCTGATTCTGCAACTGCTTGCAATATTTGCTCCATAGGAGGCAAAGGAAAATTATCTTTTTGGTAGGCTTTGTTAAGATTTCGAAAGTCAATGCAAATTCTAATGTCTCCATTATTCTTTCTAACGGGAACCATATTGGAAACCCATTTAGAATGTCGAACGGGAAAAATAATCTTAGCTTTCAATAACTTATTGAGTTCATATTTGATCTGATTTTCTAGATTGGGATGGATCTTTCTCAGCTTTTTTTGGACAGGTTTTTCATTGTTTATCATTGGGATAGTATGTTGGATGATAGAAGTGTCATAAGTTTTGAGTTCATCTTAGTTCCAAGCAAAGACACTTTTGTATTGTTTCAAAAGATGAACGTACACTAATTTTTGTTCAGGAGCTAGGCCAAGGCCTAGGTTGATATTCTATGGTTTGGTATCAGTTCCTAGATTTACTAATTCATAATTCAAATTTGAAATTTGTAGTTTTGAATTGGTAGATATTTTGAATCGATCTTTCAAATCATAAAGGTCTTCTAACTTGACTACTGACTTTGGCATAGCATTATTAGTGTTGTCATGTTGCAATTGTCTGTCATGTTGGTCCTCATCAATTATCTGATTGGTGTAAGATCCTTCAGATGTGAGGAAGCTTACAATATCAGGATCATCATTGAAAATCCTCCAATTGGTAATGTTATCAGGAATCGAGGGTCTAAAGATTAATTCGATTGAAAATTGATCAGGTCTATAGTCTTCTGAAGGAATGAGCTTGGAAGCTACATTGGCTAGGAGGTCTGCACTAGCATTCTGGAGTCTGGGAATTGATGAAATATTAAATGCTATAAAATTTTCAGTCAGATCTTGAACTAAAGATTGATAATGCTTTAAATGACCCGATAAACAATGTATAGTATTGCGTACCTGTCTGATTACAATTTCAGAATCTCCGAAAACTTGTAGATATTTGATGTCTAATCTGATTGCTTTGTATAATCCTTGGACTAAAGCCTCATATTCTGCGGTACTATTGGTGCAATCAAACTCGAGTCTGCAAGTTAGCATAATTTTGTTTCCCTCTAGACTAATCAACACACATCCTGCTCCTGC
The DNA here is from genome assembly GCA_034641835.2 of Pinus albicaulis. Lineage (NCBI taxonomy): Eukaryota > Viridiplantae > Streptophyta > Pinopsida > Pinales > Pinaceae > Pinus > Pinus albicaulis. Next base: position 666,525,276 of record CM076575.1, on the reverse strand, counting down.
TCCTTCATTAGACTTAGAACCATCAAAAAATAACTTCCAAAATAAATATTTATTTACAAGAGCATCTATAAAATTAATGCATTTAGAATTATCTGTTGGAGAAAAATTTTCTATTTGAAATATTACAGAATGTTCTAAGTAAGGTGAAGTATGAGAATTAAAATTTCCTAAGAAAGAATCAACCGAATAATTGCCAATGATATTATTGTTGTATGCTATCGGTTCATTTTCTCCTTCCAGTTCTGTTACTATGTATTTCTGATGTTTTTCTCACTCAACCTTTATCTGATTTGGTTTACCATTGTAAGGGAGCCACATGTGTGACCAATCAGTTGAAAAGTATCCGTGAAGTTTTTCTGACCAATCTCTGCTAAGAATTAAGCCATAAAATTCTGGAATATCTGCAACTAAAATGTCGATAACTTGACATACCTTTGGATTAGATGACAGCCTTATGGTAACCTGATTTAATTCACCGATCACTTCAACTTGCGATCGATCTAGCTGGACTATGTGCACAGTAGATTTTTGCAGTTGAATGTTCAATTTTGCACATATTGATTTTGGTAGAATATTAGATGAAGCTCCAGAATCCACTACGCAATTATGAAAATTTTTATTAAAAACTTCATAAGTAAGAAGAAATGGGGGAGTATGAGATCTTGACCTTCCTCCAATTAAAGCGATATTTTCTAGATCAACTTTATTAATCAGATTAGTTGGAGGTCTTCCCATTTCATGGGAAGCTTAAGAGATTACAGGAGCGGGCAAAGGTTTTTCTGGTATAGCATGTAATTCTTTCAAAAGTACCTTTTGCTGGTGTTTTAACTTGCTCAATTCATAAAAAGTAATGTTAGCCCTAGTCTTCTTCATGCCTTCTATAATATTATACTCCATTTCATCTGAAACGATCAGCGTTTTTGATGGAGTTGATGAATCTGTTTGGACTGGACCATTTTGAGTCGCTTTAGATGTCATTTTCTTGGCTGAAACTTTATCCTTAGTCATTGAGCTTGCGCTCTTTGGCTTAGGAGTAGGTTGAGGAGGATCAAGTTGATTTCTACTTCGAGTGCTAACCGGGGATGCCTCTTGATCTTCTTCATCTGGGAGGATGAAATCCCACATACCTTGTACTTCTACAACTTCTTCTTCATCGGTAGTTTCTTCAGTAGCAATGTCCTCTTCTTCTTCTTCTGATTCAGCACTTGTGATAGCAATTGGTGGCTTTGAATCAGTCGAAGGGTTTCTTCTATAATATTTGAACGACCTTTTAGAATATGTTTTTGCCACTTGTTTCTTAATGTCAATCATTTCGTTGGACATGGTTTTCAGAAATTTCTGCAATCCTTCTAAATCGAATGGATCTTTCGATTGTTTTTTCTTGGGTCTTCCTTAAAAGTAACCTTCTTGGATTTTCATTCCTCTATCACATTTTTCTTTTCTAGAGCAATGATACGTTTCTCTACTGCTATTGCTTCCTTCATATTGTCAGCTGAATATTTTTTGTTAGCCCTATCAACGAAGATTGCTATGTTTGATGGTAAAGCAGAGATATACCATTCACTTCGCACTTCTTCGCTAGGCTTAGAAGCAATAGGAATTTTATTTAACATTTTATTTAAACGTGAATTAAAATCCTTGATAGGTTCTTTTGACTCAGCCCTAAGATTAGACAAGTCATTGATCAGTGTCATTGTAGACCTGTCATCACCAAGCTTAGTCAAAAATTGATCTTGAAAGATATCCCAACTAGTAATAGATCCAGATGGTAATGAGAAATACCATGATTTGGCTGCTCCTTGTAGATTATAGAGAAAGATTCGGATGAAAACATCTTCATTAGTAACTCCATTGAGATTTATGGACAACATGAAGTTATTTATATGTTCTTTTGCTAGCATGCCTGCTTCAGGATTAAACTTAGGCATCCATTTTTCAGGATGGGCTGGTATTTGACTCAAGGGTGTAGGCATTAAGACTTCCCCTGGGTTATTCCATGGAGATTGAGCCATCACTGAACTACCAACAGAAGAAAGCGCAGAAGATGATCCTTGTGGTTGGGAAGATAAGGATATTATGATTCCAGATGTTTGAGAAGGAGATGTGGAAGTTCCAGTGGACTGACGGACAATAGTCTAAAGTGGAGGGGTGGATGGTTGACTTCGCGGTGAATAGTTTGAGATGGATGATGATGATGAAAGAGTCTCGCTATCAGACTCTTTAGGTGATTTCCTTGCTCTTTTCCTTGTAGATAGAGGTAACTCAGTTGGCTGAACGCCAAACTTTTCGCTCTGTAATCTGGTGAGAGGATGAGCAGGGTTATATTGCGAAGTCACACTGCCTTGATATTTATCAGATCTTTGAGGTGATATTGAAAATCGCTGAAGTTTATGGATCAAAGATACAACTTCAAGAGGTTCAATAGCAGATTCTTCTAAAAAGTTAGGGTTTGTGGCAGTGGCTGTTGTTCTTTCGACTTCTGCCTCTATATTTAGAGATTCTAAGTGTGATGGGGAAGTCGGGGGAGATGGTCAGGACAATTTACTCTCATAATGGTATTTATATTTTTACTTACTTGCCCTTCATATTTCGGGGCCCTCCTTCTAGCGCCAAATATGTTGAAGCCCCGAAAATCGGGTCTACAACAAGGGGGATACCCACCCGGTCCAGACATTGGTTGGCAGCTCCTTTTCCGTTTGGTATAGTGGGTCCGACTGGGGATAATGGGACCAGTTTCCCAATATGTGTGTGTTTTGAGAATTGATATTTTTTTCTAAAAGTTCCTAAGTGAAATGCTTTTATTCTAACTTTAATCTAATAACATGCAATTGTATTCTAATAAACAGAAATATCTAATTCTACACTAACCCGGGATGTAATCTTTCCGTTATGCGATCTAAAATGATTTCAAATAACAATTGGTAATAAAGATCATTCAATTGTTATAATAAAATAATTCAATAAAGATAAACCACTTCGTATAAAAAGTTAGACGAAACAGTTATGAAAAACATATCACATAATAAGCTACTCATATATTAAGCATAAATAAATAGCTATCACCGTACAAAAGTGCCAAATGATAACTCAAACATTCAAGCATCAATATATAAACAAATGAACATGAATATTACTTTAACACAAAGGCAGAAATAGTTAAGAGATAAAAGTACCATTTATAACTAGTTCTACTCATGAGCTTCAAGCAATAATGACTTATCTCTTCTTAATCCAACATCCACTAAGAGTAAAAAAGTGCAACATCAGTAGTAGATATTAAACGCATATATCAATAAATCTTGTTCCATTCATTCATCAAAACCTCCTCGGAGGGTGCAAAAGTGCATGTTTTGAGGACAAGTTTTTGACAAATTTCAGGACCCTTCTCTAAATGCATGAGAAGGGTTTAAATGTTAATAACTAAATCTAAAAATAATTTATTACAAAAATGTAGGATACAGTTTAAATGACTGTCCTCCTTTTAGGAAAAAAATAAAGAAAAATTAATACTAAATCTAAAATTAAAACTTAACAACTAACTACTTGTGAATCTGTTCTTTGAAATTGCAAGCCTTCAACATTTTTTTGAGAAGAGTAGGTTGGCTAACTTTAGAATTTAACTGTCCTATGAAAATGGAATCGGCAAGAGCTGGCACCATCTTCTCAGCAGAATTGATGATACACTTGAGAGTCATGCACTGGTTGTGTGGTTTTACTAAATACGCCCAGTAGGAATCCCAATTTAACTTAGTTAATCTTTTAATTGATTTTGCCTTTTCTTGAACCTTCTATCTCTAGTCTATCTGCAGTTGCTGTGCTTTCGGTAGGTACCCTGGAGTAGTTTTTGAGATCAGATTTGTCTTGTGCAACTTTTCATTTATGCAATCAATAACATTGTTTGCTGCTGTGGCTGCTTCTTCTGCCGCTTGCTCTGCATTCCTGATTTATGCATCCGAATTATTAAAGAGCATTTCTTTGTGATTTTCATTGATTATTGGTGCACCTTCTCTTTTCCCCTCCTCTATTTCTTGCCAAGTCAAATATTTTGTAACTCTTTTATCAATTAAATCCTAATCATGTCGTAAGTCTACGACTTGATTATTGATTTTATCACTTTCTTCACAATAAGAGTTCCACTGTGATATTCTTTGGCATAATATTTCCTGTTGCTGCAGTAGTTGATCATTTAAGGAAATGGACTCTGTGATAAATTCTGTAAGCTTAGGATCATCTTTGTGCATCTCTTGCATAGCCTGTAGCTGCTTTTCTTTTTCAACCAAACTGTTCTAGTATCCTATCTGCATTTGTTGGAAGTCCTGCTGTAATTTTTCAAGCTGTTTCTGTGCTTCATTGTTGGCATTGGCTTGTTGCAGTTGTTGTTGCAAAACCTGTACTTGATATTCTTTCTCATTCAGTAATTTTCGTACCTCAGATGCTTTATCAATGGCTGTAGAGGCATATGCTCTTGTGATCTGAGATAATTTAGTGAGATTTTCAGTTGGATCAGTGGTAGGATCTTGCCACAGGACGTCTAATTGTTCTGCATCATGAGAGAGCAAATTTTCCAATTTTATTTTCTTCCTTTGTCTTCTTACCACTTCCTTGTGTTGTGGACTATAAAATACATCAAGAGGAGGAATTTCCTCTATTTTGAGCATAATTTCAGAGGATGGGGTAATGGGAATATCTTCCATTTCTGAGATATTGCTAGTTATTCCTGTGACTATATTTTTTGTTGTCTGTACATTACTCACAGGTGTCTGTGTGTTTTGTCCTTCAATATTGATCAAATCATTGAAGGTCTCCCATTCTTTATCTAACTCAGTTATGACTGATGATTACTGTACAATGAGAGGGGGAAGATTTAGCTGAGGAGAGGTCAAAACCTGTTGCTGTGGAAGCTCCTTTGACTGGGCAGTATACCTTACTGACCCTTCACTTTTATCATGATCATTTTCAGACCTCTTAGAGCGTTCTGACGTTTCTCTACCAGACTTGGATTTAAATCGGTCTGTACTTGAACTTCCATTGAGACTAATACTGGTAGTTGGTTCCCTTATGGGTTCCAGGCAAAATTTATCCAAAGGGATACTAGTTAACCTCCTTTCTCTGTATATCTTGAACTCTTGAAATTCTGCTGGAGGAAACCATATTTGGGCCAAATGTAGAATCTCTTTAAGTGTGCCTTTTTCTTGGAACATGTCATCAAAAAGATCATCTTCTTTAGAAAACACTCTTATTTTGACTGCAGTAGTGAAATTTTTAGCAATATCATAGGGATCAAACGATCTTCTTGGAAATTTGAACAAATGTAAACCTGTTATGTTGTTTACTTCTTTGAATGCATGGCCAACATCAAATAATGAAAAGGCTCCACAGGCCACAAGAAATTGTGGCCAAATAGCCTTCTTTTTATCCTTCAAATCTTTAGTCAAACCTCCTTCTTCGCATGTTTGATAAGAAATTTCTCGTGCCATGAGTTTATCAGGAACATACAAATGTAAAACATGAGGGGAAGCAAAACTTCTAAAAACCTTGACATGTGTAAACAATTCTTCTCCAAACCATCTCACAACAGGCAGTATGTCTACCTCTGATTCAGGAGAAAACCTTGGAGCGTCTTTATCATATAACATTTTGTACAGGGGAAACATGATTCCATGACATATATTGTAAAAATAGGGAATGAACTTGGAATCCCACAATTCTTTGTGATAAATATGAATGGGTAAGGGGTCTTGAGTCGTCCATTTCCAACCGATTAAAGGAAACTTGGAAATATAAAAAATTGAATCCATCACATATGCAGATAAGTAAAAAGGGGGATAAATTATCTGAGAAACAGTTCTTTTAGACTGGTAATTCAAAATTCCTGTGGCTAATTTGTCAGATAATATCTTAGCCCAATCCACAACAGTAGCATTAACAACGGCATTCAATAATGGTAGCCTTTCAGATGAAAACTTATTAATGTTTGGCTTTCCAAAAAGCCTACAGAGCATAGCAGCAGAAAAGCAATATGGAGAAGTGAGAGAACCAGTACTATACATACCATGTTTATCCTTCTTTAGTGGTTTGTCTCTCCTTGACTAGTCCTTGGTTCATTCTGCCAGGTTTTCATTTTCTTTTGCAAACTTCTCTATGAACTGTTTGTTAAAAGTCGCCTATGCCTCCGGTAAATGATTCATGAGTTTCAAATACTGTGGAGTAAATGAGCCAATGAGTTCTTGACCCTGAGTCTTAAACTGTCTGTTTGTAATATCAGTGTTGTCCAGTACCCATTTAACCATGTCCGTGTATGGAAGAATTTTGGGCCTCGCCGCTATCCGGTGTAAGAATGAGCAAGATAGCTCTATAATGGACGCATTAGAAGACCCATGTGAGCCTGCAGTAGTTGTAACCTCCATTACTCTGGGGTTATCTTCCTCAAGTAGATTGTACATGCCTTCCCAAGTAGTAATACCAGCATCTTTGTTACAAGCGGTGTCTGTATACAAGGGCATCATTTCTTTGTCTTCAGAACTCAGAGCCTTGTCTTTCTTTCCCATAATATCCTGAATACTACTTTGTATAGTTCTCTGTTCTTTGCTCCTGTAGTTTATGAATGAAGTGAGAATAATGATAGGAAAAAGGTGACGGGAAAGCTTTAAATGCTAAAGACGTATAAAATATACCACCTTACGTGAAATAGCTCTTCGATCAGAATGAAACCATATTTCATTAATGAATGACAACCAATTCATTGATTAACATTAAAGCACATAACCAAGTCTCGGTTTATGGAAAAATGTTTCGTAAAATGAGCCTTAAAGATCTGCGATAAGGAGATCTGCGATTTGATTCACAATATTGCAAATCGCAGTATCACAAATCTCAATCTCGTGGAATTACAATATTACAATACCGCAATATCGAAAAATTGCTGAATCGCTGAATCGCAATATCGCTAGATCGTAATATCGCTAGATCGCAATATCGCAAAATCGGTAGAGCTTAACAAATGACAAATCTCCGTTAATGTGTTTTTTTGCAAGACGCGATTTGCGATATGTGCTATCGTACATTGGTGGTTTGAGGTTTTTCAGCGTAAGATATGACATTTGAGGCATGCGATGCGATGAATGTTCTTTTAGTGCGTAGTTTTGCATCGCGATCTCGCAATCTTAGAATTCCGCTTGTAAGGAGGTATTCATTACCTTTTCGCGATGTGATTTTTCTTTAAAGAATGATTTTATTCTATCCTATCATAAAACTTAAGTTTTTTTTAGATTTTTCAAGGGATATTTTCCTAAGTTTATGATAGTAAGTTTTATTGAAAAAGGAAATACAAGCACTAATCAATTTTTTTAATTTTTTTGAATAAGGGCCCCCACTTATTTGGTATTAGTGATAATACTAAATAAGAAGGGGGGTTTTTGCTGGCCACAACAGAAGGAAAGGATCAAGTTGGTATTGCGGGTCAATAAGATTTGGGATTTTTCCAAGAAAGAGATCAAGAAGCTAACCAACCCTAAGTAGTTGGATATATGGGAATATTTGGATACGAAGGTGAGGTTGATCATCCTTGATGGTGTGAAGGATTCCCTAATACCATATTTTTCAGGAAAAAACAATGCACATGAGATGTCGATGGCTCTTCAGAATTTGTTCCAAAATAAGAATGAAAATCAGGTATTTCTATTAGAGGATAAGTTGCAGTCCAGCAAGATGATAAGGGGTGAAGGAGTGACTTCATATCTGACGAGGTTGTCTCAGGTCATAGATGAGCTTGTTTTTTTTAGTGTCAAAATTTCATATGGAGATATGGTAAGGATCGCATTGAATGGGTTCACTGAGGAATGGAATTCCTTCATCATAAGAACCATTGTGAGGGATAAATTTCTAGACTCAAATATACTGTGGGACGACTTCATTCAGGAAGAGTTGCAAGACAAGGATCTTCATCCGTCGAAAAAGGCAGATGAAGACATGGCACTTACAACCCGAATGAATGGTAAGTTGAAGATGGACTTGAGTAAAGTCAAGTGTTTCAACTATGGTGAGATGGTTCATTTTTTGTCGAGATGTCTGATGAGGAGAGAATATGATGAAAAGATGAAACAAAAGCAAGTTTTTGGTTTTACCACTTCAAAAGAGATAGATGATCTCTCTAGGATATTGGAAGCGAAGAACTTTGCTATGATTTCTCATTTCTCACAAGGTATTATCAAGGAGGATGGATGGTACGTGGACAGTGATGCGACAAAGCATATGACAGGGTTATAGGAGGTTTTTGAGAATCTAGTTGAATGGAACTCGAAGTTTCACATGGTGCTGGGCGACTAGAGTCAATTGAAGATCCGAGGATTGGGTATGGTTCCATTTAGGATGAAGACAGGATGTATGATGCAGGTTGTTTGTACTAGTACTTAGATATAGTGTGATTTTTGTCTCAATGATGGAGAGAAAATGGTTTTAGGTCTTGTTCTAGGATGGGAAGGCAAGACTCAAGCCTAGAGGCTCTAAGTCTGATGGGATTGTACTTGGAATTAGAGAGCATGGTCTCTACAGGTTGACGGGAAATCTTGTGGATCATGGAAAGAAGGAGGTGGAGCAGGTGCAGGTTCCAGAGAAGCAGGAGAAGATGCAGGTGCAGGTGCAAGCTTCAAAGGAGTAGGTACATGTTCCTAAGAAGAAGGTACAATTTACGGAGAAGAAGATCCAGGTTCTAGAGACTCGGAGGGAGTCAATTTATAGAGGGAGATTGCAGATTCAGAGGGATACTTTGCAGCCCAAGAATAGCATGCGATCAACAGGAAGAAATTGTTCTTACACATCCACCCAGAAAGAATCATGGATGGATTGGAAAGTGATACAAGAAAATAAAAAGAAGTAGGGTGCTTCCAACATTGACAACGACACTTCCGAGAAGGGAATAGATCACCGTACAGGGATTGCTGTGATTGTGAGCGCCAGGAGTTGAGAAAGTGTTACGATTAGTGATGATCATGATGAGATACTTCCTATTATTGGAAGTGCCTCCCACGCTAAGTGGGAGTGTTAATTTATGTAGCTTAGGAGGTACTCCAATCCCTAGGGTTCAGGGTCTAGAGGGAAAAGCACCAGAAGGGTCACGTGTGGGCTTGGAACCCAAGTATGGGTTTTTTCACCCATCAATGTTTGGGAAAAAAACATGATGAATTTTTGAAATGTGATAGATGCGGATCATATTTCTTGTCGAGATGATTCTAACGCAACAAGAATCATCTGATTATGAGTTGTCATTGAGGAGAAATGAATTTTTGAAGTTGACAAGTAATTATTGGTTTCCAAATCATGTAGGCTTGATTTAAAAATTAGCAAATACATGTGTTTGTTCACTAATTCGTGGAGCCCCTTTGTTGTGTATAAATAAAGGGTGATTTGTTGTTGTTTTAGCATCCATTTTAAAACATATATACATCAAAGAAGAGCTCATTGAGGAGGATACTTTTGTGTCATAGCCATAGAAAAAAAGGAGGAAAAATAGTGTGGGTTTTGAGGTTTTTTTAAAGGTTTTTTAAGGAATGAAATTGTTGTAGTGGAGGTCACGAGTGTTGTAGGCTTCCGAGTTGAGAAGGCTCCTCGCAGGTCTGTTTTGGAGAAACCCTTGGGGAATAGAGCTACATAACAGTGTTTTCCCTTAGATACAGAAGAAGGTTATTCCAAGGGTATGCCATGGGTTATGAAGTTTTTATAAGGGTTGTTCAAGGGTCAGTTAAGGGTTGTGGTAGGCTTCTAAAAATCCCTAACCAGTGATAGTCAAGGGCAGCGTGGGACAAAATACTCTGAGCGGAATATTGGTGTGTGTTGGGTCAAATAAGTTGAATGGTTTGGATCATTTATTTATGCAGCATGTTGGAGCCAATTTGGAGGTGTGATTGGGTGATTGTGAGCCTTCATCGATGCAAATTCCACAGTGTAGTATTTTATGCCATTTATTTGGTGGATGGAAATGCGTTGGCCACCCAAAGTAGCCCTATAAAATTTATCTTGACATGACAAATATCAGCTGAAGGTTGGGTGAAGATAGGTGTTGAAGTGCAAAACTTTGATGGAATAAATTAGTTTCTAGCCTGGTCGTTGGAGCTCGAGAATTAGGCCTACCTAGAGTGAATATTGGATCATCCTATGTAAAATATATAGAAGTGACTTGTATCAGTGTTAGGAGGAATAAATCCTGGAGTCTCGATGTGTACTAGCCTTGACAGACTAAGGAACTACTAGTTAGTAGTACGGAATCGAAGTACCGACAAGACAAGATACAACATCGAGTTTGTCATTATATCTTGTATACCATAGACTGTATTAGTTTATCACCTAAGTATAAATTTACTTTCATACACAAACATAAAATATCAAAATTAAATTAAAACACCAACAATCCATAAGCCTAGGAATTGGAATATTTTACATTTGAAACAGATCAAAATGAGAATGTTTGATGTTTCATTTAAATGTTTCTAGATTAAAAAATTCAACTATATCATGAATGGGTGATGTAGGAATAAACAACACACGATTCCTACCAATCAATTCCTTGCAGTAAAATGTGAAATTTTACTAAGGCCAAGTTTATGCTTGAATTTTGATTAACTTCTTCTTCTTTCACCCTTTAATGACAATGTCAAATTAATTTCCCACAATCCCAAATAGATTTTAGACACACATTATCTTTTTTCTAACAGCATGAGCCACCACCATGAAATAAAAATAACTAACATATATGCCTCTCAACAAATTGTATTAGCAGCTTAATGTTTAAAACTCGAATCTGTCCAAGAATAGTCACCCCATAGATACCTTGAATTCATGCTCATAGAATTCAATACCGCCATGATCCCTCAACGCAACCAAACAGCTTGTGGACTTGATATTAATTTGAATTCGATTGAAGTTTATGCAGCACACAGTGAAAACACAGTCATTATTGAAATATCGATGGCAATAGCTCACATCATGAGATATCGATGGCATCACTCATAATTTCAACATTACATATCACAGCAAACAGCCAAATGTTCAGATCGATCTTCACAACACAAAGTCCAATTTCATATCGACTCTTACAGGAAAGTCGATGGCTATATCCTTATCGATTTTTACATTTCCCACACAGCAACATCGATGACAGACTTCACTTGATTACCACAGCAATAATCGTGTTAACTATCACGCCATAGATCGGTGTTCAAAATTAATAACAATGGCACACATTCTACTCAACGTTGATCAATATAGCCAATAATTTACGCACCATAAACCATACGTTACCTCTGCTGCATTCAACAGTTCGCGTCATTGTTTAACACTGGTGAACACGCTGAATAAATGCCGTTCAATGCCACTCATCCACCACTGTGATCTTCATAAGGAAAATGGCTGAAATTTACACCGTATGAACTGGATTCACACAGTGTTCCTCCCTGAGTTTATTCCAGGCATGAGCAGAGTTTTCTCTTCTTTGGCGCTCTTTCAATTGACTACAGGTCCATAAAATCACCACTGTGATTTGTAACCCCCAAAATAAATATTGTTATGAGTCCCTCCTTGCGCCGCTGTCAGATATGCACACAATCCCCACAGAGAAATTGATCTTATACAGAAATAAATAAATGAACTAAAATTCTAATCGACAGAACATTGCCTGGAAAATAAGCATTAGCTGCCCTCAGCAATTCTAATAAATAATTCAGATTTCCACACACACACACACACCCCTTCACACCTCCAGCTTCTCTAATTTATACAATTATAAGAAACTATTCTTCTCAGAATAGCTTTCTTCTAGAGTTTCTCAACAAACTAATACCTCCCTATTATTTAGCATTTATCCCTATTTTGGTTATATTCCACGCAGGGGAAGAAACCAACTCTATTATTATGCCATATTTAATTAAATATAAAACAAACTAACAATTCTCCTAAAATAAATAACAAATTTAATAAAATATATTATTTAAACTATTTCTAAGTCTAATTTATTTTTAACTAGCCACAACATGTGACCAAGATGTCACATTGCTGGCTAGGTGCTTGATGCTCCTGCATCAATGGGCGTAACTAAGTTGATTTCCGAAAATTTATTAATCAATCACTTTTATTTGTTGAAATGAAAATAAGTGTATATTAGGACAATTATTCACAATATAATTCAATATTAAGAAATAAATGGTCTTTATTTTAAAAAATATGAAATTACTTGTTTGGGGATCTTATTTAAAAATAGAAAGTTTCTTGTAACATCAATTGATTAAGAATTTAATAATACATATATTTAGTACAATTTTTTTTTATAGTTTATTTGGAGTCAACCGTCTTATAATGGTTACCATAGTTGTGAATGACATGAGACGGATTTGACCTAGATGGTTCGAAGCTTGTTTTCACATATCACTAAAATATATTTGTTTTGGGAAATAAAAAAGGATTTGATCAGATGAATGTGCATTCACAAAAAAACCACAAAAAACTAGACCCAGATTGGCTTCACAAATCCCTCCTACTCATGCTCTTAATTGACTCCTCCATCACCAAAATGATATTGGAATTACAGCTCCATGTGCTTGAAAAATATGAAAAGCTCATCATCTAGGATGAATGGTTGAAAAGAGTTGAATGGTCATCATCAAATTCTATGCTTGAGGTTTGAGTGATATCCCTTTGGCTTAAAAAATTTAAAAGTCAATCATCTAAGATGAATGGTTAAAAATAGCTGAATGATCATCGTTGAATTCCATGCCTGAGGTCTGAGTCAAAAAAACAACGATGGAGTGAGGGTAGGGGTGGGGGGAGTTAATATGAAAACCATAATGGAGTGAGGGTGGGAGTGGGGGGATTTAATATGCAAACCATAATTATTATGGTTTGCATATTAACGCCCCCCACCCATGGGGGCCCCTATAGATATAATACTACTTGACATGTGACAAAAACTACTACAAGCCTTCATATACCATTCAAGTTGGGAAAATGAGTTGGAACTAATATGATTATATGTATTAAATATTTGGGTGGTTGAGTGATATTTAATGATTATTTACAAAATTTAATGGTATGACAACACATCATGTAAAATCACACATATGATACACTGGGTAATTCCTTATGACATAACTATGAGCATTATATGTTCAGGATTAACATTATATGTTAACATTTTTTTAATGAAAATAAATTACTTTGATTTTTTACTAATTTATGACATTAATGAGAGGTAGGAGGAAAATGGGGCATCTTGTTAGGACTTTTTTCATGGATATGTCATCTCGGGAGGTGTTGAATTGAAAGTTCTTGGCCCTAGTATATGTGAAGGCTCTGGACATGGGGGATGTGAGCCTCTTCACATGTATAGTTTCATTTATGGAGACATACGGACTCTCCCAATAGACTTGGATATGTTTTCACAATGTTGAGGGAAAACAAAGTTTTATGATAGTGGGAGGCTTGTTTCTATCAATGTCTACCATGTGTAGGTTTTATTAATGTCTGGGCATGGATTCGTGTTCATTCCAAGGGAAAAAAAATTCAAGGGTAATAGGTATTCTATCTCAGCGGCATGGATAAAGAGGAAATTTCTCACAGGTATTTTGACGTTCCCTCCCCCTGACACATAAATATGCTAAAGAAGGTAGTGATTAGATGGGAGAAGGAAAGAAAGAAATCATTGAATTTTAACCCTGTTTCTATTGAACGGGAATAAAACCTTTTCAGTCAATCCTTCTTTAATGACTCATTCCCATTTTAAAGTTAAATGAGGAAACTTGGAGGATCAAAAGTAGGGAAAATTGGATATCTCAAGGGGATGGCAACACAAATTTTTTTCACAAGCATTCCACACATAGGAAAGTGAACAATTCCATTTAGGAATTGAAGGGGTCTATTGGGAATATTATATCATCACAAGAATATATAAAAATGTTCTTGGTTTCACACTTTGTCTCTCTTTTCAAGTAGACCTCTATCAATAATTTATTGGAACAACTCCAAGTCATTCGTCAGTTTTTTCGCTTCTTCTCTGGGGAGGAGGATGATTATATTGGTAGGCATGTCACCATGGGGGAAGTTGAAAACTCTTTAAAAAAAATTTCTAAAGATAAGATTCCAAGACCATATGGTTATTTAGCTAAATTTTTTATATGCTAATTTGAATTTATTGGGGAAGACATTCTAAAGGTTATTGAGGAATCAAGGGTTAAAGGTAGAGCCACTAAAGTTCTTAATGACACTGACATAGCTTTGATTCCTAAGCTATCCAAAGCATTGTATTTTGACCAAATTTGGCCCATTTCCCCTTACAAATTGGTATACAAAATCATTTCCAAAACTATTGCCAGTAGGCTAAAGGAGAAGTTAGTTGGGACAATATCAAAGGAACAATTTGGCTTCCTGTTGAGAAGGCAGATTCATGAGGTTAAATGCATAGCTCGGGAGTGATTACATTCTATAAATGTTAAAAATATCATGGCTATAATTTTCAAATTAGATTTGGAAAAATCCTATGATAAGGTTAATTGGTATTTTCTCAAGATTCTTTTGATTTACATGGGTTTGGGACCTTCTGTTACCAATTAGGTTATGGCTTGTGTTTCCTTGGAAAACTTTGAAGCCCTAATAAATATTGAAATTTTGTACCTCAGGGAGAAATTCCCTCCTTTAGGAAGCCCTGCTCACCCTCTAGAGGCCCCTACTAGCCCTTGGAAGAATTTAATTTTCACATTGGAAAATTAGTATTTTAATGTTGGACCATGTCACATCAAAAAGTACAAGTCAGCCTAAAGGAGGAAATTTAACCCTCAAGACCACATATAAATACACCACACTTGGCATCACTTGGATCCATCATCACACATTCATTTCTTCTCGTGATTGCTTCGTACAAGTCTAAAATTGCAAGGTCTGAGATCACACGTAAGAAAGAGAGAGAGTGATTTTTGTTGACTAGTGTTTACTTATGTTTTTTGATGGTTTGACTTGCATTGACTTGAGGATTTTTTACTTCGTTTTTCCTATTCTTGGATATTTTTCGGGAATCCAAGTTGATTGACACTTTTACCGAAATTTTTTGTGCACTTTGACCAGTGTTGACTATGGTTTCTGGGCTAGAGTTTCCATAGGTAAAATTTTGACTTTGACTGAATTTGTGTGCATAATTCAAGGGTTGTTTTGACCAAGTTAGAATGAGTAAAAGAGGTTGCATCCTTTAACTATTTTACTAAATCTTTTTTAGTAGATTTTATTTTTGAAATTGACTCATTAGGGAAGCATGGAATGTTGTTGACTTTGACAAAATTTTAAAATTCAATTTTGATCATATTTGACTTTCTTGCTCATATTTGACTAAATCTTTGTTGGTTGATTTGACTAGTCAATGACTTGACCCCCTGATTCATTGTTGATTTACTTGGACTATGTACCTATTTTTTGAAAATTTGATGACAATCTAATAGAAGAATAATTTGGAATGGGTTTTTCCCTGGCCTTTGACCAAATTACTGTGTCTCTATATAGTTCTTTTTTATCTTCCATTATGCATTTGGTTTATTGTTTTATCTACAATTTATTATTTTCATTGTGAGAATGAAAAAATATTGGATAATTGATAGTCATTGAAATAATAATTGTAATAAGTGATTGTTTCAACATAGAACATTGGAAAAAAAAACATGGAATTAGATTTAAGGTGAAGACAAACCCAAGGAGACAAGAGAAATCATCTTTGAATAAATCTTATTTATTGAATAATATTTGACTTGGTCAACATGTCTACCGCATGCTTCAAGATTGGGGAGAAATTGACTTACTCATCAAAAAAAATTTCTTGGAAGACCGGGTTAGAGGTGACTTTAGATGAAAATGATGTCTTGGAATATGTGGAAGGAAAGGTACCTTATCTTCCAAAAAATTATTCTCTTTATATGAATGCCAAGTACAAGAAAGAAAATAATTAGTGATTTTTTGAGAGATCATTTTCTTAGTTATATTTTGAAGTGGAAGAAGTCCAAGGATGTTGTGAAACTAGCTCCAAAAATATAAGAAAAGAGATATCAACGCCTTAGAAATAAGCCACTTCGAGGGGGCAACCTCCAATACATTACATGAATGAACAATTCTTGGATGATACAAATTACAAAACTTCCTTTCTATATATAGGAGTTGATGGGGCCACAATGTAATCCTAGCCGACCTAACAATAACAATTTAAGGGCACAATAATAACAATATGGGGGTTAGAAGGGTACAATAATAACAATAAGGGGGTTACACTAACAACAATAAGGGACTATGCTAGTAATATAGGGACCTAACATGCCACTCTCCTTCAAAAAAGTGTTTTCCTCAATGCTTGAGTAGCTCTGGGTGCTTCTATATAAAATTCTCATCCTCCCATGTAGAATATTCAATGGGTAAGTTCTTCCACTTAATGAGATACTCTGAAATTGATCTATTCCGTAACTGTCGCGTTTTGGTTTCTGTGACTGTTTCAGGTTCCAATATGATTTTTCCTCCCTCATCAAGTTCTGGAAATATTGTTTGAACTGGAAGATTTTCACCTATAACCTTATTTAAGCATGAAACATGGAAAATTGGATGCACTCGTGAAGAAACAGGAAGCTGCAATTTGTATTCCATAGTACCAATATTTTGCAACACCTTGTAAGGACCATAGTACTTTGGCGATAATTTATTATCCTTCTTATCTTGCTTGACGGACATTTGTTTGTATGGTTGTAGCCGTAAAAATACCCAGTCTCCTACATCAAAACTTCTCTCGCTACGATGTTGATTTGCATGTTGTTTCATTTGATTTTGTGCCAAATTCAGGTTGTCCTTTAATAGTTGGAGAACTTGTTGTTGATACTCGATGTGATCTTCCACTGCTTGAAGCTTCTAATTTTCTCTTAAAGATGATGTGATGGATGGTGGATGATATCCATAAAGTGCCATAAATGGGGTCATTTTTTCTGCAGTATGGAAGGAAGTGTTATACCACCATTCAACGAGAGGTAACCACTTGACCCATTGTGTTTGTTTATCAGATACAAAACATAGAAGATATCCTTCCAAAAAATTATTTACTATCTCAGTTTGACCATTGGATTGAGGATGATAAGATGAGCTATGAGCTAATTGAGTACCCAAACAATAAAATAATTCCGTCCAAAAATTTCCAGTAAAAATGGGGTCTTTGTCGCTCACAATAACCCTTGGGTTTCCATGTAGCTTTTGAATTGTGTCTATAAATGTAGTAGAAATTGTACTTGCTTTAAATGGATGAGATAATGCACAAAAGTGTGCATACTTGGTAAGTCTATCAACTACCACCATCATGACACTCTTTCTTTTGGAATTAGGTAAACCTGTGATAAAATCCATTGAAATATCCTCCCAGCATTGACTTGGAATGGATAAAGGTTGTAGAAGACCCGGGGTCTTAATTGTCTCAGCTTTATTCTGCTGGAAAACAAAATATTCCTCCACAAAATTTTGAATATCAGATTTAAGGTCATCCCAAAAAAATTATTTCTTCACCCTGTGGTAAGTTTTTAAAAATCCTGAGTGTCCTCCTAAAGGATAAGTATGCAATTCCAAAAGAATCTTTTGTTTTAGTTGGGAATTCTGACAAAGATAGAAGCGATCTTTGTACCATAAGGAATCCTTTTTCCAACTAAATGTATCAGATGTACTAGGATCTTGCTGCAACTTTTGAATGGGTGTCCACACTTCTTCGTCCTTCTTCCATTCATCTCTTGCTTCGGTTATCCAATATGGTTGGATAATAGAAATGGCACAAAGTAATGCTTCCACCTCTTATTTCTTTCTTGAGAGTGCATATGCAAAAACATTTAGCTTCCCTTTTTTGTAGATTATTTTAATGTCATAACCAAACATCTATGTGACCCATTTTTGCTGCTCTTATGAAGATAGTATTTGTTCCAAAAAGTGTTTAAGACTATCATGATCAGTTTTTACCTTGAATTTTCTTCCCATTAGGTAAGTTCTCCATTTCTTTAGTGCATGTAGTATTGCTAACATTCCTTCTCAGAAATAGGTTTATGTAAATACTTTCCTTTGATTGGAAGACTTTCTAAAGCAATGGGTCTTCCTTCTTGCATTAAAACATCACCAATTCAATTTCTTGAGGCATCACATTCCACAATAAAGGTTTTTGTGAAGTCTGGCGTAGCTAAGATCGGTGCTAGGCACATTGCCTCTTTAAGATGTTCAAAGGCCTTAGTTGCTTCAGGAGTCCATGAAAATGCATCTTTCTTAAATAATGTTGTTAGAGGTTTTGCTATTCTCCCATAATTCTTAAAAAACTTGCTATAATACTTTGTTAACTTGAGAAATCCTCGCAACTCCTTTATTGTTGTGGGGACTTTCCATTCCTTAATGGCTTTAATTTTGTTAGGGTCTACCTTAACACCCTCGTGAGATACGATATGACCCAGATATTCCACCTCTTGTACTCCAAAGAAAAATTTGGATGTTTTTCATATAATTGTTTCTCCTGCAATAGTTTGAGCACCCTGTCAACATGTTGAGCATGATCCTTCCAAGATCTGCTGTAGATTAGTATATCATCAAAAAATACTAGCACAAATTTTCTAAGGAAGGGTTTGAAAATGGAATTCATCAACCCTTGAAATGTAAAAGGTGCATTGGTAAGGCCAAAATGCATGACCAAAAATTCATAATGACCCTCATGAGTTCGAAATGATGTTTTCAGAATATCTTCAGTCTTCATTCTAATTTGATGATATCCTAAATGAAGATCCAACTTGGTAAAATAAATTTCTCCATGTAATTCATCCAATAATTCATCAATCAGAGGAATGGGAAATTTATCTTTAATTGTGAGCTTACTAAGCTCCCTATAATCGAGACACATGCGCCATGATCCATTCTTCTTGTGTACCAATACTACAGGAGTAGAGAAAGAACTTTGACTAGGTTCAATTATACCAGCCTCTAACTTTTATGCAATCATATGTTCAATTTCACTCTTTTGGACATAAGGATATCTGTAAGGTCGGATGTTTGGAGGAACACTTCCCAGAATCAAATGAATAGCATGATCATGATCATGAATAGGTGGGAGTCCTTTGGGAGTATCAAACACATTGGAATGATTGTCCAAGACTCTTTGAAGATCTAGAGAAATAGATGATTTTGATGTTGGAAATTCTTGTGAGAATAATTGTGAAATTACGCCTCATTGTTCTTTCTTTAGAAGCTTTGTCATGACATTAGAGCTTATTATCTTTCCTGGCTTCCCCATGATACCCCATAATTCGATTTCCTTTCCTTCTGAAAAAAATTTCAAGAAAAGTTCTTGAAAATTAAAAGCTACCGTCCCAAAATATTGTAACCGTTGTACTCCTAGTACGACATCAGCACCTCCCATTGGGATGGAAAGCATTGGAATATTCAATACATATTCCCCCATGGATAGCTTGCTATTATGGTATTTTCCAGAGTAATTTATAGTTCCTCCATTTGCAACCATCACTTGAAATTTTGGTGTTGGGTATAGGAAACAATTCAATTCCTTGGCTACCTTACAATGAATAAAATTATGGGTACTACCTGAATCAATCAACACTATTACCTTTTTCTTCTTGATATGTCCTTCTATCTTGAGAGTTTGAGGAGTGGTAATTCCTGCCAATGCATTACATGATATGGCCGGACTCATTTCTTCCTCTTCTAGGGTTGGTTCCTGGTGTATATCCTCTTCTTGTTCATTTTCTTCTTCCTCTTCACAATCTATGTAAAATAATTTCTTCTCAGCACACTTATGACCTTTAGTGTATTTTCTATCACAACCGTAGCAAAGCCCTTTTGCTCTTTTTTCTTCCAATTGTTGTGGTGTCAACCTTGTAGGTTGTGGAAATCTAGGCGTAGCAACACTTCCTTCTTTATAGAATTGAGTGGTAGGCTTCCTTGCCGCCATAATTTTACATTCAACTTTTCTTGCCAACCTGAATGCCTTCTCCAATGAATCAGGTTCCAAAACACGAACTTCATGTTGGATGTTATCCTTTAGATTACCTATGAAGAGATCAATCATGTGTTCCTCTGGAATATCAGTTACCCTTATATTCAATTTTTGGAAGTCCTCAATGTGCTGCCCCACTAAACCCTTTTGTTTGAGATTTATCAATTGGCTAAAGAAGGTGTTGCTCTTTGTATCCTCATAATGTGCTATCATTTCCTCCGTAAAAATTGACCAAGTGACAATTTTTTTACTGGATCAAAGCCATCGATACCATACAAATGTATTTTTTTCTAGATGTAAAGTTGCAATGCATACCTTTTGTGTGTTTTGCACATTATTGAGATCAAAATATTGCTCCATCTGTAGTATCCATGTTATGGGATCCTTGCCATCAAACTTCCTCATATCCATCTTTGGAATATGGTGGTTCTTCTCGTCAACATTAGAGTTTTTGAAATCACGATTAGCATTTATTTTGTTCTCATCATGAGTTTCCTCTACTATCTTTTCACCATTAGGAAGCATTTGTTGTATCAACTTTGTCAAACATTCCATGTCTGCTTTTAAATCATTCTTCATGTTTTCCATTTTTTCATCGATGACACCCATCTTAGCTTCCATGCCAACTTCAATGCCATCCATCTTAGCTTCCAAACCATTCATCTTAGCTTCCACACCTTTATTCAAACCATCCATCTTAGTTTCCATTTCATTTTTTGTTGCTCTTTGTGATAGCGAAATTTGGTGCACTTGCTCATGGACTTTTGATATGTCATGTTGCATTTCTTCATCTTCATGAGTCATAGTAGAGCCTTCTGAAGGCTTAATGGGTGTTGAATTATTTTTTGGAGGAATTTTAGAACCCAATACTGATAGCTATGCTCAATAGGCCTTTGGAATCAACTAGAACTGATTTTTAAAACAAGACTTATATAATTTGAAAAAAAATACACACCTTTTTTTTATTTTAAGGAGCTAGATATTGAAACTGAATTATCTCTGTGATTTTGGATCTTTAATATCTAAAAATTTTCCCTGAATTAACCCTCTGAATCTTCTTCGAATGCCACAAGTCTGACCTGATTTGGATTCTTCAAGGAAAATTTATGTCCAACCTCCCACAATGACCCAATTATGGACTGGTTTAGTATATCGAAGTTGTACGACCTGCCACGTGTTGTTGTTTCCTGATTTGGCTCTGAAATTGATAGAAAAAAAACAAAGTCTGTGGAATTGTAGCCACTTTTTATAGCATTCCAATCTGATGCTCAGAGAGAGAGTTATGAATATTTTCCCACGATAATCTCTTTGAGATGAAATTCGGGAGCCTAAAAAAGACTTAACTTCCACAGATCATATCTCCGAAAATATTGCGAACCAAGCTATGAAATTTTTGCGACGATGTTCCTCAAGATTTCGGCTTCGCTCCTTAAAAATTTCAGCTTTTTAAATTTCATAGCAAAAAAAGTTATAGCGCAGATTCCACAATGACTTGTTTAGGTTAAATTTAGGAGCCTGCAAAAAGCCCTAACTTCCACAGATCATATCTCCGAAAATATTGCAAACCAAGCTTTGAAATTTTGCAATGTTGTTCTTCAGGATTTCGGTAATTGCACTCTAAAAATTTTATCTTCTGAACCTTCATAGAAAAAAATTTATAGCGAAAATGCCACGCTGACCTGTTTGGAGCAGTGAAAACCCTAGAATCCAAAGCTCTGATACCAAACGTTGTGAGACTAGCTCCAAAAATAAAAGAAAAGAGATATCAACGCCTTAGAAATAAGCCACTTCAAGGGGGAAACCTCCAATACATTACATGAATGAAAAATTCTTGGATGATACAAATTACAAAACCTCCTTTCTATATATAGGAGTCCATGGGGCCACAATGTAATCCTAGTGGGGCCACAATGTAATCCTAGCTGACCTAACAATAATAATTTAAGGGCACAATAATAACAATACGGGGGTTAAAAGGGTACAATAATAACAATAAGGGGGATACACTAACAACAATAAGGGACTATACTAGGAATATATGGACCTAACAAAGGAAATATATGATAAGTTGGTTGGGATTTATGAATTCAACAACTTGAATTAAATCCTTGCTTTGAAAAATAAACTCAAGGACATAAATATGAACAAAAGAGAGACTATTCAATCCTATTTCAGGAGGTTATCTCAACTCAAGGATCAAATCTTGACTGTTGGTGAAGTTGTATTTGATATAGAGTTGGTGTTGATTCCACTTTGGGGTCTTCTTCCAATTTTGGTAGACATTAATCACAACTATTAGCAACAA
Source organism: Pinus albicaulis (assembly GCA_034641835.2). Taxonomy (NCBI): domain Eukaryota; kingdom Viridiplantae; phylum Streptophyta; class Pinopsida; order Pinales; family Pinaceae; genus Pinus; species Pinus albicaulis. The sequence goes on along the minus strand of CM076575.1, from coordinate 666,502,951 downwards.
TGATAGGTTTCGTTCATTTGATGAAATTTTGGGCAAGTGCACTCAAGAAGAGACTAGGATGATTTCTAGAGGTGAATTCAAAAGCACAAATAATGGGAGCCCACTGCATTTGCTAATCAAGACAAGAAGAGAAAAGTAAGAGGAGAGCCATCTAATTCAAAGGGGCATGCACTAGCATCCAAAGACTCTAATAGAAGAATTAAAATGAATGTGTCTCAAGCTAAATGTTACAATTTCCACAAGCATGGTCACCTTTCCAAAGTTTGTCTAGAAAATAGAAATGCTCCAAGGTCTTATAGAAATAATCGTGGCTACAAAAAATATAGGTCTAATGATAAAAGAAGAAGAGAAGCTCCTGTTAATCATGAAGAAGGCCATCGTCCTCCCAAGAGATCAAGGAAATTAAGGTATGGAAATAATGCAGTTGCTACTCAATATGAATACTTTCTTATTTTTTTCTCTTTTTAGCTCCTCTCCTTCGAATTCATTTGATAGTTTATTAGTAGATAGTAGTTCCACTTCACTGGTTATCACGAATTCCTCCCAAAATTGGTTTAGAGGGAGACAAACTTGAAGATTATTCTTGGGGACAATTCTACTTATCTTGTGAAGTGCTCGTTTGTTTCTATTTCATTTCATCTAGACTATGATCAAACTATACATCTACAATATGCTAGGTATGTACTTGGGTTGAAAAATAATCTTGTGTTTATATTTTCCTTGGAGGACAAAGGGATGAATTTTTATTTTATAAATGGAAAGGTTCTTTCGTGGCCTATGAAATATCACTTAAGGGATGCCTTCACTTTGGGATCAAGAATTGAAGGACTCTATAAATTCAATGGAAAATTAATATGAGCATTAGTTCATGATAGTAATCATCAATGTGAACTATGGCACCGAATATTTTCTCACCTTCACTATGAATCATTGCCTAAGTTGAGGAGGATGGTTTTTGGGATGCCTGAGATTTGTATAGATCATGATGGAGTTTTTCCAAGATGTGCAAGTGGAAAGAAGATGAAGGGACTATTCCCTTCAAGCAGAAGCAAGACCAGTGTAATACTATAATTCATTAATTATGACCTATGTGCACCCGTGCCAGTGACATATCCTAGTGGCTATCTCTACTACATAATCTTTGTGGATGACTTCTCCCGCAAGACATGGATATTCTTCTTGGAGCATAAGCACCAATCATTTGATATGTTCAAGGAATTCAAAGCACTAACAGAGAATCAAACATGGAAGATAATCAATGACATCCTCAATTTTGATAATTGTGGAGAAATCAATTCAAATGAGTTCATTGAATTTTAAAAAAAAATAGGAATCAATAAGGAGACCATTGTACTTTATAACCCTGAGAAAAATTGAGTAGATGAGAGAAAGAAAAGTATTGTCATGGAATTCGTTTGAGACATATTGCATGATAAAAAGTTTTCAAAGTTTTTATGGGGAGAAGATGAAAACATTGTTTTCTATATTCAAAATACGACTCCTCATCAAGCCTTAGGTGAAAAAACTCCTAACAAAGTTTTGAAAAGTATAAAGCTCGATTCTTAACACTTGAATATATTTGGTTTACCCGCCTACTTTCATGTGACAAAGTATAAGAGGAACAAGATGGAAGATACTGGAAATAAAGGTACATTTTTTTGTTATAGTAAAATTATAAATCTTATAGAATATATCTGTATGGTCAAATGAATATAGAGTTTAGCGAGGATGTGACATTTGATGAAGATGTTTCCCTTGGAAAAGAAATGGACACTCCTCCCCTGTGAATGTTGATAAAAATGATGATGACATGGATATACAAGAAGGCCCTTCTATGCTTAGGCCAAAGTCTAATATTGTTAATGATCCTTTAGAACCCATGGACCCCTTGGATCCTTCTTTGTGTGATCCTTCCACCAGAAAGAGAATATGATGTGATGAATCCTGAAATAATCTCTAATCAATATCAAATCGTAGAAGCCTAAATTCTGAGAAACACTTTGGCTTTGTGACACCTTACAAGATGTTGAGAGGTGTGTTGTTGCAAGAGGAACCTTTAGGGAAAGTAAGAATCTATGTTGATGTCAAGGATATGTTGTGGCTATGAGAAAAATAATACAAGTTGAACCACACTCTTTTGAAGAATCAATGAAAGAGAAGGTATGGAAGGATGCTATAGCGGAGGAATATAAATAAAACATGAATAAGGATGTGTGGGAATTTGTTCCGAGACCCAAAGGAAAGTTTGTTGTGACTTCGAAATGGTTGTACAAGATCAAGCATGGTGCGAATGGAAGTATCAAAAAATATTATGCGATATTTGTGGCTAGAGGTTTATCCAAAAAAGAGAGGGAGGACTATGATGAAATTTTTGCGCATGTTTCCCACTACAATACCATTCAGTATATTTTTTCTCTTACTAATATCTATGTATGGAAACTTCACCAAATGGATGTGAAGACCTTGTTTCTACATGGCATTCTATAGGAAGAAGTGTATGTTGAGGAACCATAAGGATTTGGAGTACATGATAGGAAGACTCATGTGTTCAGGTTGAAGAAAACCCTATATGGATTGAATAAAGCACCCACAGCTTGGTAGGCCTAAATTAATAGTTACCTGATGAAGCTTGGATTCACAAGGATTAGTGCTAATATGAATCTCCACTTGAAAGTAGTACAAGGCATGCCCCTGATTTTAGTATTATATCATGATGATATATTTTTAACAGGTGTATAGATTCTTATTCTTGAGTGTAAGTGGGAGATAGCCTCAGAGTTTTAAATGAAAGACCTTGGTTTGATGCATTACTTCCTAGGCTTAGAGGTGTGGAAAAGACTTGTTGAGATTTTCCTTTCACAAGGGAAACATGTCGTTAAGTTGTTGGAGATATTTGGTATGTTGGAGTGCAATTCCATGGCTACACCGATGGAAATGAACTTCAAGAACTTATATGGAGAAGTTACGAGACATAATCTAGTGAATCCCTTTGTGTACCGAAAATAGATTGGGTCACTTATGTTCCTTGTGAACACTCAATCGGACATATGTTTTGTTGTCAATGTAGAAATTATGCAATATGCATGTATATTACCGGATTCTCCTAATCTAAAAAATTAATCTTATGTTAAATATAGAATCCTTCCATTTAATTCTTTGCGGAAATTAAATCTCCAATTGAAAAACACATATGAAGCAAAATCAATCGCACATAACAAGATGTTTTACCGGGAAAGCTTAAAGCTAAAAACCCCAACTATCATATCTTATATATATCAATGGAACATGTAAAAATCTCATACAAATCTCAGCTCATAGATTTATCAGTACAATATACAATTGTCACACACTATCATGCAGAAATTTTCATATCTATGCACCAATTTCTTGCCTCCTGATAGCCTGCCTCCACTGCGCAATCTCTGCTAAAGAAGAACCCTGAATGAATTCGGCCTTGCCTTTCTTGCACTGCGCAATCCTCATAAGCATCTCCAATGTGTGTGTAGATGCATTGAATGCATTAGTATAGTGACAACAGATATTCCATCTCACCATTTCACCTATCTCTCCACTAGGTGTCCACTGGATCTGACATGCAAGTAGTTAACTGTTGTATTTCTTCAGTTGCAAGTAAGACACTATTTGTGAATTAATTCACTCATCTATCACTAGTGCATGTTCAGATACAACTAGCACAATTGAGTTTAACTCATTGAACTGAGTTAAACTAAATAACAACTCACATAACTACTCTTCCAACTCTGTTACAACTTGCGACAATCAGTTATAACGAATTTCTCCATGCATGAGTCACCAATCACCCTAGGAATTGCGTAATTCCTTCATCCCACTGATGTTCAACACTTATTCACTGAAATAAAGTGCTCCAAGAGAATAATTTACTATTTATTGTCTGATTATTATTAAGGGCTAATAATAATCGACATGAAATCTATTTTTAGATTAACAATCTATAAATATACTTCGCCCATATTCTAAAAATAGAAACTCATCTAAAGGTAAAATTTTCTCAACCATCTAGAATCAACCTCCTGCTAATTTTAGAATATGCTCCCCATTCTAAAATTCGACATACACCTAAAAATAGCCTGTGTGGGCCCCACCTAGTGTAGGTGCTTATTTTTCACTAGGATCAAGGAATGATGTTTCTGGATGCCACTTTCATTGTTTCTTGTTGCAACATTCAACACTCCCTCTCAACAAGAAAGGACTGTCTTTTCATGTGCCTTGCAACTCCATGCATCCACCCTGCAACTCTTCTATGCAACACTTCCAAAACTGAATAACCTCCAAACAATTGAATCAGTATAATGCATCTATCATCAAAGTCTTCTGAATTCTTCTTAGATACTGCACATGTCTTCAGGAACCACTGTGTTGTTGAAATTTGCACCCATGCACACTGCACTTGCTGTCAACTCTAAACTGTGCTGCATTATCCAACATTGTCCCTTTGATATGATTGCATCTATCCAACTGATCATTCTACTGCTTCTCTGTGGGTGCCTCGTAGCCTAGGTCAATTCATGAGATCCACACCATATTAATGAATCATGCCTTGAAATTTCTTCTTAGGATTATCCATGCATGTCGCCCCACCTCTCACTTGGTGGTATAGCTACATGAACTCCCTCTGCCCATCTGGCTCGAAATTTCTCTTCATGAGTGGTGGCTCCCACTCCATGATCCTCATCTTGTGGCTGCTCCACATCTCGAGGTTCACTCTTACCTGCAAGCAAATCCTACTCCCTCTCAAGCTTCAATTGCATCGCATTATCACACTTCCCAACAGTAGGAAGCTTTGTAGAAATCCCATATACTTCAAGTCTGTAGAGATTCTTAACTCGAATCCTAACCTTCTTGGCTTGCCCTGCTGCTTTGTGTCGTAGGAACACTTTTCCTTCACTAAAGACAATACCATAGCCTCTATACACTAACATTGCGACTGAGATTAAATTCTTCTTTAACCTGGAACATGCGCAACATCTTTTAAATGAAAGAGTTTACCTGACACCCTCTGAAAGGTAATGGTACCAATTCTAGTCGCATTGTATCGTCCATCATCTCCCAACTCAACATGAATTTGGAGATATTTCTCCACCAAGTCACTGAAAAGTTTCTCATCTCCCGTCATGTGAAAGGAAGCACCACTATCAAAGTACCACCCGGATCCTAATGCACTAGACACCATGCATGTAATCAATGAGAAGTCAAGCTCAAATTGCGAGGCAAGGGCCTCACTAGCTGCAGCTCCAACATCCATCTTTTTCTTCTTCTTATGTGGACAATTTGTGGCAATATGTCCAAACTCATGACAAAGAAAACACTTCACTTTGGACATGTTGAGCTCTTTGTCATCTTCTCCGGCCTCAGATTTAGAATGGAATTTCTTCCCCTTCTTCTTCTTTGCCTTGGAATCCAAAGCACAATCCTTGTCATCATCATGGTTTGATGAAGAGCCATCTTTGTGTTCCGCCTTATCTCCTCTTGCACTAGATCCGACCACAATCACTCCCAATCCAGCAGTTTCCCCTGTCCATTGACAGGGTCTTGATAACTGTGCCAATTCTTCAGAAGCCCAAGGAAAGCGAAGCTCACCAAGTCATAATTAGCAACACTTACTCCTACACTCCCAAGCTCATCCCTACATTGGACAAACTTTGTTAAGTATACCGGAATAGTGTCGTTCTTCTCCATCTTGATTTTTCTGAGTTTATCCTTCAACACCAACTTCCTATAGTCGCTGTTGTTTTGGAAAATATCTGTCAAATCCTTCCACATAGCATATGGAGTGGCTTTACCATAAAGGCTTAACACAATATGGTCTTTCACACCTTCCAAAAAAATCCTCCTTGCCCTTGCTACTTTCTTTTTCCATTCATCAAGTACTGCAGCATTTGTCGAAGTGGGTTTAGGAACATCTCTCTCGATGAATTCCATCAAGCCATTATCTTCAAGCATCGCCTCCATCTTGTCCTTCTAGGCTACGTAATTAGAGCTTCCCTTGAGTGCATACTCCAATTGCAAACCATTGAAAGCCATTTTTATGTTTACTCAATTGTCGCCCTAAGAAATTCTTGTAGCAATTTCGAATTGTTTCCACCAGCACAAAAAACTCAACCCTGATTCAATATTACAATCTCCAGTGATTAACAGTGCTCTGATACCATGTAGAAACTATACAATATGCATGTATATTACTGGATTCTCCTGATCTAACAAATTAATCTTATGTTAAATACAAAATCCTTCCACTTAATTCTTTGCAGAAATTAAATCGCTAATTGCAAAACACATATGAAGCGAAATCAATCGCACATAACAAGATGTTTTACCAGGACAGCTTAAAGATAAAAACCTCAATTATCATATATTATGTATATCAATGGAACATGTAAAAATCTCATACAAATCTCAGTTCATATAACTCTCATTACAATATACAAACATCACACACTGTCATGCAGAAACTTGCATATCTATGCACCAATTTCTTGCCTCCTAACAACCTACCTCCATTGTGCAATATCTACTGAAGAAGAACCCAAATGAATTCAACCTTGCCTTGTAGCTTGCACTATGCAATCCACATAAGCATCTCCAATGTGTGTCTATATGAATTGAATGCATCACTATAGTCACAACAGATAGTCCACCTCACCCTTTCACTTATCTCTCCACTGGGTCTCCACTGGATTTGACATGCAAGTAGTTAAATGATGTATTTCTTCAGTTGCAAGTAAGAAACTACTTGTGAATTAATTAAATAATTAATTCCTTCATCTATCACTAGTGTATGTTCAGTTACAACTAGCACAATTGAGTTTAACTCACTGAACTGAGTTAAACTAAATAACAACTCACATAACTACTCTTCCAACTCTGTTACAACTTGCCACAATCAGTTATAATGAAGTTCTCCATGCATGAGTCACCAACCACCCTAGGAACTATGTAATTCCTTCATCCCACTAATGTGCCACATATGTTCACTGAAATAAAGTGCTCCAAGAGAATAAGTTGTTATTTATTGTTTGATTTTTATTAAGGGCTAATAATAATCGACATGCATTCTATTTTTAGATTAGCGATCTATAAATAGACTCCGCCCATATTCTAAAAATAGAAACTCATCTAAAGATATAATTTTCTCAACCATCTAGAATCAGCCTCCTGCTAATTTTAGAATATGCTCACTATTCTAAAAATAGACATACACCTAAAAATAGCCTGTGTGGGCCCCACCTAGTGTAGGTGCTTATTTTTCGATAGGATCAAGGAATGATGTTTCTGGATGCCACTTCCACTGTTTCTTTTTGCAACATTCAAAAGTCAACTCTTTGAGTCAATTTATGACTGAGCCTCTACACGCACACTGAGTTGCTACTAATCATGTGTTGAGATATGAACATGTTACTATTAATATTGGATTAAGATATACTATCGGAGATATGAGACTACATGGATACACTAATGTTCACTGGGATGGAAATTTCATTGACAAGAAAAGAAAATTAGGGTGCTTTTTTAGCAAAATATATGCCATGATATCTTTGATGAGCAGGAATCATAAGTTTGTTGCTCTTATCACAGTTGAGGCTAAGTATATTGTTGCTAGAATTCCTATTTGGGAGGTAGTATGGTTGAGGAATCTCTTTGGAGAACCATTTGAGTAGGTACCAGATATGACAGTGATATATTTCACAACAACTATGGGATCCAAATTTTAGAGAATCTCATGGTCCAATATAGGTCCAATCATGTTGAGATTATATATCACTATATTCGAGATATGGTACAAAGAGGATTCGTGAGACTCCATCACATTTCAACTCATTAGCGCATAGTTGATATTCTTACGAAAGCTTTGTTGAAAGGGAAATTTTTGGTATTTAGGGATAAACTTGGACTGGTGGATGTGACCTTCGCAGGAAAGGTCACAGTTGATCAAGAACATTGAGATATTCTCTTCCCCCTATTTGAGCTCCCATGGAGAGGAATTGAGTTGAATAGCTCTTGGGGTTGAGGGAACTATAGAAAATAGATGTGCATGATCTTTAACCCTTATGGTAATTTATATCTCTTATTTTCACTGAAGGGTGTGTGTGATCCTTGTCATTTATGATAAATTATATCTCTCCCTATAAGTTCTTGGACATGACAGAGTATACCCCAATATGCATCCTACCCTCAATTTGGGCTTTTAGGGGTTGCCACCCATTTGGCCAATGCGTGAAGATAATGTGTGTGATATAATTACCATTTATGGTAAGTGATATCTCTCCCAAGTGATTGGATGCAGATGTTCTACCACTTGACTCTTAAGGGTCAAGGTGGGAAGATCAACAGGCAATAGGTATATGTAATCCTTATCCTTTGTGATAAGTTATATCTCTCCTTATAATAGGTGAGTGTGATCCCTACCCTCTATGGTAAGTTGTGTCTCTCCTATTTTCATTGGATATAAGGTGACAAATTTATTTCCCATCTGATGATTCTTATTCTTTAGATCGAGAGTGTTCAACATATGAGTAAATATTATAAATTATATGACATAGTGATGATGACGATAGGACATTTGAGATGTAGCCGGAAATTCCTCCCTAGCTAAGAGGGTGTGTTGAAATTTGGCAGCTCAGGGTGAAATTACCTCCTTTAGGAAGCCTTACTCACCCTTTAGAGACCCTACTAGCCCTTGGAAGAGTTTAATTTTCACATGGGAAAATTATTATTTTAATGTTGGACCATGTCACATCAAAAAGTACAAGTCGACCTAAACGAGGAAATTTGATCCCTAAGACAACATAAACAAGCCACA